>OX377618.1:44194278-44794278 GCA_947397865.1 Polietes domitor | reverse complement strand
AAAATTTAAGTGATGTTTTCGTTGAACACGCAAGCATTACAACTGAAAAAGGACGTAGATTTTATATTTATTTCGTAGTTACTTCTTTTACTTCAAAACTGTTGGAGTCTATGATTATAATTGAAAAAAGGGAGTACTTTTTGAGGCGGAGATTTGTTAGATATTCAAGGAAATTAACAATTATAATCGTAATGCTTTTGAAATGGTATTCACACAATCAAGAGTCAAGCCATCATAAGTCCATTAGAGTTTCGTCAGAGTAACCTCAGGCATTTCATAGTTGAATTTTAGCCGCCGAGCTGTGTGGATGTGCTTTTGTTCGAGGTTTCCCTTTGTTCAGTCTTGTTTGGCTTTAGTTAGTAGTAGAAAAAGTAGTTTTTCAATGTAGCCATCCTACGAGGAATTCAAGTCCCGCAACAAGAAAACAAAAACAAATTTCCTATCCGCTACTTAAAAAATATATTTTTGTGTGCATTGATATAAAATTAACATCATTTTTTCCAAAAATGTGTTCCTTTTCTCAGGCTCATATCGTGTAAACCGTTTTGAATTTTGATTTACTTTCTGTGGCAAAGTTGTAGCTCCTGTCATAAAGAACAAAAATTGTGAACAAAAATTCCCGATTTCTTTAATTCCATTTGTTTTTTCTTTACTTCAACATTGAGATACTCTGCTATCTATTACAAATATAATAAGAAACGAGTAAGTAAGCATCAGTCGGCTAAACCGACTTCTATATACCCTCACTCTCAGAAAACATATATACGGAAGTAATATGGAATTAAATTTAACGTAGGGCAGGATAATTTGTGTGGAAAGTACTAGTAGGTTCGTATCATATGGTCCCAGCTTCCAATTCCAATAAAACAATTGTAAAAAACATGATAAAATATCAAATCATAGTGGATCCCATTCACCAGTATAGAAGGTACAAGAAGGGGCGTGGCTGAAGCGAAAATATTTTTTAGGTTTAAAGTGATTATAAAAATATTTTCAAATATTAAATTGCAAATGATTTTGACTACGTGTATTATGTCGGTTTTATTGTAAGCAAAGTTTATGCCACTGTGTGTGGGAGGTGCCAGAATGGGTGTGACAATATCGTCCATATTCAATGTGAATGTAAACACTATAAAAGTATTGCTTTAATTTTACGTAGTCTTGCATGATTTGTGTCGGAGGTACTGGAAGGGGCGTGGCAAAAAGTGATTATAAAGACATTATCAAATACCAAAATATATCTGAATCCGAAGTAGAAGTTATATGGGTTTTAACTTAACATTGTATATGGGCTATTTGTGTGGAAGGTACCACACAAATGGAGCGTGGAAATATCGCCCATCTTCGAACTTAAACTAAATTTGGGAAAAATACTACCATGTGCAAAGTTTGAATTGATTTCTTAACTCCATTCGAGAGTTATCGTATACACCAGCCAGACAGATGGACATGGCCCAAACTCCTTAAAAAGTCGTGAAACGGATTTGTTCCAAACATACTTATGGTCTTAAGTCATTCTTTCAATGCGTTATACGTTTTTCCGTCCCAAATGATATATACCCTCCTACTCTGTAGAGTGAGGTTATAATAAGAAGACGTGGTCTTTTATCACGTAGTGGTGTCTGTATATGGTTATGTTTCCATGACTTAAAAAATACACACAGCGTAATATATCTTTGTTTGCATTACGTATACTTAATTAAAATATAGTATAATAATAGTAAGTATACGCCAACGTATTTATAAGGCAAGTGCAAACTCTCATCCAAATCTCAAAATCATACCCCAATGCCAATCATATGAGAAAAACATACCAACACGCCTATTTTTGCAATAAACAGCAGAGTATCTCAATGTTGAAATAAAGAAAAAAAAAAACAAATGAAATTAAAAAAATCGGGAAACGGTTTGCTACATGTGAACCTGACCAGGGGAAAAAGGATAAATAATTGATTTTGACCTTGAAGATGAAGTTTTTGATTTTATACGGTTTGCTACATATGAACCTGAACAGGGGAAAAAAGGATAAATAATTGATTTTGACCTTGAAGATGAAGTTTTTGATTTTATACGTTCACAATTCTCAATTTTGTCCGTAAAAAATTAAACACAGTGTTATAAATCAAATAAAATAAAGTTAAAATTGATAAAAAATTACACGGGAAAACATTATTTTTAAAGGTGTTTTCAGCTGACGAAATATTTTGCAGATCGTCATTATACAGGGTGTTTTTTATTGGGGTATAGAACTTTAAGTTGGCATCACTTTTTTAACTGGCGGTCATTTTGTCAGCTGTCAAGTGATTAATATTTAGTTTGGTTTGCCATTTCATCATGAACAGGTTGACAAAAGAACAACGCTTGCAAATCGTGCAAATTTATTTCGAAGTAATGGTTCAGTTCGCGAAGTTCACCGCAAGCTCCGTCCATTTTATGGTCGACATAATCGTCCATCAGATCAATTAATTCGGTTAACCATGGATCGTTTTCACACTACGTTTACTCTATGTGATAATACGCATCCGCAGAGATTCAATTCGAAGTTCTATACCTCAATAAAAAACACCCTTTACAAACTCATCTTCAGTTTAGGAAGTGGCCGCAGTAATTTAATTTCGTGACCCATACTAATGTACTTATTCCAATTTCCTACCGATTTTCATCTTTTAGGCGTCATTCGAAAGGTATTGGATTGGACTGCTATTTATTGTTTATAAAATACTACCATCTAATACGGAAAAAGTTTAATTTGTTACTAAAATACTCAAAAAATACTGTAAACGACCAATAATCACAGTGCGACAAATTGCAGTTTAATCTCTGCAATTCAAGCACCACTATGACGGTTCGTTAGTGTATCCAAAATGATGACGATTGACTAAAGGATTTTTTTCCTGAGGTACCCGTTTTCGCGGGACGCCCTAGCGTGCTCCCCCCACCCACTTTTGTTATCTTATGGTCTTTTGTTTGTCATAACTCGAGAACGGCTGTCCCGATTTAGGTGAAATAAATGTTGAAAAATTAAGAATTGTAATTCCTTTAATCTATTCCTATGCTCTTTCTCGATATTTTAAACAGTTTCGCAGATATAAATAAATTTATAAAAAAAAAATTGCGGGACTGTTTCTGTTAACGTTCAGTCTGACTACATTGCGTATGAGTGATATTACCCTCAATAACCAGTAAGTATACGTTACCTACACACACTACATTATTTTTCTGTCTCTAGAAAGAGTATCATAACTAGGGTATCCAATTATTCCGACTTCTAAGATATTCGATTAATTGTTTATTCGAAAGCTAAGAATTTCCAATTAATGGAATAAACGCCTGAAGAGTTAATCATCAAATAATTGCTCAACTAATTAAAACATAATTAATATAGGTTAAATAGCTAGAACATTTTATTTTAATGTTAGTCACTACTTTTCCATATTTATGTGTAAATACATTTCGAAATAAAACAAGCGTTTGCGGGCATTCCTTTTCTATATGGTAATAAGCCTTGACATATTTTTCCGTTTTGAATTTTTTATGATTTTTAAAAACAAAAAATTTAAATTTTTTAGGGAATTTTTTTTCATAAATTTATTTATATCTCCGAAACTGTTTAAAATATCGAGAAAGAGCATAGGAATAGATTATTTTTAATTTTTCAACATTTATTTCACCTAAATCGGGACAGCCGTTCTCGAGTTATGACAAACAAAAGACCATAAGATAACAAAAGTGGGTGGGGGGAGCGCGCCAGGGCGTCCCGCGAAAACGGGTACCTCAGGAAAAAAATCCTTTAGGCAATCGTCATCATTTTGGATGCACTAACGAACCGTCAAAGTGGTGCTTGAATTGCAGAACCACTGTTGCACTGTGTAATTCGACCAATAAGATACTCTAAGACAAGAATCAAAATTTATATTTAAAGTGCTTTCAAGGGACTATTAATTCAGAAAAAAATTAGACAAAATGCAAGATGAAAAAAATGCACGTGGAAAACATGATTTTTAGAATCATTTTCAGGATTTTCAGTTTAGCTTACAGACGGCTTGATCTAGGAACGAAATATTTTGCATATCATCATTAAACAGTCCAAACTATATTTTCGTTGGGTGACTGAAAATTGTTTTTCCATTTGTATGGACCACTACCCAGCATACTGTATATAAAGAGTGATTTTTTTGAGGTTAGGATTTTCATGCATTAGTATTTGACAGATCACGTGGGATTTCAGACATGGTGTCAAAGAGAAAGATGCTCAGTATGCTTTGACATTTCATCATGAATCGTCTTACAAACGAACAACGCTTGCAAATTATTGAATTTTATTATCAAAATGCGTGCTCTGTTAAGAAAGTTCATTGCGCGCTTCCATTTTATGGTCAGTTTAATCGACCCACTGAAGCGGCTATTCGGGCTATTGTGACTAAATTTCGCACCAAATTTACATTGTTGGACATTAAACCACCAACACGCTTACGTAGAGTGCGAACTGAAGAAAATATCGCAGCTGTATCGGCCAGTGTTAATGATGACCACCAATTTTCGATTCGTCGCCGTTCGCACCAATTGGGTCTCTGTTACTCAAAAACGTGGAAATGCCAAAATTGGACTAAGCGGATGGACCACCTAAGACGCAGCCGCGGTCAACATTTAAATGAAATTATCTTCAAAAAGTAAATGTCATGGACCAATCTAACGTTTCAAATAAAGAACCGATGAGATTTTGCAAATTTTATGCGTTTTTTTTAAAAAAAAAGTTATCAAGCTCTTAAAAAATCACCCTTTATATATTTTCATTTTTGAAAATTTACATATTGGTCATTCTATGCAATTTTGACAGCAATAGCATGGATTGTTTTGAAAATTAGTGTATGTATGCTTCCAACAAAAATATTTTATACGTATTTTTGAAAAAAAAAATGTTTTTCACGAGTTACGATTTTGAAATTACGATTTTTTGAAATGGTCCAATTGCCTGTAAATCCTGAAATATTTTACCGATTTTAAAATCATCAAAATCATAATTTTTTCATTAGTTCCTAAACACAAGGTATAAAAAGAATCAAAAATCAAGAAAAAAATAGGTTTCAAAATGGATTGTTGTAATCATTTAAAAAATGAAAATAAAATAATTAAAATTGCAAAAAAAAAACTTTCAAATTTCCAACTCTCCTGTAAAACACCGCATCAATATTTCAAAAGTAATTGAAATTACCTTCAAAACTAGGTATAACACATTAAAATCGGTAAAATAGTTAAGGAGTTACATACGATTTAAAAAATGGAATATTTTTTTCACTGTTAAATTGGCCATAACTCGAGAAAACATGTTTTCATTTTTTTTTTCTAAAATACGTATATAATATTTTTATGAAAAGAATAGATGCACAAACTTGCAAAACAATCGCAGCTATCGATGTCAAAAACTGTACCGCTTGACATTGAATGACTCATATATAATAACAATAAACAAATTCAACACAAATTAAATAAATACGTATTCGTACTCTACGATACCGATATAGTTGTTAAATTAAAAAGGAGAATGCCACTTAGAAATACATTAATTTCATACTTCTATATGTATATCATTAACAACCACTTCAAGTCTTTCCCCTTAGTTTATTTACCAAAGGAATGGAAGGGACGTATCAAGAATAATCGAAATGTTGATGGACCATTGACTGAACTGGAAACCTTACGCTACAACCAAAATGGTGATGTTTCATTATTATAATATTAATAGTCCTCTGCTATATATAAAATAAAAAACTTCAAGTGTAATCAAAAAGTGAACCTTAGGCAACAATCTTCAAAGTAATATTATTAGGTAGAAATAATTTTCCTCAATCCCGATTTTCCCCATTTGCAATTTCTTGATTCCAGCTACAGTCTAAATGTCTGTACCATTTTTATAGGAAAAGTTCTAATATTGAAGATCCAATATGTTACAGACTGCAATGTACACACCTAATTTCATGAATTTAGCTACAGATGTTTGATTGGTAGTTTTTGATTTTTTCCAATTTGACCTTAAACGTATGAATATAGAACAAGTAAGAAAAGGCTAAAGTCGGACGGGCCGACTATATAATACCGAACTCCACTCATATAAATTATACAGTTACTGTAAATTCATCTTTAGTCAAATTTAATGAACATGGTAAATAATAAAGTAATTGATCCAATTCTCCAGCAGATATTCCGAGTAAAGTAAATATAGGGTCCGCCAAATAACTTTATTTTTTTGAAAATGCTATAAAAAAAACTACTGAATATTTTCTCAAATTTCTTTTTTTATTTGAAAGTACAATCCTTCTGGAAAATAATTTCATTCAAATGGCTGCTGAGGGCACCCCACAAATAATAGTCCAACGGTTGAATAGTTGAAAAAAAAAATGTTAGATGGCGGACCCTATATAACATGCAAACATGATAAATATAAATTGATCAAGATCCAATGATAAATAATAACAATAATAGGATGACTCGGCCTGACATTTGAAGGGGGTCTATAACAACACTTGAGGCCTGTGCCAAAACATGCGCCTATATATTTCTCATTCACGGTAGGTATTCCTAGTTGAAACATATAATGATCTGCAAAATTTGATGAAGATCCGATGTAAGATGTAGTTTAAAGAGCTGGAATAGAGCAGAATGAGGCCTTATTTGGGTTATACAAAAGTATGGACATATGGGCATCTCCCCAACAAGTATGGAAAGGCTAAAGACGGACGGAGCCGACTATATGATACACCCCACTTTCTATCTCACTACAATTCAAATCGGAAAAAAGTGAAATCGGGAAGGATTTCGGAATCCTGTAAATGTATGTGTTTGACAAATAATGTTAAATCGGAAATGACATTGGTATGGGGGTATATTGAAATCTGGAACGATGTGACCCGCTTTCACCATGCATGTTTATTGGTGAAATATAATATGTAAAGTTTGGCTAAAATCGGTTAAAGATTCGGGAGTAACATTTGTATTGGGGCAATATCTAAATCTGAACCGATCTTACCCACTTTCATTTTTATTGGGGCTATATCTAAATCTGAACCGATCTTACCCACTTTCATTTGTATTGGGGCTACATCTAAATCTGAACCGACCTTACCCACTTTCACCATGGGTGTTTTTAGTTAGGTTATAAGATGTTGTGCAAATTTTGAAGAAAATCGGGTACGATATGTGGTTTCTAGAGCGGAAAAGTCAAATCGGGAGCGATAGTTGTATGAGGGCTATATCTAAATATGAACCGATTTCCTCCAAATTCAATACCGATCGTCCTTGGCCAGAAAAAATAACTTCTGCCAAGTTTCATGACAATCGGACAGCAATTGCGACCTGTAGAGTGCGAACAAGCTTAGATGGTCAGCAGACAGACGGACAGACAGACAGACATCGTTAAATCGATTTAGGTGGTGATTCTAAGCCGATCCGTATACTTAAAGGTGGGTCTAGGTCGATTATTTCTTGATGTTACAAACATTTGGCGGAAAACTAACTTATAATACCATAGTCCACGAAGTGGTGTAGGGTATAAAAATTCGTACGTCTGTTTTCCAAGTCTACGTAGACAGGCGAAGGCAAATACTGAATGTCATGATTGTATCTAAAGGGTGATTTTTTAAGAGCTTGATAACTTTTTTTTAAAAAAAACGCATAAAATTTGCAAAATCTCATCGGTTCTTTATTTGAAACGTTAGATTGGTCCATGACATTTACTTTTTGAAGATAATTTCATTTAAATGTTGACCGCGGCTGCGTCTTAGGTGGTCCATCCGCTTAGTCCAATTTTGGCATTTCCACGTTTTTGAGTAACAGAGACCCAATTGGTGCGAACGGCGACGAATCGAAAATTGGTGGTCATCATTAACACTGGCCGATACAGCTGCGATATTTTCTTCAGTTCGCACTCTACGTAAGCGTGTTGGTGGTTTAATGTCCAACAATGTAAATTTGGTGCGAAATTTAGTCACAATAGCCCGAATAGCCGCTTCAGTGGGTCGATTAAACTGACCATAAAATGGAAGCGCGCAATGAACTTTCTTAACAGAGCACGCATTTTGATAATAAAATTCAATAATTTGCAAGCGTTGTTCGTTTGTAAGACGATTCATGATGAAATGTCAAAGCATACTGAGCATCTTTCTCTTTGACACCATGTCTGAAATCCCACGTGATCTGTCAAATACTAATGCATGAAAATCCTAACCTAAAAAAATCACTCTTTACAATCGTTCGACTGTTGCCAAATTTAATCCCATTTAAATCCTGTTGGTGCGAATATCGGAAGATCTCTTTATTATTCGCGACACCGCAGTCAGAGAAGTTTACACACCGAATTTCCTTATTATAGCCGCAGCCGTTTGGTTTGTACTATTTTAATCACCCCGCCTAAAAGTACAAATTTCGAAAAAAGCCTTTTTATTTCTCATCTTCACAGTCAGCTGAATGTTCACACCGATTTTAACGATTTAAACTTCATCGGTTTGGTTGGTACCATTTTTATCCCTCTTTTCCAATTGTATCCCTTAAAAGTGCGAATTTTGAAAAATCCATCTATTTTACGTATCTACGCAATTAGAGGGATGTACAGTCCAAATTTCATGATTCTAGCTATTGTCATGTTGCATTTACGCTACAAGAGGAACAAATTTCATGTACATATAAATCAGAAATTTTCAAAAAATGTCTAAATATTAGGCGGTATTTTCAGTCCTTGTTAGGGGAATTTTTTCCCTCTGGGCTGATTTCGCCAACTTTCAATTCCAACTGATCGGCGACTATAAGACACATTTAGAAACAAGTAAGGAAAGGCTAAAGTCGGGCGGGGCCGACTATATAATACCCTACACCACTCCCTGCGCATGTACCTCGCTTTGATTACTGAACCCAGGAATTTCATGGGAGCAATTTTATGTAGTTCATACAAATTATATAAATTATATGAATATAATTTATATGCTATAAATTCATCTTTAGTTAAATTTAACGAATATGGTAAATAATATGGTAATTGATCCAATTGTCCGCCAGACAAATACAAATTATACAGTAGTATACCAAAGTTATACCAAAGTATGGGAATCACCCAAACAATTCTCATTGCAATTCAATTCGGTAAAAGTGAAATCGGGAAGGATTTTTGCATCCTGTAAATGTATGTTAGACCGGTCCTTATTTATATGGACAAATTTATTTTCTCGAATATATGTTACGGCAAGCGCTAAAAATATTCGTTTTAGTCCCAAAAAGCATAAAAAGAAATTTGACAACGATTGGATAACTTTTAGCCGTGCCCAAGCACCTTTTTGTTTTTATTATGAGAAATAAGGCAAAAATATATATATTTTTTATTTTATTTACATTTATTTGAAAATTAAGAATAAACTTAAATATTTTTATTAATTACATACTCATAGTAACATTAATATTATTTTAATTTAATAGTGAAGTCTTTTTAAAAGTGGGATAATTCATGTTATATTCTTTAAACACCTGAAAAAGGAATTGTTTCTCCTCTTCGTTGTGGGTTAATTTATTATTATAATCTGTAATGAATTTGGCGCCTCTTTCAGCTGCATCATTCACTACAGATAGGCTTTTACAAATTTGTGATCCGTGAGCGTAGTCAAATCTTTCATTCCAATCCGATGGATCGACTTGCAAAAATTCTTTTGAAATTTCTAAACGATCAAAGAATGCGTGTGTATTGGAATTTACAAAATCGCTTAAATCTTTTTGCGCAAATGTGCCGATATTTGTTGGATTAGTTATTATTCGCTTGCATTTTTCTGTATTTGCTTCAACATTAATTGCCTGAACCATTTTTTTTTAATTGCAACACTTACATTAGGATCGAAGAATGAAAGACCGACTGCTTCTTCCGACAAATACCACAAATGATTGCTGATTTTTTGTAGCAAAGCAAGAGCTATATCCCTTTCAGGATAAGCCATAATATTTTTAATTAAATTTAAGTCTTGATTTGGTGCTTCAATTGCTTTAGTGCATCCAAACCAGGCTTTTACATAAATACGAACTACGAACAGACAGACACTACGTATACCGTTTAACTCTTGGTTGGTCATTTTGAATTCATTACGAAACAAATACATTTTAAGTGCATAAATACATTTTGACATCCATCGAGCATGAGAAGTTGCACCAGGTATACGAAAGGTGTTAAAATTCGGCACCGTACCACCAAGAAAAGTGACAACTAATTCCAATAATTCTTTGTAGTCGCGTCTGCTATGAGCTTGTTTTAAGTTATCTAGACAGTAATTTAAAATTGTTCCACGTTCTTCAGCAGTCAATACTGTAATAATGTGTTCATCTTCTAAACAACTCTTGTAATTTAATTTGTCAATATTAATCCAGTATTTGCTAAAGCGATTAAAAATTAGCACTTCTGGACCGGCTGTAGTAGCCACTCTAATTTCAAACACTTTACGGATCAACAACTCGTAAATATGGTGTCTGCAGGGAAAATATAATAAATCGCGACCTAGTTTTCCTTCAAGCAGAGCAGCAGCACCGCTTTGAACTCCTGTATTATGAGCAGTTGTGTCGAAGCAGATTATTTGAACTAGATCAAGCATTTTTGTGTAAAAAAGTCTTTGTGTAAAAAAAATTGTTTTACCTCTGGAGATACCTGATATACCTGGATTTGGATTTGATACAGATGTTGATGTTGATGCTACAACTTCAATATCGTTTTCGTCGTCAATGTCAATCATACCTGTTTTACAACAATAATTCTGATTTGCTTAAAAGATAGAATATTTAATTGTATATCTCTTTGAATCTGATGTTCATATAACTCTTTTCGTTCATCTTCTTTTATTCGACGCTGGTTTTCTTGTTCTTTCTGGACTGCCTTTCGCTTTTCTTTCTGCATTACAATTTTATCCGTTCCTAGCATACAACCTGGTCTTCCTTTTTCTCGTTGCTTTTTTAAGAACTCTTTGTCTTCTTGTATTTTAATTAATTCAAACGCGTTTACATGTGCGATATCGAATAAATCATCTAATTTATCTTGAAATTCAGTTTCTTTCCTGTTTTGACATTCTGTTTTTCGACCATGATGCTGTGTAATATCTCTCCACTTGTTGTATAATTTTTCCAGCTTCTCAATGCAGTGTTTTTCATGGTGTGTTGGAATTCGTGCTTTTTGCCAAAACGTGCTGACCTCAGCAACAACTAATCTAGAACTTTCTCTTAAATTTAAGCCAACTATTCTTAAATTATAAAATAAAACACAAATTATAAATAAAGCACTTGTTTTCTTCCTGGTAATTTAGCTCCAGTAATTTGGTGGTCCATTACGCCAATTAACATAATGTCATCATCCGATCGAAGTCTTTTGGTTGTCATCGCTTTAGATTTTTAATTTTAAAATGTATTTGTTCGTTTTGGATTTTCTATGAATTTAAAAAATAAAAAATATTAATATTTTAGGCAAAAAATATTTATTTTCTTCATACATTTATTTTTACCGGCTAAACTGTTGATTATATAGAAAAACGCTATATATACACATTTTAAAGGAATTCTAATTCTTAATTATTTTTCAATTTATTTAAACAAAATCGGACTAGTGGTTCTCGAGTTATGTCAAAAAAAGAGCACCAAAGGTGATAATTTCCCCTATATGATAGTAACTAACTTTAATGACAAACAATTGTTGGCGGG
Organism: Polietes domitor; assembly: GCA_947397865.1. NCBI lineage: Eukaryota > Metazoa > Arthropoda > Insecta > Diptera > Muscidae > Polietes > Polietes domitor. Next base: position 44,782,572 of record OX377618.1, on the reverse strand, counting down.
GGCACGCCTAAAAATTGTCCAATCATGCTCAAATTTTTTTGTGTATTTTTAGGTTCAAATAGAGTAGTTTTAGAGAGTTTAGTTTAGAGCGCTTGCCGTCATACGAATTCAAAAAAAAAAAAATAAGGACCGGTCTAATGTATGTGTTGACAAAAAATGTTAAATCGGAAAGGACATTTGTATGGGGGTATATTGAAACCTGGAACGATGTGACCCGCTTTCACCATGTCTGTTTACTGGTGAAATATAATATGTAAAATTTGGCCAAAATCGGTTAAACATTGGGGAGCTACATCTAAATCTGAACCGATCTTACCCACTTTCACCATAGGTTTTTTAGTTGGATTATAAGATGTTGTGCCAATTTTAAAGAAAGACGGGTACAATATGTGGATTTTAGAGCAGAAAAAGTCAAATCGGGAGCGACATTTGTATGGGGGCTATATCTAAATCTGAACCGATCTTACCCAATTTTTGCATACGTGTTTCTAGTTGGATTACAAGATGTTCTGCAAAATTTAAAGAAATTCGGGTACAATATGTCTTTCAAATCGGGAGCGACATTTGAATGGGGGCTATATCTAAATCTGAACCGATCTTACCCAATTTTTGCATACGTATTTCTAGTTGGATTATAAGATGTTCAGCAAAATTTAAAGAAAATCGGGTACAAGATGTCTTTTCTAGAGCGAAAAATGACAAATCGGGAGCGACATTTGTATGGGGGCTATATCTAAATCTGAACCGATCTTATCCAATTTTTGCATACGTGTTTCTAGTTGGATAATAAGATGTTGTGCCAAATTTAAAGAAAATCGGGTACAATATGTCGTTTCTAGAGCGGAAAATGTCAAATCGGGAGCGACATTTGTATGGGGGCTATATCTAAATCTGAACCGATTTTACCCAATTTTTGCATACATGTTTCTAGTTGGATTATAAGATGTTCTGCAAAATTTAAAGAAAATCGGGTACAATATGTCGTTTCTAGAGCGGAAAATGTCAAATCGGGAGCGACATTTGTATGGGGGCTATATCTAAATCTAAACCGATCTTACCCAATTTTTGCATACGTGTTTCTAGTTGGATTATAAGATGTTCTGCCAAATTTAAAGAAAATCGTGTACAATATGTGGATTGTACAGCGAAAAAGTCAAATCAGGAGCGACTTTTGTATGGGGGCTATATCTAAATCTTAACCGATTTCCTCCAAATTCAATACCGATGGTCCTTGACCAGAAAAAATAACTTCTGCCTAGTTTTATGACAATCGGACAACAATTGCGACCTGTAGAGTGCGAACAAGCTTAGATGGACAGCAGACGGACGGACGGACAGACAGACATCGTTAAATCGACTCAGCTGGTGATTCTAAGCCGATCGGTATACTTAAAGGTGGGTTTAGCTCGATTATTTCTTGGTGTTACAAACATTTGGCGCGAAACTAACTTATAATACCCTAGACCACGAAGTGGTGTAGGGTATAAAAATTTGAACCTCCTAGCTCCTTTCATTCGAAAGCTAGCGTGCTTTCCACAGACACACAGGTAGACGGACATGGCTAAATCGTCTTAGAATTTTACCACGACCCAGAATATATATACTTTATGGGGTCTCCGGTGAATATTTTAGGGTGTTACAAAATGAATGGAAAATTGAATATCTTTAGGTGGAGGCTATATAAATAAAATGATCTATTCAACTATCTTAATCTCTCCGTCTTGATTTGATCCATTCAAATGACGTTATTCTTAAGAAACTACCGGATGTATAATTATTGGTGAGTTGCCACGTAAGCAAAATATCCTTCCACTGCTTTTATTCTATATCTTGATTTTAACTGGCAGATGGACATAGAGTAGATGACCTAGATGAACCTAGACACTTCATATATAATTTATATCGACAGCAATAGATATTGAGATATTGTTCCCAGCCTTATGTAAACCTCTATCCTGTGGATGGATTGCTCTTTGATAAAAAACTACTCAATTTTCTTTAATTCGTATATTTTCAGATGCTCTTGATTTATGTTTATCTTTGATTTTAATTTGCAATTCAAGAAGCATACTCCTATATTCCATATAAATCATTCCAAGTGGTTTATCAATGAATGATATGTATGTCTTAATTCTAAAATTTATTCAAAATTTCTTCAACTACTACAAAGTGCTCAAATTACAAAAGATTTATTTCAAAAAGTCCTTGTAATAAATGCAAAATGTTCACAACAGCACTGTTCAGCTTCGCTTTACCAATGGAAAGTTTTGGCCCCGTACAACTTGAAGCCATCATCATTATCAGAGGCAACGACAACCTCATCATCAACAGCAGCAGCAACAGCAGTAGCATCGCTATCACCGTCGTCTTCGTCGTTGTCTACGACACATGAAGAACAACTTGCGGAGGCAGGTAAACTCCGAGAAAGCGGATTTTGTATGGCTTCCGTTTCCTAAACGACATTTACTTTTCAAGAAACACCAGGAAACTTTATGTCCCAGCGCACTCCTCCGGACAGATAGAATGCGACTGCAGTGGTAATAGTCCTGATACAGCGACGCTGGTACGCACAACGAGACGGCAAACATTTGCTAGGGTACCCGGGCAACACGATGAACTACGAAGAAGTGGCACAAGTACCAGAAGTAGAACAAGAACATGTCACACAGGAAGGAATACTCTGCTCGCATCCACTTGACTGCAACTTGGAAGCGGCAGTTGCTCCTTGCTGGATGGATAGATGTGGCTGGTGGCTGGTGAAGAACACACTAGCTAAAACATCTTAAATTAAAAGCTATGTAAATGATTTATAAAAAACAACAACCCAAAGAATGCATAAACTATGCAAAGTTGCTGTGTTGCCTTTTTTTGGGGTGCAGAGAACAGAGATTACAAGCAGCAGCTACAACGTCATATGCAGCCACATCGTAGGATATTTACTGTGCTCCTTTGCGGATATTTTGCGCGAATGAGCTGTACTAACTTGGGTTATTTTTATGTTAAGGAAGGAACAAGTAAATGGAAAAACTGATTTCCACAAATTTATGCTACGAAACATCAAACGAAATCAGCTAGAAATTCAATTTTCCCATATGTGTGACTAATATTTACAAATCGGTTGGTATTGAAAATGAGCGAAATCAAACCAGAGGGAAAAAATGCCTCCTTTTTGCAAAATTCCCGCTTTTATGGGTGAAATGAGACAAAATGACGTACAAAGTATACCAATCAAAGGACTACAGCTAGAAATATGAAACTCGATTTATACATCCCTCTAAATGTGTAGACTTGTGGACTAAATGGACACTTCTTATAGGGGGTAAAATGGGAAAAGAGGGATAAAAATGTATCACCATATGGCTGAAGTTGAAATCATCAGTGTGTTCGTTCATCCCAAAAAAATAAAGGAATAAAAATAGGGAAGGCATTTTTAGAAATGTGTAGTTTTAGGGATAAAAATTCTACAAAAATTAAAATTCTGAAAATTCTGTGAATTATTTCTGCCGATAAAGTATGCATTTTTTAAAATGTCTTAAAGCTGCACCTCTAGGTTAATACTTTAGTTGATAACACGTTTCGTCTCTGGGTAGTTAGAAGCTGTACACATCGACTTTCACGATTTCAGCTACAACAATTTGGATGGTACCATTTTTATTCCATTGATTCACGATTCCAGTTCCAGTAATGCTTTGGTTGTTAATGTAAAAAATGTATTCAGTTCGGCCGGGCCGAACTTTATATACCCTCCACCATGGATTGCATTCTAAAGAGGCTTTCGATTTTCGTAGAAGTGCAAATAAAACAAGTAAGGAAAGGCTAAAGTCGGACGGAGCCGACTATATGATACACTCCACTTTCTATCTCATTACAATTCAATTCTGTAAATAAGTGAAATCGGGAAGGATTTTTGTATCCTGTAAATGTATGTGTTTGAAAAAAAACAAGTAAGAAGGCGTTAAGTTCGGCCGGGCCGAATCTTATATACCCTCCACCACGGAGTGCATTTCACAGAATAGAAGTACATGACCATATTACGAAAATTGTGATATGTTTATGCACATTACTATATTTGTTTACTATTTCAAACTATAATGCGCACTATTTGAAATCGACTACTATATATAAATAAAATGCTGAAATTGTGAAAGTGAACATGCCTAAATATTAGGCGATTGTCAGTCGCTATTAGAAAGAAACATTTTCAGATACAGACAAAGTGATAAGAAAAGTATAAATTTTAAAGATATCCCCATTCGCCCCATACGTATTTCGAAAAATCCCTCTATTTTACGTGTCTATGCAATTAAAGGGATGTACACACCGAATTTTATGATTCTAGCTGTTGTCGTATCATTGGTACCATATTTTATCCCTTTTTGTCCCATTTATTTTCTTTGTGGTGCTTCCAAGCTACAAGAGGAAATAAACTGTATGAAAATAAGAAATTTAATTAATAAGCCAAGGCTACTAATATTTATATTATATATATGTAATGGATATAATACTTCAATTCATAAAGTAAATTTTCAGCTACAGTCGTTTGGCTGGTTGTTTTTCCATCCTATTTTAATTTCAAAAGTATAATTTTTTAAACTTCATGATTCACCATTTTTTGTCGTAAAAGCAACAAAATAAAGTACGAATTTGGAAGAAAAAATATTTTACGTGGCTATGCTATGTATACACCGAATTCCGTGATTCTGTCAGCGGCCATTTTGTTGGTACAATTTTATATCCCCTTTTTCCAATTTGCCCCCTCAAGAGTACGACTATCTAAAATCATTTTATTTTACGTATCTACACAATTAGAGGGATGTACACACTGAATTTCATCATTCCAGCTGTATTCGTTTAGTTGGTACTATTTTTATCCCCTGTAGCCATTGTATCCCTTGAAAGTACGAATTTTGGAAAAAAACGTTTTATTTTTCGGTCTACGCAGTCAGAGGAATGTATATTCCGAATTTCATGATTTCAGCTGCTGTCATTTGGTAGGTACTATTTTTATCCCCTTTTTCCATTTGAACCCCAAAAAGTACGAATTTTAGAAAGTTCTTTTATTTTACGTGTCTACGCAATCAGATGAATGTGTATATCAAATTTCATTATTCTGGGTGCAGCCGTTAAGTTGGTACTATTTTTATCCCTCTATCCCCATTTAATCCCTTTAAAGTACGAATTTAGAAAAATACTTTTATATTATGTATTTACTCTATTAGAGGAATGTACACGCCAAATTTCGTGTTTCTATCTGTTGTCGTTTGATAGGTACTATTTTTATCCCTTTTTCGTCCCATTTCGCACCCTACAAATAAAAATCACTCTATGGTGCCCTTTTATGCTATAAAGGGAATGCGAATTGCAAATATCAAGTAAATACAAGCTATTATGTTCAAAAAACATGCTGAAATACTCTAAATATTAGGGGTATTTTCAGTCCTTGTGAGGGAAAATTTTTTCCCTCTGGCCCGATTTCGCCCACTTTCAATCCCAACCGATCTGCAACCATAAGACACATTTAGGAAAAATTTGAACCTCCTAGCTCATTTCGTTCGGCCGCTACCGTGCTTTCAACAGACAGACAGACAGACAGACAGACGGACAGACGGACAGGCGGACAGACGGACATGGCTATATCGTCTTAGAATTTTACCACGACCCAGAATATATATACTTTATGGGGTCTCCGATGAATATTTTAAGGTGTTACAAACGGAATGACAAAGTGAATATACCCCCATCCTGGAGGTGGAGGGTATAAAAATCGGAAAGGACATCTGCATGGGGGTATATTGAAATATGGATCGATGTGTCCCACTTTCGCCATGTATGTTTATAGATGAAATATAATATGTAAAGTTTGGCCTAAATCGGTTAAACATTTCGGAGCAACATTTGTATATATATATATAAAAATTTATATCTAAATCTGAACCGATATGACCCACTTTCACCATAGCTGTTTCTACTTCAATTATAGGGTACTGTGCCAAATTTTGAAGCAAATTGAGTGAAATATGTGGTTTCTAGACGGAAAATGTCAAATCGGGAGCGACATTAGATGGGAGCTATATCTAAATCTGAACCGATATGACCCACTTTCACCATAGCTGTTTCTACTTTAATTATAGGGTACTGTGCCAAATTTGAAACAAATCGAGTGAAATACGTGGTTTCCAAAGCGGAAAAAGTCAAATCGGGAGCGACATTTGTTGGGGGCTATATATAAATCTGAACCGATCTGACCGATTTTCACCATAGCTGTTTCAACTTCAATTATAGGGTACTGTGCCAAATTTGAAGCAAATCGAGTGAAATATGTGGTTTCTAGAGCGGAAAAAGTCAAATCGGGAGCGACATTTGTATGGGGGCTATATCTAAATCTGAACCGATTTGCTTCAAATTAAATAGCGTTCGTCCTTGGTCGACAAAACTTACTTGTGCCAATTTTTGTTAAGATCGTACTATAATTGCGACCAGTAATTTGATTACAACAATAGATGGACAGACGGACAGACGGACATTGCTAAATCGACTCAGAAAGTGATTCTAAGCCGATCTGTATAATAAACGGTGGGTCTAACTCGTTTCCTTTTGGGTTTTACAAACAAATGCACAAAGACATAATACTCTCGTGGAGTATTATGTCAATGTCAACATGTTAAAGATCTATGTTTAAATGAAGGGGTTAGGACACTCTTTGTAGATGCGAAAGAATTGCCAAAATAAATATTTTTAATTTTTGTTTAAATAGTGGTAAAAACTCTTTGTAAATTCTATACTAGAATATTTTAAAGCTGTGATCTTAGTGAAGATATTGTGAAGAAAATATATGGATATGGAAAATCAATAGTTATGGGTCTTTAAGTATGACTAAATCAATTGAAGGTAGTGTACACTATTGGGAGCCATCACTGTAACTTCAATAATGGATGTTTTGCTGTTGAGGAGTTGATAAATCCTTATCAACAGTGTTTTGTTACAATCTAAATTAAATAACTTCCCCCAGCTTAGGTTATCTCCATTTACTCCCCTTGCCTTCCTTTCCACCCTCATCTCACCCACGACACACGACTAATTATTTTTCACCCTCGTTGCATAACTATCCATTAGGATATGTGACCGTAATTTATGCTGACTGACCGAGAATGGTTTATTGTGTTCTTAACTTAATCCCTGATTGATCGGTCCATAATGGCAGACATAATTAGCCCATAATTTACACCAGTAGTCGTATGTTCCTATGTGTTGACATTAATTCGGACCTTGTTTGCTTTTGAATGAGTTTATTTTTTTGGAAGGGGGTTGATGGTGCTTTTATATTATCGATATCGGTTAATGACAAGAATTTGTTGCTTCACAATTTATTGATATCATTATGACCATATTTATGCCAAATGTTATTAATTTCATTTATGGAAATAATAACCATTCGCTTTGTCGTATCGTATTTTTTCTTCTCCTTCTGATTTTTGTAATAACCGAGTAAATATATGTATTTATTACCAATAATTTACGGTCCACAAAAAAGAACAAATTTATTTGGCGAAATTAATGTGGATGTTTTATAAATGCCGCTGGCTGCTTGTGGAGAGGGCGGCGAGAGAGGGAGTTTTGGGTTAATTAGCTGCAACAGAAAATACCAAATATTTATCTTTATGAGAAATGTCTGAAAGTGATGGCCTAAGGCAATTTGTTTGGGTGGGAAATTGTCTCTGAAATGTTCATTTAAAGAATATGTTTCTAGAAAACATTTGTGATAAACAGAAAAGTATTAGAGATGCTGTAAAATACTTAAAAACACTTAAAATGTTGTGTGGAAACACAAAATTAGAATTAAACAAGAACGGCGCAACGTTCGACGGGCCGAACTTAATATACCCTCCTCCATGGATTGCATTCCACAGAGGCTGTAGATTTTCGTAGAAGTGCAATAATATTACAGGATAATATAATTTTTTTAAAACAAATATTGAAAAATTATTTTATAAATAAATATAATATTTTTATTATTTCAAACCACGCTTATAAGGCAATGCTACCAATGCGTTTACATATCGAAATAATACTTCAAGTCAATTCAATAACTAAATATTCTTATATTTATATTTTCAAAAAGCTTAAATGCCATAAATATTGGGCGATAGAGGGTGCTACAGTTGGTTGTATTTCCATTCTATTTTAATTTCAAAAGTACAACTTTTGAAAATCCATTATCTCACGTGCATAGTGCAAAATATCCTAACTTCATGATGCAACCAATTTTTGCAGTAAAAGTAAAAAGTACGAATTTGAAAAAATCTTTTTATTTTGCATGTCTATGCAGTCAGAGGGGTATATCCAAACATGGATTGATGTGACCCACTTACACAATAGGTTCTTCTAGCTCAAGTATAATGTGTTATGCTCAACTTGAAGAAATTCTCTGAAAATACGTGGTTTCTGGGGCGGAAAAAGTTAAGGAGCGATATTTGTATGGGAGCTATATATAAATTTGAACCGATCTGACCCATTTTCGCAATGGGTGTTTCTTGTGGAAACATAAGATATTTTGCCAAATTTGAAGAAGATCTGTTAAAATATGTGGTTTGTAGAGCAGAAAAAGTCAAATCGGGACCGAAATTTGAATGGGAGTTATATATAAATCTCAACCGATCAAACACATTTTCACCACAAGTGTTTCTAGTTGAAATATAAGAGGTTTTGTCAAATTTTAAAACAATCTGATAAAAAATGTGTTTTCTAGAGCGGGAAAAGTCAAATTGAGAGGGAAATTTGTATGGGAGCTATATATAAATCTGAACCGATCTAACTTCACCATGGGTGCTTCTAGTGGAAACATAAGATATTTTACCAAATTTGAAGAAAATCTGTTAAAATATGTCGTTTCTAGTGCAGAAAAAGTCAAATCGGGATCGAAATTTGAGTGGGAGCTATATATAAATCTGAACCAATCTGACCTATTTTCACCACAGATGTTCCTAGTTTAAATATAATATGTGGTTCCTAGAGCAGAAAAAGACAAATTGGGAACGAAATTTGTATGTGAGCTATATATAAATCTGAACCGATCTAACCCATTTTCACCATGGGTGTTTCTAGTGGAAATATAAGATATTTTGTCAAATTTGAAGAAAATCTGTTTAAATATGTGGTTTCTAGTGCAGAAAAAGTCAAATCGGGATCGAAATTTGAATGGGAGCTATATATAAATCTGAACCAATCTGACCCATTTTCACCACAGATGTTCCTAGTTTAAATATAATATGTGGTTCCTAGAGCAGAAAAAGACAAATTGGGAACGAAATTTGTATGTGAGCTATATATAAATCTGAACCGATCTAACCCATTTTCACCATGGGTGTTTCTAGTGGAAATATAAGATATTTTGTCAAATTTGAAGAAAATCTGTTTAAATATGTGGTATCTAGCGTGTAAAGAGTCAAATCGGGAGTTCAATTCGTATGGGGGCTATATCTAAATCCGAACCGACTTTCTTCAAATTACATTGCGTTCATCCTTATCCAGAAAAACTTCGTTGTGCAAAGTTTCATTTGGTTCTGGCTGCAATTGCGACCTGTAATTTGTTTACAAGAATAGATGGACAGACAGACGGACGGACAAACAGATTCAGATTCATCCGATTCAAAAAGTGATTCTAAGTCGATCGGTATAATTACACTAGTCAACAGTCAAAATGTACTCGGGATGCGATAATTTTTTCTGTGTAGATAACCTTGACATGAGCTCGAAAAACGCAATAAAATTTTTTTTTTCGTTTGGTTTTTGTTTTATTTTATTTTTTTAAATTTAAAAAATTTTTTTTTGGTTAATTTGTTTCGTCCGGCATAACTCGGGAACCACTAGCCCGATTTAATTGCATTAAATTTTAAAAAATTTAAAATTACAATTCCCTTAATCTGTTCATATATTGTTTTATATTGTTTACAAGCAACAGTTTCCAAGTTAAAAATGAATATATAAAGGAAAAAACTTATTTTTTGCCTAAAGATTTAAATTTTTTTTTTTAAAAATCCATAAAAAATCCAAAATGAAAAAAAATTTCAAATCTTATTACTTTTACGTAAAGTCACATAACCTATGAGCAAAATGAGACAAAGATCATGAAAATCGATGCACGCGTTTCGCTTTTATTCGCAATTGAGTAAAGGTATGAATTTCAAAAATTTGCTCGACATATGCACAACTTTGTCTATGGTAAGGTTTTTTCTTTTTTTTTGATTCTCAGAATTAACAAAACGGAAAAAACAAAGGGTTATTTAATTTTTATGATTGCGTAAGCAAAGTAATAAACGCTAATAAATGTGCGTGAACAATTAAAAGGAAAAAAGGAAAGGGGACTTTTTTAATTATTTGGGTTTTCCGTTGGCTACCTGTATGATTTTTTTACAGAAATGCAACCCACATTTAAGGGTGGTCATTATTCGGAAAATTTAAGACTCACACATGGTGAAACAGGTATGTAGCCACCGTAAAAAAATATACACCCATTTATAAGTACCTGTCAGTAAAATACTAAACAATACACAGTATAAATAGGTCTTCATTGATCGATTTTACTCATTCAACAAGTGTCGACGAACGCGATAGTTAAAATGAGCAAACGTTCGCGAGGATTTGAATGCAATACCAATCCAAGTAATTTTTGTTACATGTGCGGAGAATACGTTTCTGAAAAAAACAAGCGTTGTTTTTCACCTAAATTGAGAGATTCATTTGAAGAGAGCTTCAATTTAAAGGTCTCAAACATAGATGAGCGGTGGACACCAAGTGCTCTATGTCCAAGGTGCTACGTACAGCTAGCTGACTCAAGGTAAGTGTAGATTACGAAATTCAAGAACATATATAACTTATTATTGAAATTCTTTCAGACGACAGCCGAGAATCATCATGCCAATGCTTTGGAGAGCTCCGCTTTGCCATGTAACAGATTGCTACTTCTGTCTTAGCAAAAAAACAGGCGTGGGAAAAAATATACGATGGACTTACGCTGCTGTTTCAACAGTGAATTTTCCAGTGCCATTTTCCGAAGAACCAGTGGACCCGCAACCGTCCGTTTCAAGATGGGCATCTAATAATGAGGCGATACATCCAACATCAGATCCGGAGACAGTAGAAACCACATCAGAATGCGAGTCAACATATACATTGCATGGAGGTCAACGCTTATGTTCCCAAGCAGAACTGAACGATTGGGTTAGAGAATTGAAACTCTCCAAGGAAGATTCAGAGTTGCATGCATCGCGCATGCAACAGTGCGGTTTCTTGGCTCCTGGTGTGGTGACAACAATCTACAGGAAGCGTCATGAACCATACGCAAGGTACTACACAAAAAAAGACAACATCTGTTTTTGTAAGGACATTCCCGGATTATTTGGTGAACTCCGGTACTCTTACGATCCAGGAGAGTGGCGTCTTTTCATCGACAGCAACAAGCAGAGCCTTAAAGCAATTTTACTGCACAACGGCAACGAGAAACCTTCGATTCCAATTGCTCATGCCGTTGACACCAAGGAAACATACGAAGTCATGGACAATCTACTAAAGTGCCTTAACTATGAGAGGCACGATTGGAAAGTTTGTGCCGACTTAAGGTTATCGGTATCCTTTGTGGATTACAAGGTGGATTCACAAAGTACTGTTGTTTTCTCTGCCTTTGGGACAGCCGCGATCGTCAACATCATTACACCAGTAGGAGTTGGACAGAAAGAGTTAACTTCATCCCCGGCAGCGACAACGTGAAATATACACCACTCATAAAAAAGGAAAATGTTTTTCTCCCACCTCTTCACATAAAGCTCGTACTCATAAAAAACTTCGTGAAAGCTATCAACAAAGATGGCGAAGCGTTCGCCTATTTAAAAACCATTTTTCCTCACCTTTCATCGGCAAAGATTAAGGAAGGCGTTTTCGACGGTCCGCAAATTAAAAAGTTGTTGCAAGACCAACAGTTTGAGCACATTTTATCACCAAATGAAGCTGCAGCTTGGAACTCATTTCGGCAAATTGTTTCCGGATTTCTTGGAAACAACAAAAGCTCAAATTACAGAGAGATCGTCGAACAACTACTCCAAAATTATAAAAAAATTAGAGCAAATATGTCGCTTAAGATACATTTTCTACACTCGCACTTGGACTTCTTTCCGGACAACCTGGGCGATGTGAGTGACGAGCATGGCGCACATGTAACAAAAATTACTTGGATTGGTATTGCATTCAAATCCTCGCGAACGTTTGCTCATTTTAACTATCGCGTTCGTTGACACTTGTTGAATGAGTAAAATCGATCAATGAAGACCTATTTATACTGTGTATTGTTTAGTATTTTACTGACAGGTACTTATAAATGGGTGTATATTTTTTTACGTGTGAGTCTTAAATTTTCCGAATAATGACCACCCTTAAATGTGGGTTGCATTTCTGTAAAAAAATCATACAGGTAGCCAACGGAAACCCCAAATAATTAAAAAAGTCCCCTTTCCTTTTTTCCTTTTAATTGTTCACGCACATTTATTAGCGTTTATTACTTTGCTTACGCAATAATAAAAATTAAATAACCCTTTGTTTATTCCGTTTTGTTAATTCTGAGAATCAAAAAAAAAAAGAAAAAACCTTACCATAGACAAAGTTGTACATATGTCGAGCAAATTTTTGAAATTCATACCTTTACTCAATTGCGAATAAAAGCGAAACGCGTGTATCGATTTTCATGATCTTTGTCTCATTTTGCTCATAGGTTATGTGACTTTACGTAAAAGTAATAAGATTTGACATTTTTTTCATTTTGGATTTTTTATGGATTAAAAAAAAAAATTAAATCTTTAGGCAAAAAATAAGTTTTTTCCTTTATATATTCATTTTTAACTTGGAAACTGTTGCTTGTATAGGAAAACAATATATGAACAGATTAAGGGAATTGTAATTTTAAATTTTTTAAAATTTAATTCAATTAAATCGGGCTAGTGGTTCCCGAGTTATGCTGGACGAAACAAATTAACCAAAAAAAAATTTTTTAAATTTAAAAAAAAAAAAAATAAAACAAAAACCAAACGAAAAAAAAAATTTTATTGCGTTTTTCGAGCTCATGTAAAGGTTATCTACACAGAAAAAATTATCGCATCCGGAGTACATGAAATTTTTTTCATTTTGTTGAGTAGTGTTATCAATGGGTCTATCTCGCTTGCTTTTGGGTGTTACAAACAAATGCACAAAGACATAATACTCTCGTGGAGTGTATAAATATGCTTAAATACTCTAAAATATTAGTGGTTGTTATGGGTATTTTTAGTCCTTGTGAGGGAAATTCTTTTCCCTTTTGGGCCGATTTCGCCCTGTTTCAATCCCAACCGATCTACGACTATAAGAATATTTGGACGTCCTAGCTCCTTTCATTTAGATGCTAGCGTGCTTTCAACAGACGGACGGACATGGCTAGATCGTCTTAGAATTTTATGACGATGAAGAATATATATACTTTATATTGTCTCAGGTCGATATTTCAAGGTGTTACAAACGGAATGACAAAGTTAGTATACCCCCATCCTGGAGGTGGAGAGTATAAAAACTAAAGCCTTGAGTTCTGTTGGCGGAAAATTATATACTCTCTCTCATGAATCATATTTCTCAGGTGCATATGAGAAAGACCAGAAGTATTTTTATGTAACGCATATTTTGTGCTTCAAAACATCTCAAATTTTATCTGAGCCAATCTCTATTTTTTGATTAAAACAAACAAACATTTCGAATTTGGCAGGATGTTTGGAATGCTTTATTACTTTTCAAAAAACCGGTAAGACTTTATTGCCTGATTTTTTGCAAATGTTTATCTGATATATTAAGCTTTAGTTATTTATTTAGTAATAAGAGCTGGTTACCATTGTTTAAAATATACAAGGGGCTTTATTTCGATAATTCTAAAATATAACAATTTTCATATGGCCGTGATGCAGGCAATTTTCATTTACTTGTGGACTAAAATTAAATAACTGATAATGAATTGATCTGGGATATTCTCCTGGCAGTGTTTTTTTTTGGAAAAAACTTAACAAAATTGTACATGTAACGAATAGCGGTATTTGCATACCTTTGCAAATTTTTGGTTACCTAGTAGCTATGGGCCAAATTAGGAAAAATTTTGAAATAATAGCGGATTTCATATATATTTTGCACAGTATTAATGCTCGTGGAGATCTAAAAATACAAATGTTTGTAAAAAATATTTGTGTTTGAATTATATTAATTTACAAACATTTCGTCAAAGGGCTGCGTATAGTATATAAAAGCTATAGTTTTCTAAACTCGAAAATGATGTTAAACAAGAAAGGAACGGCATATAGTCGATATCCTCTACATTCTTCACCATTACAATTGATTTCGGGGAAAAAGTGATATTGGGAACGATTTTCGTATGGGGTCTATAGGCAGGAAAAAGTCAAATCGAATGCGAAATTTGCATTGCAAAACATGATATTATAATTTTATCTTATGAGTTTCGAACCGTTTCTGACAGGGCCGTGCGCAGGGGGGGGGTTTTGTGGGTTCAAACCCCCCCAGAGTGGTTTCGAACATAAACTTTTTAAAACCTTCTAGACTTTCTGAAGCAAAAAATATAGAATTTTTAAGGTCTTTTTAAAATAACTCGCCCGAAATAGTAATTTTGCAGTAAAATCATGAATACACGAAAATTACATAAAAAATCGTGGTCACTTTCTTGAATTTCGGACAAAGGTTATGAAAAATACAAATAAACTAAACGAATTGTGCCAATTTCAAGATTGTGTAGTGCTAATTTTGCTAATGGAGACCAAATTGTTCGGAAAATTTTAATTTTTATTAACCGATACAATTTCTGACTAGAGCTATATCTTATGAACTTTTAATTGTGTACTGCAATAAAAGTTTGGAAATTTAATAACAAAATCGTTTAGTAATTTTAAAAATAGTGTAGATAAGAATCACTATGATATCATATAATGAATTCTAAAATATTCTTAATAAAAGCAAATAATATGCTTGATGCTTGTAGAGCGCTAAGATGTAACATTTGCGATTGGACATTTTTATGGAGCTGTATCTAAATCTGAACCGATGTGTCCTATTTTCATCACAGATGCAACAACAACGGTTTCTGTTACTTCCAATGTTTTGGGAGTTTGCAATTATAACACAAATCCATTTCGACAAACGAAGAAAACTGTTTGATTTGCGTGTAGGTCTCTATTTTAAAATCTACTTTAAAGTTGCGAAACAATAAGAAATGTGTTTTAACTTACTAACATTTTTGTTATATTTATCAATATTTTTCAGAGTTAGTATTTTTTGTATATATGTAACAAGTATTATTCAAAAGAGAAACAACAAATTCAGTAACTTGGATTTACGTAGGAAAACGAAACTCTAAAATACCAATTATTTGGTTTTTTGGAATTACAATTTCTAGTTGTTTCTTCTTGCATTTCATCGAATACAAAAAACTGTATTTGTTATTCGAGTTTATATGTACATATTTAAAATTATAAAAATGAAGAAACGTTTACAAATATTTTTATTTAATCGGAATATGCGTATAAAGATTTTGAGTAAACATCCTGTTACTCATATCCTTAAATTTGTCAAAAAGCATATCCAATTTTCTGCATTTATCATAGAAAAGGTGCGGGACTGAAGGGTTTATCGCCGAGTAATTTGATCGTTTTTTTGTGTAATATTTCTTCAAAGGCATTTTTTAAATTTTCTGATTTGGCTATCCACTCACACTTTATTTGTGACTGCATAAGTGGCTATAAACATAAAAATAAAATAGTTCAACAATGGAGCAGCATAAAACCGAAGGGTATAATTCACTACAACGATTTTGTTTAAAACATTTTTCTAGATTTAGGGCATATCGTACTATCAAATTCCATCATTTCGCGTTAATAGCATTTTGATTCCCCAGTTATCAGGCTAAAATAGGAAAAATGGTGGCTGTAAAGTCAAAAATTGTGAAAAGTATCTTCAGAAAAACCCGCGTAACTTTTGATCTTATTGAGAATACCAAAATATTTCTTTGGCATGTGATTGCTGACTTCATGGGGAATATTTGTGTATGAATTTCAGAATTATGACTGAACAAAGTTAAAATATAAGAAATTGCAACGGCGAATTTTGGATTTTTCATCAATTGCAGCGATTGGCTACATATATGTTACAAGCGACCAATCTGACGGATGAAGCTGGAATCTCTAAAATTCGCTGTATAAAAAAAGTTATGGAGTTTACAATAAATCTTATTCTTATTTCAACATTCATAGTGCTCAATTTTAAACATACAAAAGTGGCTATGAACCATGAAACCGCGAATAATAGGAAATTTCGAAAACTTTTTAATTAGTAATCCTTTTTAGATAAACTGTAGAAGAATGATTAATAATTTCTCTTCAAATTAAGGAGAAAATCATTTTTTTCGCTCTCCTGAAAAGTTATGTTTTTGTTCATAGCCACTTATGAATATAAACCCTCGATATGTATGTATGTAATTTCAAGCAACTATTTAAAAAAAGTTCTACACTTAGAGAACAAGTCAAGACACTTTTCTGCTATTACACCTGTTTTTGGCATAACAGCAGTTTTCTGCTAAAGAGTTTGCAGTCTGCTAAAATTGGCTGTTGTTAATTAAAATATAAAAATAGATAAGCGTTCATAAGCGAGTTTAGCTCGAATTTTCTTTTATATTAGCTTGGGACAATATGCGTATCACATATATTGCTAAAAACAGCAAACAGCTGTTTACCATCTCAGCAGATACAAATCTGCTGTCTCTTTTTTAACAGCAGAAAATCTGCTCTTTCAGTAGACTTTCTGCTTTCTTTTACTGGCATATTTCTTTGAGTGTACTGATATATGGATTACTGAAATCCAATTTTGCCGACAATGTCTGTCGGACGAATGTATCAAAGTATTTTTCGAAGATCCTGGCAATAAAATATGAGTGGTTTCCAAACGCTCCAGTAAAAATTTCCTAAAAAGTTGGAAAATTAACTAAGTATGAGTATGAGTTCATTTACTAGAAAGGTAGTAGATTTACTAAAAAACATTTATTTGGATCTAATAAAAAATTCTTACAATTGAGTAAATTCAAACTTATGTGGAAGAATATTTTCAAGGTTTTAAGTGAGAAAAAAATCTGAAATTTTTTGTATGGGAAAAATTCCATTTAGGAAATTTTAACTTATGGCAGAGGTATCATGAAACTTTTGAGAAATATTTCATGTTGTCATTTTTTGTATCAGTTTTGCATACTCTGAAGCAAAGCTATTTGTTTGATTTTTTTCAGTTAAATTGAACTTATTTTAATTTCACCTTTTTTCCATGTATAAAATAAAATTTTCCTCAGTTTAAGTAAAAATTTACTCGTTTTGAGGAAAAAATCAGCAAAATTGTCCTCAGTTTGAGTTTACTTGATTTGAGTAAACATTTAATTAGTTTTAGGAAATTTTCAGCAAAATTTTACTAAGATTTAGTAAAAATTTGCATAGTTTTAGGAAAATTTTGCTTAAATTTAGTAAAAAAATTACTTGGTTTTAGGAAAAATTTACTTAGATTTAGGAAAATTTCAGAAAAATTCTACTTATATTTAGTAAAAATGTACCTGCTTTCCTAAATTTTAATTATTTTTAACTCATTATAGGTTTAAATTTTTTTATGAGTGTAGATGAAAACCCCCCCCCCCCCCCCCAGGGGAAAATCCTGCGCACGGGCCTGGTTTCTGACATACTCTTACTGCGATTTTACATCAATCACCGTGCATTAGTTGAACATCTAAAGCAGACCAATTGGAGTTATATATTCGACATGTCTTCTGTGGATGCAGGCCCGTGCGCAGGATTTTCCCCTGGGGGGGGGGGGGTTTTCATCTAAAGTCATAAAAAAGTTAACCCTATAATGAGTTAAAATTAACTAAAATTTTGGAAACCAAGTACATTTTTACTAAATATAAGTACAATTTTACAGAAATTTTCCTAAATCTAAGTAAATTTTTCCTATAACCAAGCAATTTTTTACTAAATTTAAGCAAAATTTTCCTAAAAATTAGTAAATATTTACTAAACCTTAGTTTCTTAGCAAAATTTTGTTGAAAATTTCCTAAAACTAAGTAAATGTTTACTCAAATCAAGTATAAATATTTACTGTCCTCAAACTGAGGACAATTTTGCTGTTTTTTTCCCTCAAAACGAGTAAATTTTTACTTAAACTAAGAAAAATTTTATTTTATACAAGGAAAAAAGGTGAAATTAAAATAAGTTCAATTAAACTAAAAAATCAAACCAATAGTTTTGCTTCCGAGTATGCAAAACTGATACAAAAAATGACAATATGAAATATTTCTCAAAAGTTCTCATGGCGCCTTCGCAGTGGTTGTTTTGAATAATTCATAAAGTATTTAAGAAATAAGTCTCTGCAAACGAACGAGAATTTCTTTTTAGATTAATATTCAAGAATTTTTTAAACAATTTCAAATGTTTTTTATAAGTTCATTAATACTTAAATGTATTAAGACCTCGGCATAAATTTCAGTAAACATTTTAACTTCATTTTAGGAAAAAAAAAACACATTTTTAAGTCAAAATTTCCTAAATGGAATTTTTTCCATACAAAAAATTTCAGATTTTTTCTCACTAAAAACCTTAAAAATATTCTTCCACATAAGTTTGAATTTACTCAATTGTAAGAAATTTTTATTAGATCCAAAGAAATATTTTTAAGTAAATCTACATTTAAAAATTACCTGAAAATTACATACATACATATCGAGGGCTTATATTCATAAGTGGCTATGAAGACAAACATAACTTTTCAGGAGAGCGAAAAAACTGATTTTCTCCTTAATTTGAAGAGAAATTATTAATCATTCTTCTACAGTTTAATCTAAAAAGGATTACTAATTGCTACGATTAAAAAGTTTTCGAAATTTCCTATTATTCGCGGTTTCACTTTTATATGATTAAAATTGAGCAATTTGTTGAAATTGTTGAAATAAGAATACGATTTATTGTAAACTCCATAACTTTTTTCATGAAATTTTGGCAATGTTGTATAGAAAACGCATTTTCTGTGATCTACACTGAGAATTTAAAGATTCCAGCTTCATCCGTCAGATTGGTCGCTTGTATGATATATGTAGCCAGTCGCAAAAATCGCTGCAATTGATGAAAAATCCAAAATTCGCCGTTGCAATTCCTTATATTTTGACTTTCTTCATTAATAATTCTGAAACTTTTCATACACAAATATTCCCCATGAAGTCAGCAATCACATGCCAAAGAAATATTTTGGTATTCTCAATATAATAAAAAGTTGCGCCGGTTTTTCTAAATATGCTTTTCACAATTTTTGACTTTACAGCAACTATTTATCCTATTTTAGCCTGATAAATTGGGAACCAAAATGCTATTAACCGCGTAATGATGCTATTTGATAGTACGATATACCCTAAATCTAGAAAAATGTTTTAAACAAAATCGTTGTAGCGAATTATATCCTTCGGTTTTATGCTGCTCCATTGTTGAACTATTTTATTTCTATTATTTTTATGTTCATAGCCACTTATGCAGTCACAAACTAACGTGCGAGGGGATAGCCAAATCATAAAATTAAAAAAAATGCTTTAGAAAAAATCTTTTCAAAATGTATATGACAGATGACATCCAAATCTGAGAATAGATTGGCATCAAAAACTAATTTTCGAGAAAATGGTTCATAGCCACTTTTAAATATAAGCCCTCGATATATATTTTGAAGAAATATTACACAAAAAACGATCAAATTCCTCGGCGATAAACCCTTCAGTCCCGCATTTTTCTATGATAAATGCAGAAAATTGAATATGCTTTTTGACAAAGTATGGGTCTAAATAGGATGTCTAAAGAGTTTTGGGGTTTTTAATTTATATAGGACATGAGTAACAGGATGTTTACCCAAAATCTTTATACGCATATTCCGATTAAATAAAAAATATTTGGAAATGTTTCTTCATTTTTATAATCTTAAATATTTATAAATTCGAATAAACAAATGCAGTTTTTTTGTATTCAATGAAATGCAAGAAGAAACAACTTGAAATTTTAATTCCAAAAAAAAACCAAATTATTTGTGTTTTAGAGTTTCGTTTTTCTACGTAGATCCAAGTTACTGAATTTGTTGTTTCTCTTTTGAATAATACTTGTTACATATGTGCAAAAAAAACTAGCTCTGAAAAATATTTGACATAAGTGATACATTTCTTATTGTTTCGCAACTTTAAAGTAAATTTTAAAATAGAGACCTACACGCAGAGAAAAAATGCATTTCGTAGAATCGAAATTTTAGACACGTGAACATCGTTTTTGAGTTTCTTTTGTGGGAAAAATTAGTTTGTTTGCGGTAAACATGTTATCAGTTGTTGTAAATGAACAAAGAGAAATACGTTTATGTATATCAAACAGTGTTCTTCGTTTGTCGAAATGGATTTGTATTGTAATTGCAAACTCCCAAAACATTGGAAGTAACAGAAACCGTTGTTGTTGCATCTGTGATGAAAATAGGACACATCGGTTCAGATTTAGATACAGCTCCATAAAAATGTCCAATCGCAAATGTTACATCTTAGCGCACGACAAGCATCAAGCAAATTATTTGCATTTATTAAGATTGTTTTTAGATTTCATTATATCATAGTGATTCTTATCTACACCTTTTAAAATTACTAAACGATTTTGTTATTAAATTTCCAAACTTTTCTTGCTCTAGTCGAAAGTAAATAAGTGGTATCGGTTAATAAAAATGAAAATTTTCCGAACAATTTGGTGTCCTTTAGCGATATTAGCACTACACAATCTTGAAATTGGCACAATTCGTTTAGTTTGTTTGTATTTTTCATAACCTTTGTCCGAAATTCAAGAATGTATCCACGATTTTTTATGTAGTTTTCGTGTTTTCATGATTTTAATGCAAAATTACCACGAGTTATTTTCAAAAGACCTTAAAAATTCTATATTTTATTGCTTCAGAAAGTCTAGAAGGTTTTAAAAAGTATATGTTCGAAACCTCTCTGGGGGGGTTTGAACCCCCAAAACCCCCCCCCCCTGCGCACGGCCCTGTGTGGATGAACAACATTTAATTGTAGAAACCAATATTGTCAATATTTATGATCTAAATGTACCCTTAATGATGAAGACAAGGAATGTCAAAATAAGACCCTTGTTCAACCCAGAAATTAAATCATTAATTCAGCTTGCTATCGCTGGAAGAGAGATAGGAAACTTCATCCCTGGAAAAGGAATACAGAAATGCAAGAAGAACAGTGAATAAAACAATTGAACATTATGCTAATCGTTTCAGTTGGTTTATTGATACAAAGAAAACTTGGCAGATAATTAAAGATATAGGAATTGACAGATGTACCGAACCTCAGGAAGTATTAGTTGATGCTCGTTCGTTAGAGATCACATATTTTAGCCGATTTTCTTTAAATTTAGCAGAGTACCTTTTAATTGAACTTGAAACGTCGCGGTGAACTTGAGTCTGATCGTCTCAGATTTAGATATAGCTCCCATACAAATTTCTCTTCTGATTTGACTTTTTCCTCCATAGACACCAGGTTATTTAGCCGTTTTTCTTTAAATTTGGCACAAGACTTTACATTTCAACTAGAAACATCTGTTGTGAAAGAGGGTCAGACGATCTTCTTCAAAATATGGCGCAACACATTATATTTCAACTAGAAATATATATGTTGAAAGGGACTCAGATCGATTCTGATTTATATATAGCTCCAATACAAATGTTGCTCCGTACTTCTTGCGCTCTAGAAACCTCATATTTTAGCCGATTTTCTTCAAATTTGGCACAGTGCCTTATAAATCGTCTAGAAACAGCTATTGTGAAAGTGGGTAAGATCGGCTCAGATTTTGATATATATAGTACCAATATAAAAATTGATCCCTATATCACTTTTTTCCCCGAATGCAAGAAAGTTGAGGGTAGCACATAGTCGGCGCCGCCCGAATTTAGCCTTTCCTTACTTGTTTTAGTATTATTTTCACTAAAAAAGGGTTGATTTTGAATAAAACACAAATTATTTAAGAAATTATTGTCATTTCTTTTTATTATGATAATATTAGTATGGTTCAATTATGTATGGAACAAAATATCGACCAAATGGCCGCCGCGACCTCGGCGGCACACCTCCATCTCATGGTCCAAATTTTCGTTGACGCTGAGGCATAATTGAGGTTTATGTGCCGAATTATCTCATCCTTTAGCTGTTGAATTGTTGCAGGCTTATCGACGTACATCTTTTCTTTCAAATAACCCCAAAGAAAGAAGTCCAACGGTGTCAAATCACATGACTTTGGCGGCCAATTGACATCGCCAGCAAATTAGATAACACGGTCATTGAATTTGTCGCGCAAAAGATGCATTGTTTCGTTATCTGTGTGGCAACTGGTACAGTCCTGTTGAAACCACATATCGTCCACATCCATATCTTCCAATTCGTGCCATAAAAAGTTCGTTATCATCTCACGACAGCGAAGACCATTCACAGTAACTGCCTGAAAAAATACGGCCCGATAATGCCGCCAGCCCATAAACCGCCATAAACCGCCAGCCCATAAACCGAATCCACTGAGGTGAAAATGTGTCTCATGAAATCTACCGAAAATATCACGAGTGCATGATATGCATTTTGATTTGAACGCCGATTTTTATAATAAATCTGAATAACTTTAACGCGTTTGTGATTGTATATCTTTCAATTGTTCAAATTAAGTTAGTCTGAAATTGAGAAATGTCAAATGAAATGCAGAAAAAATTGACGTTTAATTAATTAATTTCAACATTGTAACTTTAAGATTTAAATCTTGTTGTGCAGGATATACAATATATATGTAATAAATAAATTAGCATCTTTTTCACTTCTTCGGGTGCTCTCGTTTTGCTTGGGAGAAGCTTGAGCTTTGCAATTGTCGCTCATCTCTAACCGGAAATAATGAAAATAGGTGTCAATCTATTAGCCTTAATAATGTGATTCGTACGCATCTCTTTTCAAAAAGCATCGCTTAAATAAGCAAACGAAACTGATTGCCTGACAGGCTCGAGGAAACGACAAAAGTTTCAACAGCTTCGGCATCAACAATAACAACAATGTCAGAAGCCTCGTAGAGGGACATGTGCAAACATAAAACAACTACAACTACAAATAGAGACAATGCAAAACAAGGGCCAAAGAAACGAAATGACAAAGTGTATGAAAAGTGGCGGGAAATTGCAAAAGTTTGCTTCTGAACAACAGCAACAACATCAAAACTTCATGTGACTGACTCCCTGTGTTCTTCTTCTTCATGTTGTCGCGCTGTTTTATTTCCACTTTCTAAAGAAAAACTGCGTTTAATTTTTGTTTGTTTGTTTGCATGCTCGGCGTTCCTTTTTGTGCCACAAAAAGATAAATATTTATAAATAACTAAGTGCATGCGTGTGTGTGTATGTATGTGTGCACTTTCCATGTACAACTTTTGTGTAGGTGTTTGTGTCTGAGGGTGTTTATGTCACTATCTGTCATTGTAGTTGTACAAGGAAGTAAGTAATGCGCGTGTATATGGGACATTTCATACACACTTTAACCATTTAATTACAGACTCATGTGGAAGGCAAGCATAAGCAAATATTCTTTTTTTAAATAGCAATATTTTAGAATTATGTACCTTCCAAATAAAGTTTGTCTTTTTATCTGGCTTATGTTGCATATCAGTCATTCCACGTTAAACTGCATTTATGTTTGACTGACTTTTTCAAACACAAAACAAGTAAGAAGGCCTTAGTTTGGCCGAGACGAATGCTTTCCACAATATTACCGACAGATTAGAGGCTGTCGACTTTACATAGGAATACAGAACCATATTAGGAAAATTGTGATTCTTCATTATTATAACATTAGTCATCTACTATATATAAATAATAAGTGTAATAAAAAAGTGCACATGAGACAGCAATCTCGCCTAAATATTTGATGTATTGTCAGTCGATATTAGGTAGAAATTATTTTCCCTCAAGCCAGATTTCCCCCCTTTGCAACGTTTTCATTTGCTCTACATCCTAACTATTGAAGATCAAATATGTTTCAGAATCGAATATAATATATAATAATAATATATACACATCTACATTAAGGGTGGGATAGTGTTGCATGGGAATTTTAGGAGTTCGATCTGGATATGCTAGAGTGAGCTAAAAAATGGGGGTGGTGGGGTGAGTGTACGAGGGTCCTAACCCATACATACTTACCTCCGTCAACTCTTAGGGTGGTCCCCATACGATTTTTTTATAATTTTTGTAATGACAGTAAGGCCTAAAACTACCCTGGGGTCGCCCCAAGCTGTGTCAAATGTAAGACCGACCTCCACTAATTTACCCTCCCCAATATTTTTTCCGAACAAACTTACCTCCTATCCCCACTCTTTAATGGGACTCCCATACAAAAAATATTTTTTTTAATCAAAGTTGCTCCCATCACTCTAACTGCTCTAAGGAGGCCCCTAATGGAGTCAAATGTATGACCAACCCCCAATATTTTTTCAGCCCCAATATTTTCTCAGAACATACCTACCCCCATCTTCAATGTTGGGGAGGGATAATTAATGGGGGTTGATCTTTATCTGCATATATACCGTTTGCTTGGTACCAGTTACACTCCTTTTTCCATGTTGACCCTAAGAGAACGAATTTAGAAAAATGTATAAAGATGAAGGGAGGTACTACATATTAAATTAGATCAATTATCTTAGTTTGTTTAATGAATTTAAATATAAGTTTGACATTATCATCGTTCGGGAATTTCAACATTGAAGACGGTTTACTGTTACCAAAAATCTCTGTTCTGATGTCCTGAAGAACTGGACAATAATCTAAAATATGTTCAATTGATATGCGATCAAAGTTACAAAATTAACATGTCCCAGAAAGTGTTTTATCAATATAAAAACTGATAGAAAGACTAGTATGGCCGAAATAGGAGAACCTTGGGGAATCCCATTGAATAAGGGATATGTCTTAGAGAACTGATTTCCAACTCTGATCTTAATCTGTCTGTTCTTCATAAAATTGAATATGTATTTAACAATGTTAGGGCCTAGTTTCCACAATTTCAGCTGATCTATGGTGGCGTGAGTGCTAATCTCATCAAAGGCTTTGGTGAAATCCAAAGAAATTTATGACACATGTTTCCTTACTGACAAGGAATCTGTAATCAAATTATCTATAAAAAGAAGATTACACTATGTAACAAAAATAAAAAAATTCTCAGTCCTTGGGATGTAATTGTTATTTCCTAGTCTGTTATGTCTTAAAAGTATGGAAACCACCTAATATTCCTCTGAAACTTTGCTTTTGTGACCAGGACAATGTGGTTCATTAAAATATGCTGAAATTATGAGAAAACGTGTTTGAGTCTACACATATAAATCAAAACAAGATTTTATTAAAACTTCAGAAAACCAAAACATAAAAGTAAATCAGAAGCGGGTGGTTTTTCGACATTTGCGTTTATACTGCGAGTCACTTTCTCTAACCAATCCCCAAATGTAATCTCCCATCATGTTCTCATTGTATTGTCCTTGGTATCGCCGCTCAAATTACATTATATCCTGATGGAAGCGCTCGCCTTGCTCCTCTGAATATGCTCCCATGTTCTCCTTGAATTTGTCAAGATGTGCATCCAGAATATGGAGTGTGAGAGACATCCTGCAGCCCATTTTGCCGTAGTTCTCCACCAGACTTTCGACCAGCTCCACGTAGTTTGCGGCTTTGTGATTGCCTAGGAATCCCTGTACCACTGACATAAAACTCATCCAAGCAGCTTTTTCAACACGAGTGAGCTTCTTGGGGAATTCCTCACACTCGAAGATTTTCTTTATTTGTGGTTCAACGAAGATACCGGTTGTAACTTTCGCCTCAGAGAGCTTAGGGAACAAGTCTTGTAGGTACTTTAACGCTGAAGAATTTTTGTCGAGAGCTTTGACGAATTGCTTATAAGACCCAGTTTGATGTGGAGTGGTGGCATCAGTACCTTCTGGGGGTCCACCAAGGGCTCCCACTTGACGTTGTTCCTCCCCACTGTGAATTCAGTTCGTTGTGGCCATTCACGCTTACTGTAGTGTGCACTATCGTTCCTGCTGTCCTCCTGTTTTAAGAGACATAGTATAAAGAGAAAGAAGGAAAAAAATACGTGAAATTTATAAATAAGTACATAGAATTATTAAAAAAGATTTGATAGTTTTATATATTTAAGTATTCGTCTTCAAGGGAACAATCAGTATCCATCTGACCTTGAGTACCTTGAAATATTTTATTCTTCAATTTGGATTTACTCTTGAGTTCCGTCTTCAAACGTTTGGACACGGAACGTGGTAAAATTGTAACAGCTTTGCTGGATGATAATTTAAGAGAATTGTTTACATGAGGTGTAGTAGTGATGATATCTCTTTGAGATGAACAACTGGGTTTATCTGAGTCTCTGTCTATCTTAAGTGGAGATTTGGAGACTGATGAGACATTCAGTGGTGTAGACTTGGATGCTATGTTTGTTTTGTCTTGTTGTTGTTAGCTGTTAGCTGAATTCACTGCATTGTATTGTAATCTTTGGTTATACATATATCTTGCTGCTTTCAAATCAACTTTTTGGAGAGTCTTTATAGTTTGAATCTCCTTTTCTCCCAAAAAATGGGACATTTTTTGTCTAACGAGTTGTGAAATTTATTGTGTATGTTGTTATAATTGCAGTTGACACATAACTTTGGAAGATCACATTTTCATTTCATTTTTATCAAGGTCAATATGATGAATGTTACTGCAATTGGCACATTTCTTTTCGTCTCTAAAGTATTTAGTTGGATGACCAAATCTGAAACAGGAGAAGCATCGAAGGGGATTGGGAATAAATGGCCGGACAGAAAGATGTTCATAACCCACAAAAATATCGTCAGGGGAAGCAATAGTGGAAAATGTCAGAATGATAAGACCTGTCTGAATAGCTTTTGTATCAATATTTTTTTCTAATCTTCTTCACTTCCACTACATTGACAGCCTTAAGTTCTTCCAAAATTTCCTCCTCCGGGACGTCAAATAATTCCTCCTTTTGAATTATTGAGAAAATTGTGTTCGGTGACATCAACGATAATAGTTGGACAATTTTTTGTCAATTGCACAAGTTTTCTTGCTTGACTAATGTCTTTTGTTTTTATCAGAACAAACCCGTTTCTAATCTTCTAACACATTTCTACTTCACCATTACCTGTAGAGTCAATAACTTTTTTTTAGTAAAAATGGGGAGACTCTCTGTAAGTCTCCACCATATTTTATCTGCATCACTAGGTACTTAGAACCTGGAGTATTGTTTTTGAGTTCTCTCTTTTTATCATACATTATTGGAGATTCTTCCATATTTCGTGTTTCTTCCATTGTAGATAACAGTTTTTTTTGCGAATTAATGGAATTGCAGAAACAAAATTTATAAACACGAGTTTTTTATATTAATCTTATTCCAAAATTATCCAATTAACAAATGAATTATTTATTGATATTGTCACAAAACCACTTTTCACTGAAGCTACTAACTATTCACAAACTTTTGCATTATTAAACAAAGTCTTCAAATTATCGCTCTCTTTTACAAAAACGTGACCGTTCACTCTTAACTCTCGAACAAGACTGATGTGATTATATTTTTTAATTTCTGTTTTTATTGGAAACGTTGAACTTTGTCATTTAATAATGGAACACTAATTTGTATACAAAATTGCGATACCAAATTTGTTCACCAAATTTAATCAAAATCATTCGTTTAACATGGAATTCCAAAATCAGTACTCCACCGTTACATAATGTTGTGTAATGCCCCATAAAAATTGCTTAAGCACGAGTGTAAGTTTGTCACAATGGCAAATGATGTATTATCCCACAGCAAAATAATTTCATTTGATTTAACTTCGTATGAATGGGCAAACGCATTACCACCCTCCTCCTTGTACATCATCCAAATGTTTATGTTTAATTTGATGAAGAAGAAAACAATATAGTTTTCCACGTTTTAATGGAAAACTTTGAAATTAAATCATATACATGTTACATACATTTGGTTACTTTTGTTTTTGTTGCATTCCTCGATGTATATTACCATAAATACATGGAGGAAGAAAACACCAAAGGAAATGAAAATACATTTTGCTGTTCTTAACTTTTAATAGAAATTCTATTAAAGAAATACAACATAAATCCATGGAAATACCAACCACCCTAATAGACCAACGAAGAGCACAGTGGTTTGAAAATGAAATGGGGTGGTGTGAAAATACCAAAAGTTTTATTCAGAATGGGAAAGCAAATCGTTGCATTGCAAGACAAACAATCATCAAAGAACACGAGTAAAAATGAGGATAAAACTGAAAAAAAAAAACAAAATTATTCTTTTTTTAAATAAAAAAAACAAGTTTGGCCGGGCCAAAGTTTATATACTTCTATGGATTATATTCCACAGATACTGTCGATTTTAGTAGAAGTGCAGTAACATTACAGGAAAATGTCATTGTTTAATATAGCCAAACCAAAACAAATAAAACAAGTAAGGACAGGCTAAAGTCAGGCGGGGCCGACTATTTAATACCCTACACCACTCCCTGCGTATGTACCTCGCTTTGATTATTAAATCCAGGTATTTCAATTTTATGTAGTTCATATTTCAATTTTATACAGTTACTATAAATTCATCTTTAGTCATATTTAACGACAGACAAATACAAATTATACAGTAGTAATAGGATGAATCGGACCGACATTTCAGAAGGGAGCCTATAACAACATTTTGGGCCTGGTCCAAAACATAGGCCTATTCACGATAGGTATTCCTAGTTGAAAATATCATGATCTGCAAAATTGAAGATCCGATGTAAGATGTAGTTTCTAGAGCTGTAATAGATCAGAATGGGCCCCATTTGGGTTATACCAAAGTATGGACATCTCCCAAACAAGTAAGGAAAGGCTAAAGCCGGACGGACTTTTTATCTCATTACAATTCAATTCGGTAAAAAAGTGAAATCGGGAAGGATTTTTGCATCCTGTAAATGTATGTGTTTGACAAAAAATGTTAAATCGGAGAGGACATTTGTATGGGGGTATATTGAAACCTGGAACGATGTGACCCGCTTTCACCATAAACATACATTTATTGGTGAAATGTAATATGTAAAGTTTGGCCAAAATCGGTAAAAATTTCGGGAACAACATTTGTATTGGGGCTATATTTAATCTGAACCGATCTTACCCACTTTCAGCATAGGTGTTTCTAGTTCGATTGTAAAATGTTCTGCTATTAAAAAAAATCGGGAACAATATGCGGTTTCTAAAGCTGAAAAAAGTGAAATCGGGAGCTACATTTGTATGGGGACTATATCTAAATCTGAACCGATCGTTCCCACTTTCATCATAGGTGTTTTTACTTGGATTATAAGATGTTGTGCCAATTTTAAAGAAAATTGGGTACAATATGTGGTTTCTAGAGCGGAAAAAAATCAAATCGGGAGCTACATTTGTATTGGGGCTATACCGATCTTACCCACTTTCAGCATAGGTGTTTCTAGTTTTGAAACATATTTTTATTTAGCTTGTCCATGCAGTCAGCCATTGGGTTGGTACCATTTTTATACCCTTTTCCCCATTTTAGCCCCTTAAAAGTACGACTTTCTAAAATCTCTTTATTTTGCGTGTCTGCGCAATTAGAGGGATGTACACACCGAATTTCATCATTCTAGCTGTAGCTGTTTAGTTGGTACCATTTTTATCCCTCTGTTCCCATTGTATCCCTTATTATTTTTTTTTCGTGTCTACGCAGTTGGTCCAATTTTTATCTCCCTTTTCCATTTTAAACCCAAAAATACGAAAGGAAGGAAACAAAAGGAAAGGAACAATCAAAGGAATGTATACACCGAATTTCATTATTTTAGGTGCAGCAGTTTGGTTGGTACCATATATATAGGCCCATGTTTTGGATCAGGCCCCAAGTGTTGTTATAGGCCCCTTTGAAATGTCGGTCTGATTCATCCTATTACTACTGTATAATTTGTATTTGTCTGGAGTAAAATTAGATCAATTATTTACCAACGACCATCGGTATTGAATTTGGAGGAAATCGGTCAAGATTCCGACAAATACAAATTTTTTTCATTGGATCTTGATACAATTTTCAGGATCATGTTATATTCGAACAAG
Source organism: Polietes domitor (assembly GCA_947397865.1). NCBI lineage: Eukaryota > Metazoa > Arthropoda > Insecta > Diptera > Muscidae > Polietes > Polietes domitor. The sequence goes on along the minus strand of OX377618.1, from coordinate 44,752,278 downwards.
AAATAGCTAACATTAAGGTAGGTTACATGAGTCAAAGTTTCCATGTTACACTATTATTGCTCTAGAATACACATTTTAGATCAGATGTTGATCTAATTTCCCATACCATTTTATATTTAGATGGAAAACACCTAGTTTGAAAGTATATGGGTCCATGTTTTAGTATAGCCCCCTTACAACAACCCCCAATTTATACAATTATCGCTCTATAACCCACACCTTACATTGGATCTTGATAAAATTTTGCAGATCATCGTATATTTTAACTAAGAATTCCTACTGTGAAAGTAGTCCGCTTTTTAATGTAGCGCCCTTACACATGGGCCCCAATTTTTATTATTACAGCCCTAGAACACACATATTACATTGGATCTTGATAATATTTTGCAGATCATCAAATAAGAATACTTACTTTGAAAGTAATCTATAAGGTTCCACTTTTTAATTTGTGATAGACCTGCCGCCAATTTGCAATAAAATCTTCCCATACTAAAAATTCGTTCCCATTCACTTGCGAAATCGCTATTCGTAAAATATTACGGAATATTAACATATTATAGACTTTTTTTGGAAGTTTTTAATGAACTTCCTCAAAAGCGGGGAGAAATGCACATTTGGATTTTGAGATGCGATTAAAATGTGATTCCTGCGGAACTTCCAATTTTTCATATTACCATGGACCATATAAGTGGACCATTACGTAAATATATTGTCGCCACTCATATGCACCTTCCGATTTATTGGTACCACTCTGGATTCACTTATTACAGACAATCTTGATGAAACTAATTGTTATATTTTCACTAGGCGCAGCTACAATGAGATGGCATGACAAACGATTTTGTTTGTATATGGATCCATCATATGATTGAGTAACATAATGTAAATTATTTACACAAATTTTATCATATTCGTTAAATTTGACTAAAGATTAATTTATAGTATACTGTATAACTTATACGAACTAGATAAAATTGCACCCATGAAACACCTGAGTTTAGTAATCAGAGCGAGGTATATACGCAAGGAGTGGTGTGGGGCAGGGCCGTGCGCAGGGGGTGTTTTGGGGGTTCAAACCCCCCCAGAGAGGTTTCGAACATATACTTTTTAATACCTTCTAGACTTTCTGAAGCAATAAAATATAGAATTTTTAAGGTCTTTTTAAAATAACTCGTCTGAAATGGTAATTTTGCAGTAAAATCATGAAAACATGAAAATTACATAAAAAATCTTGGACACTTTCTTGAACTTCGGACAAAGGTTATGAAAAATACAAACAAACTAAACGAATTGTGCCAATTTCAAGATTATGTAGTGCTAATTTCGCTAATGGAGACCAAATTCTTCGGAAAATTTTCATTTTATTAATCGATACCACTTCTTGACATTCGACTAGAGCTATATCTTATGAACTTTTAATTGTGTACTGCAATAAAAGTTTGGAAATTTAATAGCAAAATCGTAATTTTAAAAAAGTGTAGATAAGAATCACTATGATATCATAATGAAATCTAAAATATTCTTAATAAAAGCAAATAATTTCCTTGATGCTTGTAGAGCGCTAAGATGTAACATTTGCGATTGGACATTTTTATGGAGCTGTATCTAAATCTGAACCGATGTGTCCTATTTTCATCACAGATGCAAAAACAACGGTTTCTGTTACTTCCAATGTTTTGGGAGTTTGCAATTATAATACAAATCCATTTCGACAAACGAAGAAAACTGTTTGATATACATAAACTTATTTCTCTTTGTTCATTTACAACAACTGATGACATTTTTACCGCAAACAAACTAATTTTTCCCAAACAAAAACGATGTTCACGTGTCTAAAATTTCGTTTCTACGAAATGCATTTTTTCTCTGCGTGTAGATCTCTATTTTAAAATCTACTTTATAGTTGCAAGGTACTTTAAAAATGCAAGGTATGAGCCTGAAAAAATGATCACTTTTAGCGAAAATAACACCGAGGACCCAAATCTTTGAAGGCCCATAAAAATGTGCATGACTTTAGCCAAAACTGGGAGACACGCGTCTTTTTTGATCATTTATCACGTAATGGTATCCGTATATGGCTATATTTCCACGACTTAAAAAATTGCACACTGTTTAATTAGAGTTTCTAAATTGTATTATATTTTTTTCATTTTGTGGCATAGTGATATGTGGGAAGCACAAACGTTAAAATACACTGGCTTTGCAACCCACTGTGCTTCTTCTTTGTCTGTGTTCGTTGGTCACACCCTGTGTCATAAGAATCCGGAAATGAGCAGCGACTATAATAATACGAAAATGCCAAACAATCATAAATTTCAATGTTTTGTTTTGCTTTCTTTTGGATTCCTATTATTTATGCTGTCTACGGGCTTCATTCATGTTGTTCCCATAAATGCATAGTAAATCTTTGCAGTTTTTAACATCCCACCATCAGAACGAGAGGTAGTTTTTCCTCCCTCCTGTGTTTGTGTTTCGTTTCTTTATCAACTTTAAATTCAGGACAACAGCGAATGGTATGTCGCCGAGTAGTAGTAGGAGGACCAGGAGGAGGAGGACAACTCTGTCGTGAGAAGTACTCCGCGTTTGTCATGGGTTGCATAGCACAACAACAAACAACAACATCAAAGACAGATATTATACGGCTAGAAATAATAAAATAAACTTTTCTTGTTATTATTTGTTGTTTGCGCTCTGTTTTCTTTGCATTTGTGAAATTTATTCATTTATCGCTAACTACATGTACTTATTAATTTATTCACTTCGCTGGAATTCCCAGGAAGTCTTCATATCACAAACTTCCACTCCAGTTTTTCCTTTTTTAATTTAACTGAAGTCACAACAAGTTCTGTTAAATGTGAAAGTTAATGTCTGTACATGAGAGTTGCAGGAAGGAGGAAATATTAATATAATATTAATAATATTTATTATTAATAATAATAATATTATTATTATTAATATTACTAATAGGCCCCCAACCCAGCAAAGCGAATGCATTCGAGAGGGTGAAGCAGATGCTCATCTTGTGATTCGGTAGCTGTGAATAGTTGGTATATATGAGGGGGCCTCCTTGGAAAAGATGCACCTTTTCTCTAGTTTTCATATTAATTTGTATATCAAAAATTAGTCAAATCAGTCCAAACAGCTTCACAAGTGATGCGATTACCATGGAACAGCATTTAATTTTAAATTTATAGAGAAGAAGAAGAATACAGATAATATGAACTGTCTCAGCATATATTGGCCCAAGTCTTGGCATTCATGTAGCTAATAATTCTTTTTAAGCTTATCAAGGTACAACCTCCATTTTACATTATTTCAACAAATTTGGCCAATTCAGGATGGTGGCCATATCTAAATCTAAATAGAAATGCAAATCATTTGTTTCTAAAAACAGCCAGAGACAAAAAAGGATTGGCATGCAAAGCAAAAAAGACGTATTTTAAGGCAACCAATTTTCCAGGTTCAGTGCCTAACTTCCGTGTCGTCTGCACCAAAGCCCAAACGTTGCCTAATAAATTTGTATGACTTTTTAATCGAGGCTATAAATTCAGAGGGGGTCCGATCCGTTAGTTGGACAAAGGTCAATGCAAAACTGACACATGCAAAGGATTTGAAATATGTAGGCATGTTTGTGTGTATGTTATATTTCCTTTTGCCAGGATAAAACGAAACAAACACACAAAGGGTAACGATGGCGGCGGCTACAGCTGATACTGTCGTTGATAAGTTAATTAATGTTTTAGCATTTATATGCTGATGGCGGTCATTACTTTGTAAAGAGTGGGGGAAGGTTTAGGACAACAAGGGCATTTGTCTTATTTTTGGCTTTCTAAGGTGAATGATAGACATGCGGCTCGCCAGAGCACACGACGATGAGAGGCTACGGTTTGGGGATATTTTTTCCTTTAAATTATATGCCAAAAATATAATCATCGAGGGTTGGGATTTACGAAAGAACAGCATTTAATTGTAGGTGTTATAAATAGCAGTCTTTAAAACTGGGCATAACAAAAATTTATAGGCATAACAAATATATAATCATAAGTGGCTATGAAACATTTTCTCGAAAATGAGTTTTTGATGCCAAACTGTACTCAAATTAGAATGTCATCTGTCATATAAATTTGGAGAAGAATTTTTTTTATGAAGCCTTTTTTTTAATTTTTCTGATTTGGCTATCTACTCACTGCAAAAGAGGCTATGAGCATAAAAATTATATAAATCAAATAGTTCAAAAATGGAGCACCATATAACCGAAGGTTGTATAATTCGCTACAACGATTTTGTTTAAAGCATTTTTCTAGATTTAGGGCATATCGCATTATCAAATTCCAACAATTCGCGGTTAATACCATTTTGGTTCCCAAGTTATCAGGATAAATAGTAGCTGTAAAGTAAAATATTGTGAAAAGTATATTTAGAAAATCCCACGTAACCTTTTATCATATGAGAATACCAAAATATTTTTATGGCATATGACTTCATTCGGAATATTTGTGTTATAAAAGTTTCAGAATCCTGAACAGAGAAAGTTTAAATATAAGCAATTGCAACCGCGAATTTTGGATTTTTCAACAATTACAGAGAATTTTCCGACTGACTTCATATATTTTACAAGCGACATTGGATCTTAATACATAATGTGACCATCTCTTATTGGGCAGAAAGCGGGATTTTGTAGAAAAAAGCGGGATCGTGAAAATTTAACCAAAAAACGTAAATATAAAAACTAAGCTATACAATGTATTATAAATAAAAACGAATGTGTTTAGAATATTTACGACAGGCGTGCAAAACAAAAAAATATTTTTTGCAAATTCGTAATTTTAGGGTCACAATGGGAAAAGAGGCAGATGCTACCAACAATACGGCTCTATCTGGAATCTTGAACTTCAGGCACCCATGATTGTGTGGACTGTTAGGATTGTAAATTGGTGCAAATAATTAGTGCAAACTGCAAATAATTAAATAAGTAAACAATATTTAGGGTATTTAAGCACATTTTTTAAAGATTGCTGCAGGAGTGTTCTGCAAAATTATTTAAACAACAAACACAATTTGTTGACTTCTACGCAAAGTAGAAAGATTAGGCGTGGCTGAACTTAACGCTTTTTTACTAGTTTTAATGAATTTTAAAAAATATATTAAAAAAATTGTCATAGCGTTAAATGCGATCTTCAAAATGAAAAAAAATATACACATAATTTGTATATGTTGTTTATTAGGCTAGAATTTCATGAGTCTATGTTTTATTAATAGTAAAAAGCTATCTAAAGGTGCTTATGAAATTGTCAAACATACGACTATATTATTGAAAGTGATTTTTATACGAGCTAGTAGCATAATGGTATCCTTTCATAAACAGTTCGACTGTTATGTTTTATTAATATATGTTTTAAATTAACCAATTGAACAACACAGTATTGCATTTAATTTTACCAAAGTATGGATTATCTTTATATTAATAATATTAAAACTAGAGCCTTAATATATAACAAGTAAGGACAGGCTAAAGTCGGGCGTATGTAGCTCGCTTTGATTACTAAATCCAGGTATGGATTCATGGGAACAATTTTATGTAGTTCATATAAATTATACAGCTACTATAAATTCATCTTTAGTCATATTTAACGAATATGGTTAATAATATAATAATTGATCCAATTATCCGACAGACAAATACAAATTATACAGTAGTAATAGGATGAATCGGACCGACATTTCAGAAGGGAGTCTATAACAACATTTTGGGCCTGGCCCAAAACATAGGCCTATTCACGATAGGTATTCCTAGTTGAAAATATCATGATCTGCAAAATTGAAGATCCGATGTAAGATGTAGTTTCTAGAGCTGTAATAGATCAGAATGGGGCCCCATTTGGGTTATACCAAAGTATGGACATCTCCCAAACAACTAAGGAAAGGATAAAGTCGGACGGACTTTTTATCTCATTACAATTCAATTCGGTAAAAAAGTGAAATCGGGAAGGATTTTTGCATCCTGTAAATGTATGTGTTTGACAAAAAATGTTAAATCGGAAAGGACATTTGTATGGGGGTATATTGAAACATGGAAAGTTTGGCCAAAATCGGTTTAACATTCGGGAGCAACATTTGTATCTAAATCTGACCCGATCTTACCCACTTTCACCATAGGTGTTTTAAGTTAGATTATAAGATGTTGGCCAATTTTAAAGAAAAAACGAGTACAATATGTGGATTTTAGAGCGGAAAAAAGTCAAATCGGGAGCGACATTTGTCTGGGAGCTATATCAAAATCTGAACCGATCTTACCCACATTCAGCATAGGTGTTTATAGTTTAATTATAAAATGTTGTGCCAAATTTAAAGAAAATCGGGCGGAAAAAGTGAAAACGGGAGCGAAATTTGTATGGACGCTATATCTATACCTGAACAGACAGATCTTACCCACTTTCAGCATAGGTGTTTCTAGTTGGATTATAAGATGTTGAGCCAAACATAAAGGAAATCGGGTACAAGATGTGGTTTCTAGAGCGGAAAAAGTGAAATCGGGAGCGACAATTTTATGGGTGCTATATCTAAATCTGAACCGATCTAACCCACTTTCACCATAGGTGTTTTAAATTAGATTATAAGATGTTGTGCCAAGAAAAACGGGTACAATATGTGGATTTTAGAGCGGAAGAAAGTCAAATCGGGAGCGACATTTGTATGGGGGCTATATATAAATCTGAACCGATCTTACCCACTGTTACCACAGATGTTTCTAGTTCGATTATAAAATGTTGTGCCAATTTTAAAGAAACTCGGATACAATATGTGGTTTCTGGAGCGGAAAAAGTGAAATCGGGAGCGACATTTGTATGGGGGCTATATCTAAATCTAAACCGATTTCCCCCAAATTCAATACCGATGGTCCTTGGCCAGAAAAAAAACTTATGCCAAGTTTCATGACAATCGGACTACAATTGCGACCTGTAGAGTGCGAACAAGCTTAGATGGACAGCAGACGGACGGACAGACAGACATCGTTAAATCGACTCAGCTGGAGATTCTATGCCGATTGGCATACTTAAAGGTGGGTCTAGCTCGATTATTTCTTGGTGTTACAAACATTTGGCGCGAAACTAACTTATAATATCCTAGTCCACGAAGTGGTGTAGGGTATAAAAAGAACAATTAATTAAATATTTTAGAAATTGTGAACTTTTTTCGGTTACCAAAAATTTATTAAGGGACAAATTTTAATACCAAAAATAATTTAAAACAAAAAAGCGGGATTATGCGGGACTTTTTGTAAAAAAGCAGTATTATTTGGGATGTAAAATTAAAGAGGGACTGACCATCAAAAAGCGGGTTAGTTAGAAGTATGAATTTGGTAAAATCTTTTTGCTTTTCGAGTCTATGCAGTCAGATGAATGTACACACCGAATTCCATGTTTCTAGCGGCGGCCATTTGTTTTGTACCATTTTTATCCCATTATACCTCCTTAAATTAGAGTGATGTTCACACCAAATTTCATCATTCTAGCTGCAGCCGTTTAGTTGGTACCATTTTTATCCTTCTGTTCCCGTTTTATCTCTTGAAAGTACGAATTTGGAAAAACCTTTTTATTTCAGGTGTCTACGCAGTCAGATGAATGTATGCACCGAATTTCATGACTCTATTTTTATCCCCTTTTTCCATGTTACCCCCTAAAAGTACGAATTTGATAAAATCTTTTTGTTTTTCGAGTCTATGTAGTCAGATGGAGGTACACACCAAACTCCATGATTCTAGCGACGGCCATTTGTTTGGTACCATTTTTATCCCTTTTTACCTCCTTAAAAGTACGAATTACGAAAATTCATTTAATTTTACGTGTCTACACATTTAGAGTGATGTACACACCAAATTTCATCATTCTAGCCGTTTAGTTGGTACCATTTTTATCCCTATGTTCCCGTTGTATCCCTTGAAAGTACGAATTTATTTTTCGTATCTACGCTGTCATAAGAATGTGTCCAGGTTACCCAGGTTTTTTCCATAAAAATTGTATCCATGTATTCGAAACAATGAAAAGTACGAGTAAATGTAGATACAAAACCATTAGGACACACCATCCTAATTCTGCTTTTAGTCACTATTTCTCGCTTGTATTTCTGCACTTCTATTTTTTCTGTTCCGCAAATCCTCCAACGCTTTTGTTACATTCTGATCCGATTAAAATGGCATCGTTTTATGTGTGAGCATTTTCACACATATCCATTAGAACCTAATTATGCATAGATGGCGTTGCGATCCATTATCAGATTAATAAACGGAGTGGTTGCATACGACACAATCACACTGAAAGTGCGAATAACGCTTCTAGAAAGAAAGTGTATCTGGAAGTGATGGAAAATCAGAACTCTGATGCAAAATCACGTACTCGGCATGTGTTTGTAATGTTACGGGAAATTCTAAAATCTATTACCACACAAAGAGTACATGTTACATACTGTGCCTACTCGCATGTGGGCTCTAAGGGACATGGGAACATATGCTGAGGGCACAACTTTGGCCTTAAATCAAAATGGAATATTTATTTCAATGAGTACAGAATATTTCGGAAATAGTTTCAAGATAACAAAGACGATTATTTGTATAATAAACAAGTAAAAAGGCGTTTAATTTGGCAGGACCGAATCTTACCAAGCAAAAAAAAAAATGGAGGTACTTCCGTAGGAAGCACATTTTAATCGCATCTCAAAATCCAAATGTGAATTTTTCCCGCTTTTGAGGAAGATCTTTTGAACAACTTCCAAAACAGTAGATAATATGTTATTATGCCGTAACATTTTGAGAATATCATCTTCACAAGTGAATGGGAACGAGTTTTCCGCTTTGCACCCAGAAGGTCTCGGGTTCGAGTCGTGGCTCGGGAAAAAAACTTTTTTTATTACTTTTATAAATAAACTATGTTTAATTTTGTATAATATTAACAATTTTTAAAATTTTTGCTTAAAAAATTCAATTTTTTGTTTTATTAATGTATGTACTTCAAATCTATCATTTTTTATTGATTATAATTACTACATATTGTCAGTAAAATTAACACTACGTTAATTTATTTAATGCTAATTTAATTTAATATTATATATTATATTTAATATTATATATTGTTAAATATCAATTCATACTAAATAAATATTTTGTTAAGTTTCCCACTGTCAGTTCTAACGAATAAAATGGGTTGCTTTAGTTATTCAGCACTTACAACAGAGGATAGCTGAGATGGTTAGAGTGCCATATCAGCAATCTGAAGGTCCTCTGTTCTACCCCCGATAGCGGCGGATTTTTTAAAACAGAAATGGAAACTAGTGAAAAAGTGGTTCCTTAGCAACACTTTAAAATAACTTTTAAGTCTTTCAAAATAAAGGACATCCCTCCTATGACAACTCCATGTTAAATTCATTGGTGAAGATCCCAATTTTCACTACTTCCGAATCACAAGATGAGCAACTTTTTCACTTCTTGGGGTGCTCTCTTTTTGCTGGGTATATACCCTCCACCATGGTTTGTATATACCCAATTTTACGACTCTAGCTATAGTCGTTTGCTTGGTACCAGTTTTATCTCTTTAATCCCATTTTATTCCTGAAAGTACGAATTTGGAGAAATAATTTTGTGTGTCTGAGAAATTTAAAAAGAGAACTACATGATTCTAGCTGCTGCCGTTTGATTGGTACCATTTTTATCCCCATTTGCTCCGCATTCCCTACAATTACTAATTTCCAAAAAATTCTTTATGTTGCCCATTTACACAATCAGAGGAATTTTATGATGATCTACCTGCAGCCATTTACTCGGCACCAATTGTATCCCTTTTGGTGTAAAAAGTACGAGTATCGAAAGGTCGCATTATATTTAGAATCTACGCAATATGAACGAAACGATTTTAATTTTTTTATCTGGAGCTGTTTAATTTGTACCACTTTTATCCCTTTCCGTTTCTCCATAAATGTATTTTTATGAAATTTTTATTGATTTTACACGTCCATACAGTCATAGGAATATACACGTGCTAGTAGATTAGAATATACATACCGATTACAGTCGTTTTGTTGGTACAAATTTTATCCCTATAATCCCAGTTTACCCTCTTAAAAGTACGAATGTGCACACCGAATTTCATGTTTCTAGCTGCTGTCGTTTGATAGGTACAATTTCAATCCCTTTCATGCCTCAGAATATCGTAATTGGCGGGAAGGATATTTGCCGGAAGTCAATTCCACATACGGATACGAACGATTCCACATATGCAACAGGGTGGTTAAATTTTAAGGACCGATGTTGATTTTGAATTAAACACAAATTATTTAGGAAATTATTGTAATTTCTTTTTATTGTGGTAATATTAGTATGGTTCACACATGACCTTGGCGGTCATTGAATTTGTCGCGCAAAGGAACCATAGTTTCGTTACCTGGGTGGCCAGTGGCACCGTCCTGTTGAAACCAAATACCGTCCACATCCATATCTTCCAATTCGGGACACAAAAAGTTCGTTATCAGCTCACGATAGCAAAGACCATTCACAGTAACTGCCTGACCGGCCTTATTTTGAAAAAAAAAAAAACGTTCCGAAGATGCCGCCAGCCCATAAACCGCAACAAACAGTCACTCTTTGTGGGTGCAATGGTTTTCGACAATCACACTTAGATTATCATTCGCCCAAATGCGGCAATTCTGCTTATTGACGAATCCACTGTGGTGAAAATGTGCCTCATCAATGAAGATGATTTTCCTCGAAAATTTATCATCCACTGTTGCCATTTCTTTCCAATTTTCATAATAAACCTGAATAACTTTAACGCGTTGCTCGATTGTGCATCTTTCCATGGTTCAAATTGAGTTAGTCTGAAATTGAGGAATGTCAAATGAAATGTAGAAAAAAACTTGACGTTTAGGTGTGGTTCACATTCAGCATCTACCCTTACAATTTAACCACCCTTTATATACTTTATAGGGTCTCAGCTTGAAATTGGGAGTGTAGTGCTTTATGTGACGCGACGCTTACTAATAAATATATCCTTTCTATATTAAGTTATCGCAAAATTTAGCTTATAATATATCAATGAATTAATGTCATATATTAATTCTATTTTAGCCTACGCTTGCAACAAATGAAGCCTTAATTGAAATAGGAAACATTCTTTGTTTTTTTTTGCTACGATTACATTTCATTGTCATTCTGTGGCTATCCTCATAAATTTGCCACATTGAGGAAATGCCGAATTGAATGACTTGGAGAGTGAGTGCGTGTGTGAGTTTAATTCATTATGTGGCACATTCCATTAAAAATATTTCATTGCACACTGACTGACTAATAACAAATGTGGTTGTGTGTGTGACAACAGTAAGGTGGCCCTTTATTTCTATGTCGCTGTGAATTTGGTGGTGGTGACACGATGAAGGTATCGAAAACCCTCTCAGAAAGCGAGATGAATACTTTGTTTATTATTCGTCCCACATCTGCCCATTTATTCTTCTTATCAAAGTGGAGGTTGCGATTGCTCTCCGATCTGTAAAAAGTGGATTTTTTACGAATTACTCTCACTTAATAGGCTAGGCTAGTAAATCAAGTTAACAAGAGAATCAACTCTCTTCACGAGGAAACACACACATATATCAATTCCTAATAAACGAATCAGACCTTTTTTATACCCTCCACCTTCAGGATGGGGGTATACTAAGTTTGTCATTCCTTTTGTTACACCTTATAGTATCAACCTATAAAGTATATATATATATTCTTGATCGTTATAAAATTCTAGTCTAAATAGATCGGTTGAGATTGAAAATAGACGGAATAGACCCAGAGGAAAAAAAATTCCCTAACAAATTCGTCCTTTTAGGGGGTAAAATGGCAATATAGGGATAAAAATGGTACCAGCAAAACGTCTGAAGCTAGAATAATGAAATTCCTTTAGTAACATGTACACGTAAAAGAAATTTATTTTAAAAATTCATACTTTAAAGGAGAGAAATGTAGAAAGAAGGATAAAATTGGTACAGACCAAATGGCAGAAGCTAGAATAACGAAATTCGGCATGTACAATCCCATGACTGTATGAACGTCTAAAATGAGGATTGCGCAGATTCGAAATATACTGCGAACATTCGATAATCGTAGTTTTTGGACCAAAAAGGGATAAAATTTGTGCCGAGCGAATGGCTGCAGATGGATAATCATAAAGTTCGGCATACACATTCCTCTGATTGTGTAGATTTTTTTGGAAAACAAAAGACTTTCTCCAAATTCGTACTTTCAGGAATAAAATAGGGTAAATAAATAAAACTGGTTCCAATCAAACGGCTGTAGCTAGAATCGTAAAATTGGGTATATACATTCCATTGTGAACCCGAAAGAAATTCGTACTTTGCCTTCAAGGGCTACCAAGCAATAAACATATTTGTAGATTTGTATTTGTAGAAATTAATTAATCAATTTTATTTCAAAATTATAATAATGAAACTTGATAACTATATATAACAAATATCGCTATGAGCAAAAAATCGTAATTTTTCTAATATTTTTTTGCACTTATACGTGAGTGTAATAGTGCAATAGTCTGCGGGTAATACTGAGCAATGCAAACCAGATTCGGCCCGGTCGAATTTAATGCCTTTTTACTTGTTATACCCTACACCACAGGGTATAATGTCTTTGTGCATTTGTTTGTAACACCCAAAAGGAAACGAGATAGACCCATCGTTTATTATACCGATCGACTTAGAATCACTTTTTGAGAATATCGTTAAGTATACAAATAGCTGTTTTGTGTTTACATATTTTATTTCAGTGTTGTCAATTTCTATATAAAACGTGCTTAAAATGTGATTTTTTTTTTTGGAGAAAAAGTGTATTTTCAAAGAATTATCTTCATAATGTAAAGTTCACGACACTGAAATTGGCCTGTTAATTTAATGTTGTGCCGGCTCGCGGACCCCTACACATGTAAATAAAGGGTGATTTTTTAAAAGCTATAGGAAAGTTTTTCAAAAAAAAAACACATAAAATTCAGAAAAATGCATGAAATCTTTATTTGAATCGATAGTACGGTCCATATAATTTAATGTTTGAAGATTATTCCATGCAAATGTTGACCTTGACAGCGCCTCAAATGGTCCATCCGCTTAGTCCAATTTTGGCATATCCACGTTTTTGACTAACAGAGGCCCAAATGCTGCGAACGGCGACGAATCGATAATTGATGGTCATCATTGACACTGGCCGATACAGCTGCGATATTTTCTTCAGTTCGCACTCTACGTAAGCGTGTTGGTGGTTTAATGTCCAACAATGTAAATTTGGTGCGAAATTTAGTCACAATAGCCGCTTCAGTGGGTCGATTAAACTGACCATAAAATGGAAGCGCACGATGAACTTTCTTAACAGAGACCGCATTTTGATAATAAAATTCAATAATTTGCAAGCGTTGTTCGTTTGTAAGACGATACATGGTTAAATTATAGACCAAACTGAAGATGTTTGACAGTGAAACCAGTGTTGCCAAAAAGATAATAGCTAAAAAATCACCCTTTACATACATATGTTTGTAGAAATGTTTATTAAATACATATTATAATTATTATTAATTGTAATAATATATACTTACAAATATTTTCCATATTTTTCCATACTCCAAAAAATTGTTTGAAAAGTGTTTACTTGTGTATTGTTTACTAATCCATTTTTGACATTCTCATATTTGCACCGATATTCGTCCGTAACTTGCAAAAACATATGCTATCGAAAAAAGTCGTTAACTAAAAATTAGAGAATAGCAATTTCGCTAAAACAACCGACAGTTATCGTTAATCAACGATAACGACAATATCGTTAGAAAAGTTACAGAATTGCGGTACAGATTTAGATATAGCTCCCATACAAATTTTGCTTCCGATTTTACTTTTTTCGCTCTAGAAACCACATATTTCAACAGATTATCTTCAAATTTAGCAAAACGTCATATATTTTAACTAGTAATATGTATGGCGAAAGTGGGTCACATCGGTTCAGATTTATATATATTGCTCCCATAGAAATGACTTAACAGATTTTCATCAAATTTGGGAAAGCGTCTTATATTTCAGAAAACCTATGCTATAAATGTGTTAGATCGGTTCAGTTTTATATATAGCTCCCATTCAATGTTTGTGTTCAAATTTTCTTACAAAAACAGATAAAAGTCTGAAATTTGTAGTATATATACCAGGTTCAAATGTAACGACCATCTTGTACCCTACACCAGAGGTTATATTGACTAGGTGTAGGGTATCATATACTCGGCCACGCCCGACTTTAACCTTCCTTACCTTCGTCCTAGATAGGAAGCTTAATTTTAAAGAAAATATAATGAAGCATGGATGTGAGTTTCTCAAAACCAAACGTTCCAAAATGGTTCACAGGATCTACTCGGTAAGGTGAATTTTTTTATAGGCACAAAAAACAGAATAGACAAAATGGGTTGAAGTTTAAACAAATCTTAATTTTACGATATAAAATTATAAATATTGATACTAAAGTGAAATGGCCAAAATGATGTTTTCAATAAATCATTACGATTGTTTTGACTTTCGTAAAAAGATATGAGCAGTGCTTTTAAATGAAGGGAGTTTAAAACTCACATATTTTCATAATTAAGGTGTCTTGTCGCGAGAATTGTGGGTTAAATCAATCTCAGATTTGTTTTTATACCTCCACCATATAATGGGGATATGCTAAGTTTGTCGTTCCGTTTGTAACACCTTGAAATATCGTCCGTCCATCCGCACGCTATCATCTAAACGAATGGAGCTAGGAAGTCCAAATTTTGCAAGAGTACATCTAATAGTTGTAGATCGTTTGTGATTGAAAATGGACGAAATCGGTTTAGAGGAAAACATTCTCCAAAGCAAGGACACGAAATACCCCAAATAATTACTAATATTGGGATTTTTTGAATATGTCTGCTTATAAAGAGTGATTTTTTTGAGGTTAGGATTTTCATGCATTAGTATTTGACAGATCACGTGGGATTTCAGACATGGTGTCAAAGAGAAAGATGCTCAGTATGCTTTGACATTTCATCATGAATAGACTTACTAACGAGCAACGCTTGCAAATCATTGAATTTTATTATCAAAATGCGTGCTCTGTTAAGAAAGTTCATCGCACGCTTCCATTTTATGGTCAGTTTAATCGACCCACTGAAGCGGCTATTCGGGCTATTGTGACTAAATTTCGCACCAAATTTACATTGTTGGACATTAAACCACCAAGACGCTTACGTAGAGTGCGAACTGAAGAAAATATCGCAGCTGTATCGGCCAGTGTTAATGATGACCATCAATTATCGATTCGTCGCCGTTCGCAGCAATTGGGCCTCTGTTACTCAAAAACGTGGAAATGCCAAAATTGGACTAAGCGGATGGACCACTTGAGGCGCAGCCGCGGTCAACATTTAAATGAAATTATCTTCAAAAAGTAAATGTCATGGACCAATCTAACGTTTCAAATAAAGAACCGATGAGATTTTGCAAATTTTATGCGTTTTTTTTTTAAAAAAAGTTATCAAGTCTTAAAAAATCACCCTTTATTTACATGCTATTTGGTAAGCGCATACCTTTTATAGCATAAATGTGCGCCATAAGCGACCCTTTTTTGTGTTTTGGTGCAAAAAGCGATAAAAATGGAACCTATCAAACGACACGAAATTCGGTGTGTACATTTCTCTAATTGAGTTGAGTTGTAAAATAATATGATTTTCCATATTCGTACTTTTAAGGTGGTAAAGTGAAATAGGGGGATAAAAATTGTACCAAACAAACGGCTGCAGCTAGATTAATGAAATTCGGTGTATACATTCGTCAATCCTTTTACTATTGGGGGGTGAAATGCGACAAAATGGTACCAGTGAAAAGACAATAGCTAGTAAACTATATTTCCTTGATTACGTAGACGCACAGTGGTTCAGAATCAAAACCCATCGTCCAAAATTCAATAACAATTCAATTCTAGTCGATATTTTTGAGTTCTGTAAAAAAAACAAAATTAGACATGGATCCAAGGATTATTTTGAGAATTTATTTGTTCATAATGCAAAGAAAAAAATGATTTTTTTTTGTATTACAGATTTTCAAGTTTTTCAGAATTTGGATATCGAAAAGACCTATTTTTTTTGCCTTTGTGGAACTGTTTCTCACACATTTCAAGAGATTTTGCACTCAAATGTTTTGATTTCTTAGCTTTATTATGACGCCAAAATTAGGTTTGTGCCAAATATATAAAATATAAATAAAGGAAGGACTCGTAAACATACACGAAAAACACAACACAGATTATCGCAGTGTATTGGTTTTTGCAATAAAATTGTTAACATTTTTTTTATTTTTGGATTAATTTACATATCTGTGTTAGTATTTTATAATTTACAAAAAACAAGTATGGAAAGGCTAAAGTCGGTTGGGGCCGACTATGTACTACCCTACACCACTCCCTGCGTATATACCTCGCTTTGATTACTAAACCCAGGTATTCATGGGAGCAATTTTATGTAGTTCATATAAACTATACAGTTACAATAAATTCATCTTTAGTCAAATTTAATGAATATGGTAAATAATAAAGTAATTGATCCAATTTCCAGCAGATATTCCGAGTAAAGTTAATATAACATGATCTGGAAATATTTATCAAGGTCCAATGCTAAATACAGATTATACAGCGGTAATAGGATGAATCGGACGGACATTTGAAGGGGCCTATAACAACACTTGAGGCCTGTGCCAAAACATGCGCCTATATATTTCTCATTCACGGTAGGTATTCCTAGTTGAAACATATAATGATCTGCAAAATTTGATGAAGATCCGATGTAAGATGTAGTTTCTAGAGCTATAACAGAGCAGAATGGCGCACCATGTGGGTTATACCAAAGTATGGACATATGGGCATCTCCCTAACAAGTATGGAAAGGCTAAAGACGGACGGAGCCGACTATATGATACACCCCACTTTCTATCTCACTACAATTCAAATCGGTAGAAAAGTGAATTCGGAAAGATTTTTGAGTCATGTAAATGTATGTGTTTGACAAAAAAAGTTAAATCGGGTAGGACATTTGTATGGTGGTATATTGATACCTGGAATGATGTGACCCGTTTTCACCATGTATGTTATTTTCACCATGTATGTTTATAATATGCAAAGTTTGGCCAAAATCGGTTAAACATTCGGGAGGATATTTGTATTGGGGCTATATCTAAGTCTGAACCGATCTCACCAACTTTCACCACAGGTGTTTTTAGTTGGATTATAAGATGGTGTGCCAATTTTATAGAAAATCGGGTACAATATGTGGATTCTAGAGCGGAAAAAGTCAAATCGGGAGCGACATTTGTGTGGGCGCTATATCTAGATCTGAACCGATCTAACCCGCTTCGGTCACAGGTATTTCTAGTTAGATTACAAGGTGTTATGCAACATTTGAAGAAAATCGGGTACTATATGTGATTTATAGGGCGGAAAAAGTCAAATCGGGAGCGACATTTGTATGGGGGCTATATCTAAATCTGAACAGATTTCCTCCAAATGCAATACCGATCTCCTTGGCCAAAAAAGTAACTTCTGTCAAATTTCATGATAATCGGACAGCAATTGCGACCTGTAGAGTGCGAACAAGCTTAGATGGACAGCAGACGGACAGACAGACATCGGTAAATCGATTCAGCTGGTGATTCTAAGACGATCCGTATACTTAAAAGTGGGTCTAGCTCGATTATTTATTGATGTTACAAACATTTGGCAGAAAACTAACTTATAATATCCACGAAGTGGTGTAGGGTATAAAAATATTTGCTTGTGTTTGCGCATTCTCCCTATAACAAAAAAGTGCACCATAAAGTGGGTTTTATTCGTAGGGGACAAAAAGGGATAAAAATGGTACATATTAAACGACAACGTATAGAAACACATAATTCGGTGTTTATATTCCTCTAGCCAGTGTTATAAAAGTATTTTTTCAAAATTTTTTACTTTTAAGGGGTAAAATGGGAATAGAGGGATAAAATGATACCCATCAAACGGCTGCACCTAGAATAATGAATTTCGTACTTTTTGGGGATAAAATGGAAAAAGGGGATAAAAATTGTACCAACCAAATGACCGCGGCTAGAGTCATGAAATTCGGAGTCTACATTCTTCTGACTGCGTAGACACGAAAAATAAAAGGTTCGTTCCAAATTCGTACTTTCAAGGGATACAATGGGTACAGAGGAATAAAAATAGTACCAACTAGACGACTTCAGCTAGAACGATGAAATTCGGTGTGTACATCCCTCTAATTGCGTAGATACATAAAATAAAGAGATTTTAGAAAGTCGTACTCTTAAGGGGGTAAACTAAGAAAAAGGGGAATAAAAATAAGATACATTTAGTGCAAAAGTCAGACTTTTTGGTTCCAAAACGCAATTTACTCATTTTTTCTCATTAATTTCTGAAAGTATCTAAGATAAGTACTGGAATGACAAAAACTTGTATTTGAGTCATTCCATGTCAAAGCGGACAGCCGTAATTTCACATGACTTCGATTTTGCTGTAAATCTCATGAAATCTCCCCTTTAAAAAATAGTTTATACGTATTTTTGGAGAAAAAATCTTGTATTTTTATTTGTAGAGTTGTAGGAAAATTGAAAATCATGCAATATTCAAATATCTGTATTTCGGTAATAATTGGTTTAACCGATTTTAATGTTCTATATCTTGTTTGAAAGGTATCAGGGAGTACTTGTATCCTATTGGCTAGTTTTTGACCACTCCGGTTACGTTTACAAATATTTGATTATTTTTAATTTTGGTCTCGATTTTTAAAAATTATTACATAAATATTCTTTTTCCGCCCTAGTATACAGTTGTACGTACGAACATGTGCAACATATGTTCTTGCCATGTAATATTCACATTTTTTAGTTGATGTTGTTGCGAGAGTGTTGCTGTCGGTGTTGTTAGACAACAAATATTTCAAAGATGTAAATTTAACACTATGGAATGCAATTTGTTAAACATGATGAAACTCGTGCTCTTGTTGATGTTGTTGCAACAGCGACTGCTACTGCTTCCTCCCATTGATGTTGCAGGCATGCTGGTGTTGTTGCGCTGGGTAACATTAGACACCAGAACTTAGCCTGACGTGGCGTGGCATAGAGCACAGCATATCATGATTACATCAAAGGCAACGACGGCTGTGGATGTGGTTACGGCAACATACACACATGCCGCTTGCCGCATGCTTTTGGGGCGCCACCCAACGAAGTTTTTCGTGTCTGCAATGGGTGTGTGTGTCTGTGTATGTTTTTGGGTCGTTTTTTCCACCCGTTGACCACATACAACAGCAGTAGTGGTGGATATATATCTCTTTCTGCCACATGTGGCATAATTTATGCTTAAATATTTGTGTGTATGTGTGTGCAAAAAGAAAAGGCCAACAGCATCAGCAGTAGCTACAACTACGAAAGATAAAGTAATAAGAAATCATGCATAATTTTATGAGGAAATTATGTTGTTGCATGTTTCGGTTGCACAGTGCGCGGTTTGAGGACAAAAGTCTATATTTCAGAAACTATTTGTTTTGTCAACAATATGAATAAATGTTCTCCAAAGTGGGCGTGGTCCGTCTACTTTATATATTTATGTACATATACATACATACATACATACTTAATAAGTTCATCGTGACTTCTAAAACTGAACAAGAACAAATATTGACCGCTTGGAGTGCTGAGCTAGATTTCCATTATATTTGTGGCCACAAGCAAAATTGATGTGTGAGCTTTAGGGTACCTTCCAAGGAACCAATTTATGTTACAATTATGTTTTTATCAGAAATTTTCTGCAGTTATTCCTGCGACTTACCGCATGAATTTCACAAAAGTACGAGGAATAACAACATATCTCGACAAGGGATATTTCTATAAAAGAAAATAATTTTGAAAAGACTTTGTGTGCATAGATGCAAATTATCATTCAATTATTCTTTTGGAGAATATTTTGATTTTTTGATTGGGGAATCATATTAATTATGACAATTTAAAATGTACAAAAAATAAATGTTTTGCTTGAAAATATATCTGCAACTATAACGTCAGAACATAAAGGGTGGGCAATTTAAAATTCTAAACTAAAATTGAACTACCGATTACTATGACTTTGAAAGGTTTGTGATTTGCAAAAAGTTACTTTCAAAGTGGTGAGTCTTTAACGCAAACTATAAGAAATTTAGTTTTCAGATGGTTAAGAGAACTCACACTCGTGACTATTGAGAAATGCTTCCTCAACTCACCTCAGACCACCACAGACGTAGTCGTGGTCCATTTTTGGCCGACTCGTTCGAGCATAGCGACTGGTATCTCACATTCACTTATTGTCCATAGTTGCTTAATTTATAAATTTATTAGTACAAACCATAAAATGACAAAAAATAAAAATTTTAATTTTCTATAAAATAGAAAAATACGTAAAGTAGCCAACTTGGGCCTTGGGTCCTTTTCTAATTTTGATTTTATACAGAACTCAAAAATGTTTACTAGAACAAATTTTGATTCTGAACCACTGTGCAGCGTGGTATAGCGTATTTTAAGTTAGTTTCACGTCAAATGTTTGTAACATCAAGCTAGACCCTTTAAGCTTACGATCAAATTACAGATAGCAATTGTTGTGTGAAATTTGGCAGGAGATTTAAATTTTGGATCACATTTATTCTGATCCAAAGTGGAGCACACATTCTAGTTCCAAGTTTTGATATGGAATATGAGATAAAGTCGTTCCAACGCACAGTGCTTCTGCACATTTTAAGCGGAATTACATATCTGAAGGAAATTTCAAATAATTTCCAAAAGATTTGCAAAATTTTGGATTTGAAGAGGGTATGGGGGCAACTGGTTGACCTTCCATGATTGGGAACCTCGACCATGCCAAATTTTGAAATAATTTCCAAAACTAAATTTATGCACCGATTGCAAAGATATTTTGCAGAGTGATCATCACCATCTTAATTCTCCATTTAATTTAATCACTTTTCGGAGCAATTAATGTCCTCGTAAATATATCAGAATATCAATATCTAATTTAAGAGATATATGCGTTATAGGATAAAAACATTATATTTTTTGACAAGATTGTTTATAAAATTTTAAATAAAACAAAACTTCCAAGAAAGATCCCATTTTAAATCGTTGGTTTCCCAAAAGGTGACAACATTATTTCGCAGGTGAAAATTTATTTTATTTTCAAAAAAGGTCATAATTTAGATATGTTTTAGTCTTGAATTTATTTCGTTCAAAATTATCGTTCGGTTTCATTACACATTAAATAAAAACGTTTCTTTTTTTACCATCCACCGCCAGAATGGGTGTATACAAAGTTTGTCATTCCGTTTGTAACCTGCGGCCCACCGTGCGCACTGTCCCATAATGCATTCGTTTTGTTTTTGTTGGCGTTGTTGTTTAATTTCGGAACACTGGGAAAAGTGCGTATAAAACAAAATGTGTTGACATTTTCGTAGCAATAAAATGTACCGCAAAAACTTTACCAACCCGGACGATGATGCTGTGTGGAACCAAGTGTTGCCATGGATGGCCTCAGTTCAGCTCTCTTGGTCCTTTCGGATGGTGCTCTTCTGGATGATATGTGTGGTTTTTAGTGTCATTGGTGGTGGTGGTAACTGACGCCACTGGCGCTACTCCTGCTGTTGCTATTTTATGCATTTTGGTTTCGGGAATAGACAGCAGCAACAACAAGAACAAAAACATCAAAGTACAATTTATATAATTGAAAATGCCGAAAGGGCAAAAATGCGCATAGGGGAAATTTCAAACAAATATGCGATGTACGAGCATTTCATTAATGTACCCGAAATGACTAATGTCCTGGAATTTTTGTGCCAAACATTTTAGCAAGAGATCCTAGTAATGTAATGTAAAGGAGATTTCATGGCAATGCAATAGTTTTGTCTTGTTACAAAATAGTAGGATTAAACTGGATCTAGGATCTGGTGGTTATTGCGCGCCAGGATAATATCTTGAGAATGGAAAATATATCGTTGCATGAGATTTCTTTTTGGTTCAGGAAGTCCATATGTAAATCAAATTTAAATTTATATTTTTACCAGAAGCGATGCATAAGACTGGATAAACTTGTTTTGTTGAGATCTTGACAATATTTTTCAAATAAAACTATGGAAATTTAATTATTAAAAATATAATTTTTAGCCAAAATATTAAATATTAAAAAAATATTTTTTTGCCAAAGTAACTTTAATATTTGTAGTCTCATTTTGTAAATATAATCCCGATCATATTCGCTGATATTTACAAAATGAGACTACAAATATTAAAGTTACTTTGGCAAAAAAATATTTTTAATATAGGGATAAATGTAGAATAAATGTAGGCCTCATTTGTAGACGCAAAAGTATTAAAAAAGTATTTTTTTTATTTTGTGGTAAATAGCGTGAAACACCGTTTTAAAAAATAAATAATATTTTATTATAGTTTTTATGTTTGTTTTAAAATAGCTGAGATCAGAAAACAAAGTCTATTTGTGGAAAGTCTATGCATATCGTGGGTAGTCTTATATTCAATTATCTCAATTTCAGTTTTTAAGGAAAGTAAAGGAAAGTTTAACATTTTATATTTGATCTACCGATTACTTTGACTTTGAAAGGTAAAATAACAAACATTATTCTTTATTTTTATTTTCAGGTTTATCTTTGTCATTTGCAAAATGGGACTGTATACGATCGATCAAAATTGGGAAATATTAAAAACTTACTTCCAAAGTAGTGAGTCTTTAACGCAAACTGTAAGAAATTTACGTGGAAAAATTTCGTGTTTTCAGATGAAGCTCATTTTCATCTCGGTGGCTATGCCAATCAGCAAAATTGCCTCATATGGGGTTCATAGAACCCACACGTGACCATTGAGAAGGCAATGCATCCACAACGAGTCATTGTTTAGTATGGATTTGGGGCTTGCGGCATCATTGGACCATGTTCTAAAAAATTGGTTTGATCGGATGATGTACTGCCCAGCCAGTCGTGTTAGTCATATGAATGATATTGTGTTCCATTATTAAATGACAAAGTTCAACCTTTCCAATAAAACCTGAAATTTTGAACATACTCAGTACTTTTTTTGTAGCCGATTCTAATTTAAAATTTTAAATGACCCACCCTACATTTCTAGTGTGTACTGTGCCCGAAAAACGAGGTAATTGTTGTGTGTGTTGAGTGAATCCCGTGTGCTAAACCAGAAGTTGTGAATCGTGGAATAACAAATTTATTAAATCCTGTCAATTAGCGTGTCTACGAATAAATTATTCGAATACACTGCCCCTTAAAGATAGGAGGCGAATTCTCTCAGACCAAACCTCTTTCACTCCCTTCGACCAAAAAATGAAAACTTGGTCATACTGTAAAAAGAAACTCAGACCAGCTAGACTATAAGTTTATTTTGCTATTCTGTTCTAAACTAAAATTCTTAATTTGTAGTACAATGGAATAATTTCATACAATAAATTTCATAAATTCATACAAGCTGCGGCAAAATTTTTTCTGTTTAAATCCGCCCACAACCAAGCCTACCTCCCATGTAAGATAAAATGAAAAAACGTCATAAATTTCTTATTTTAATATATATGTCAATACAGTGATTGCATTTGAGTACACAATTAAATGAAAACTGTCAGTGCCACGCCCAGTGCCCAGCGCCCAACGCCCAAATACAAATTTTAGTTTTTTACTTGATTGATTTTTGAAATTTTTGATATAACATATTTTATTTTTTAATCGATGACAAACGGCTATTACAACTTTATAAATAATTTAAGACTAATGTGGGCGCAATAATTATATGCGCTTGCATGCTATAAAACCTTAGATCCCTAAAGAATGCTTTAAATAAATTTTCCAAAATACATTAACAGAGAACATGTTCGATGTTCTTCATTTTTGGCTTAGAAGGTTTTACCATTTCAGTAATTAAATCGATGTTGGCAACTATAAGCAGAATATTGTTTTTAAAATCAATAAATAAGACAATAGTGTAACAATATTTGTAAATGCCGAGGCATCGATCGGTCTCGCGAATATAGTTTTATACTGTAGAAAATTAACAATACTAAATAAATACTACCTTCAGGTAAACCATATTCTGAATAGGAAGGCAAAAACGTAATTACAATTGTTTAGATGCAAAAGAGCTCCTATTTTCTACGAACTAAAAGAAATTTCAATACGATATATAGTTTCCGAGATACATCCTAATAAAATAACCTCTATTATGATGAAATTTTCAACTATCTTAGCATTTATGAACTTTAAATGCATCCACAGCTTAAGTTAGCCGCGATATTGGCAAAATCTTTTAGAATATGCTTTATAGGAATGATCTTTGCAAAATTCTATCAGTAAAGTAGAGATTTGGGCGCATGAAATTTGGGAGTTTTTGCTGCTGATAATACACTGTGCGATGTTCTATTATCACGATCATAGGATCGAATGGAAGTGCTCGATGAGTTCTATATAATATAGTGTCACCAATTAGTGTATCTGTGGAATATAATCCCAATTTTTTTGGTTGAATGTATAATTTTGTAATTTGCTTTATTTATTTATTTCCTCTTATACATGCCTCCAATTTGTTTTTGTTTTTCCAAAGCGATTAAAAGAAATCGATACGCTCTACTGTACACGAGCATTTAAATGTATCTATGCTGTTAACATCTATGCTAATGTTAACAGGTTCAGGGCGAAATTAATTGTTTCGAAAAAAAAATACTTTTACCAATCGAACCGCATTTGCTGTGGCTGCTGTTGATGATGATGACGATGCTGATTATCACAGCGATAAAAGGGAGATCTCTGTAGGAAGAGTTCGAAATTCTACAATCAAATAATAAATGCTAAATTCAATTGTGGTTTAAAGATATGCAAGAAGAGCAGCCAGCGGTAGGCCATGATGATGGAAAAAAATAATTACATTATGGGTAGTGTTAAGGTAAAATACAAAATTAAATTAATTAAAATAGCACTGAAGTATGATCAACTCGACTGCAGGGATAACTCTACAACATGCATAGCAGGGGTATCCGCTGGAAAATATGTATTTTACAAATAAAATGAGAAAATGTGAGTATAAATATTGAATGCGAAAATTGGAATTTAAGTAATAATTAAAAAATATCCACAACAAATTTAGTCTATATTTGTGAACTAAAATAATTAATGTTGTCAGTCTTCGTGATTTTCTTTATAAAACTCTAGCGCACTTTTGATTTTTTTTATAAAATGCAAATTTATGTACCGAATGCCTTTAACATGATGTAACTGTCCTGTTATAACAGTTTTCTAACAACAAATGGAAAGGATGGAATTTAATTTAATCTATATTTTTTTCCTAAGTCCAAAATTCCAGTTTTACGTCGTTATTTTTATCAATGCAGTGTTTGTATATGTGTCCTCTAGCAGAAGAAATGTTTATTGGCAAAATTTATATAACTTACTTATGCTATGTGCCTTTTACTGTAGGGCATATCGATATTTTGTTTTATAACAAAGTTGGAAGGTTTCGGAAATCCCCTTCCTGCACCCAGTGATTGCTGCAACTAAATTCGAAGAACATCATATTATGATTGGGGTAATCCTAGCAGTGCTGTTGCATGTCATAATATGATCAGTATGACCATTTCCTGTTTAGCTACAACAATGATACCCTTAATTTAATCATATCATGCTCGCAACAATCATATGTCTTCTGCTAAACATTCGATACGATCTAATGACACATTTGTTATTGTTCTTGTAAAGAGTGATTTTTTTGAGGTTAGGATTTTCATGCATTAGTATTTGACAGATCACGTGGGATTTCAGACATGGTGTCAAAGAGAAAGATGCTCAGTATGCTTTGACATTTCATCATGAATCGTCTTACAAACGAACAACGCTTGCAAATTATTGAATTTTATTATCAAAATGCGTGCTCTGTTAAGAAAGTTCATTGCGCGCTTCCATTTTATGGTCAGTTTAATCGACCCACTGAAGCGGCTATTCGGGCTATTGTGACTAAATTTCGCACCAAATTTACATTGTTGGACATTAAACCACCAACACGCTTACGTAGAGTGCGAACTGAAGAAAATATCGCAGCTGTATCGGCCAGTGTTAATGATGACCACCAATTTTCGATTCGTCGCCGTTCGCACCAATTGGGTCTCTGTTACTCAAAAACGTGGAAATGCCAAAATTGGACTAAGCGGATGGACCACCTAAGACGCAGCCGCGGTCAACATTTAAATGAAATTATCTTCAAAAAGTAAATGTCATGGACCAATCTAACGTTTCAAATAAAGAACCGATGAGATTTTGCAAATTTTATGCGTTTTTTTTTTTAAAAAAGTTATCAAGCTCTTAAAAAATCACCCTTTATTTACTCATATTCACTATTTCTAATTTAAAAAATAGCTTTGTTGAAAAAATCTAATATTGTGCATCTGCAAACACAAACACAAAACAATCCAATCATTAAGTTTCACTGCTCTAAATTTGTAAGAATTGTGGTTGGGTGTGTTGCTGTGGCCGTTGCCGCTTTTGGTCGGTTCGGTATGTTGTTATTTACAGTTGAAAAGCAATCATAAAATAAAATCCATTAAGGCAACCGCCAACTAAATAATTTCGTTCATAACAGACATAGACATTCATATACGCTCGGCAAATATGGCCACGACAACACAATGAAATATTTGCAACAAAGTTTCCCCAATACTGTAGGCATTTTAGAATTATAAAGGGTGATTTTTTAAGAGCTTGATCACTTTTTTTTTTAAAAAAACGCATAAAATTTGCAAAATCTCATCGGTTCTTTATTTGAAACGTTAGATTGGTCCATGACATTTACTTTTTGAAGATAATTTCATTTAAATGTTGACCGCGGCTGCGTCTTAGGTGGTCCATTCGGAAAGTCCAATTTTGGGCAACTTTTTCGAGCATTTCGGCCGGAATAGCCCGAATTTCTTCGGAAATGTTGTCTTCCAAAGCTGGAATAGTTGCTGGCTTATTTCTGTAGACTTTAGACTTGACGTAGCCCCACAAAAAATAGTCTAAAGGCGTCAAATCGCATGATCTTGGTGGCCAACTTACCGGTCCATTTCTTGAGATGAATTGTTCTCCGAAGTTTTCCCTCAAAATGGCCATAGAATCGCGAGCTGTGTGGCATGTAGCGCCATCTTGTTGAAACCACATGTCAACCAAGTTCAGTTCTTCCATTTTGGGCAAAAAAAAGTTGGATATCATCTCACGGTAGCGCTCACCATTCACAGTTACGTTACGATTCGCATCATCTTTGAAGAAGTACGGTCCAATGATGCCACCAGCCCATAAACCGCACCAAACTGTGACTTTTTCTGGATGCATTGGTAGCTCTTGCAATGCTTCTGGCTGATATTCACTCCAAAATCGACAATTCTGCCTATTTACGTACCCATTGAGCCAAAAATGAGCTTCGTCGCTGAACACAATTTCTTTCTTTCTGAACTTTCTTAACAGAGCACGCATTTTGATAATAAAATTCAATGATTTGCAAGCGTTGCTCGTTAGTAAGTCTATTCATGATGAAATGTCAAAGCATACTGAGCATCTTTCTCTTTGACACCATGTCTGAAATCCCACGTGATCTGTCAAATACTAATGCATGAAAATCCTAACCTCAAAAAAATCACTCTTTAGTTGCTAACTTCTTTAAGATGATCATGGCCAATTTTAAAAGCACGAAGAAATATAAACAATAGAAATATGTGATAGACAGACAATAATGTGACATATAGATGGACGTAAGGGTATGGGGAGATCATCTCTGAATTTTACTACGGATGGACCATTTCAAATCCGATAACTTTGACTTTGGAAGGTAGAATAACATGAATTATATCCTCACTCTACAGAGTAGGAGGGTATATATCATTTGGGACAGGAAAACAGTGTAACGCATTGAAGGAGTGACTTAAGACCCTAAGTATGTTTGGACCAAATGCGTTTCACGACTTTTTAAGAAGTTTGAGCCATGTCCGTCCGTCCGTCTGGCTGGTGTACACGATAACTCTCGAAAGGAGTTATGGAATCAGTTCAAACTTTGCACATGGTAACATTTTTCCCAAACTTAGTTTAAGTTCGAAGATGGGCTACGCCCCTTCTGGTACTTCCCACACAAATGACCTATATTTCTAAGTTAAATTAAAACGAATGTGACTTCCATACGGATATTCGGAATCAGCAATATTTTGGTGTTTGCAAATGTTTTCATAATCGCATTAAGTGTACTAAATATGTGGGTTTTGCCACGCCCCTTCTAGTACCTTCCAAACAAATTATCTGGTCCTTATAACTTCCGTATATATAGCATTTCAGATTAAGTTAAATTATTTTCACATTAAATGAAAACTTTTTCAAAATAAAAGAAACCTTTTTCAATTTCCAAATAAAATGAAACCTTTTTCAAATTGAATGAAACTTACATTAGAAAATATTAATTTAATTAAATTCGGTAATTGTTATAAAATAATTCCTTATTAGATAGGAATAGAAATATTAACTATTAAGGGTATAATGTATAATAATGTGATTTCATAAAAGCTTCTGATTTTTAAAACATGGCAAATTTTCTTAATAATGTTCAAGAGTGTATTTGTATGTTTGTATTTATGTTCTACAGAATGCTAAAATCTGCATTCGCTTCTAAATTGGCAGCGACGACACTTCTGAAATATTAATGGATGATGTTGAAACGGGAATCATTTTACTTGTAGAGTCAGTACGAGTTTTTGGCAATCCAATTGAGTCCAGTCTATAATGAATGAATACAAAATTGCGCAAATGAATGAATACAAACATGGTAAATTTTCTTAATAATGATCAAGAGTGTATTTATATGTTTGTATTTATGTTCTACAGACATTGGAAGCGACGACACTTCTGAAATATTAATGGACGATGTTGAAACGGTAATCATTTTACTTGTAGAGTCAGTACGAGTTTTTGGCAATCCAATTGAGTCCAGTCTATAATGAATGAATACATAATTGCTCCAAAACTTCAAAAATAAAGTATAAAATTTAACTAATTTAGTTTTTTGCTATTGTGTTTGGCATCTTCTTCTTAATAATAAATAGTTGCTGTTGAAAAATTCTTATTTTGAAAAAAGAAAATTTTTTGGTGTTAAAATAGAGTAGTTGAAAACAGGACTTGCTTTCAGAAAATATTGTATTTAAAATTAGTATAGAAGAATCATATTCTTGGAGCTACGATAAGTGGGAGTTGTGGACATATCAGTTACAGTAAAATCATATGCTTTTTAACGTCACCATTTAACGTCTCAGACATTAAAGGTTCCAATTTAAATTGTGTGCTGTCACATTTATCATTCTGTAGAACAATCAATAAGTTATTTAATACTTTCTAAAGTAAGTTTCATTCAATTTGAAAAAGGTTTCATTTTATTTGATAAAAGTTTCATTTAATTTGGAAAAGGTTTCAAAAGTGTTTCATTTAATTTGAAGATGGTTTCATTTGAATGGGTAAAGGTTTCATTTAACGTGAAAATAGTTTCATTGTATCTGAAAATGCTATATGTTCTCTGAGAGTGAGTGATGTCCGTCCGTCTGTTGAAAGAACGCAAGCATCTAAACGAAACGAGTTAGGACGTGCATTATAGTCGCAGATCGGTGAAAATTGAAATTGGGCGAAGTCGCTCCAAAGGGAAAATTTTTTCCCTCACAAGGACTAAAAATACCCATAATAACCCCTAATATTTTGGAGTATTTAAGCATTTTTTCAATATGTCAGCTTTTACTTACTTGATATTGAGTATGCGCATTTCCTCAATAACAAAAAGGTGCTCCATAAAGTGATTCTTATTCATAGGGGGTGAAATGGGGCAACCGAAAACAGTTAGAAACACAAAATTCGGTGGGTACATTCCTCTAATTGAGAGGATACATAATATAAAAGTATTTTTTCCAAATTCGTACTTTTAGGGGGTAAAATGGGTACAGAGGGATAAAAATGGTACCAACCAAACGGCTGCACCTAGAATAATGAAATTCGGTGTATACATTCTTCTGATTGCGTACACACTTAAAATAAACGGATTTTTCGAAAGTCGTACTCTTAAGTGGTAAAATAGGAAAAAGGAGATACAAATGGTACCAACCAAATGGCCGCAGATAGAATCATGGAATTCGGTGTATACACTACTTTTAATTTTATTTTTGAAATAATTTTGGAATTAAAATAGAATGGTAATACAACCAACTGTAGCACCCACTATCTACCAATATTTATGGTATTTAAGCTTTTTGGAAAATATAAATATAAGAATATATATTTATGCACTCCACGAGAGTATTATGTCTTTGTGCATTTGTCTGTAACACCCAAAAGGAAGCGAGATAGACCCATTGATAATTATACCGATCGACTTAGAATCAATTTTTGAATCGAGTTAGCAATGTCCGTCTGTCTGTCCATCTATTCTTGTAATCACGATACAGGTCGCAATTATAGTCACAAGTTTTTCGGGACAAGGACGAACGCTATTTAATTTGACGAAAATCGGTTCAGGTTTAGATATAGCCCCCATACCAATTTCACTCCCGATTTGAATCTTTTCACTCTAGATACCACATATTACAACAGATTTTCTTCAGATTTGGCAAAACATATTATATTTAAACTAGAAACACCTATGGTGAAAATAGATCAGATCGGTTCAGATTTGTATATAGCTCCCATTCAAATTTCGCTCTCGATTTGACTTTTTCTGTTCTAGAACCCACATATTTTTACAGATCTTCTTCAAATTTGGCAAAATAACTTATATTTCCACTAGAAACACCCATGGTGAATATAGGTCAGATCGATTCAGATAGGTTCAGATTTATATATGGCTCCCTGACAAATTTCATTCCCGATTTCACTTTTTCCACTCTCTAAACCACATCTTTTAATAGATCTTCTTCAAATCTTGCAAAATATCCTATATTTCAAATAGAAACACCCATGGTGAAAATGGGTCAGATCGGTTAAGATTTACATTAGCTCCCATATAAATTTCGCTCCCGGTTTAACTTTTTCCGCCCCAGAAACCACGTATTTTCACCGAATTTCTTCAAAATTAGCATAACATGTTTACTTGAACTGAAAGAACTTATTGTGAAAGTTAGTCACTTCATTCAATGTTTCGATATAGCCCCGATACAAATATTCTTCTCGATTTGACAAATTGGACCAGGTCATATTAGCTTATGATTAGGAAACATACAAAAATCTTTCCCGTTTTCAATTTTTACCGAATTGAATTGTATTCGGATAGAAAGTGGAGTGTATCATATAGTCGGCTCCGCCCGACTTGATATTACTTGACTATGGTATTGACTTGAAGTATTATTTTGATGTATATAGTGTAAACGTATTGGTAGCCTTTTTTTATAAAAGTTGTTTGAAATAATAAAAATATTATATCTATATATATAAAAATCAATGTGTGTCTGTATGTTGCGTATAGGACGCCAAACCGGTGGACCGATTCGCCTGAAAATTTTACTGTATCTATCTTTTGGACTGAGGATGGTTCCTGGATAGTCTAGGTCACGGTAGGACAAAGGGGGTGGTACCTCCCACTCAAAAAATATTTTAAAACTATCACAACAGGCATACCGATGGGTGGATTCGCTCTATAATTTTACTGCAGCTAACTTCTGGACAATGGTTCCAGGATATACTAGGTCATAATACGAAAAAGAGGCGGACACCGCCCACACAAACTATATTTTAAAACTATCATAAAACACGTTCCGAAGTGCGAATTCTCTTGAAAACGTTATTGTGACTAACTTATGAACTGAGGATAGTTTCTGAATGGTGACTATACAATGATCATGATACAAATGGACGTGAGACTGCCCACACGAACAATATATTAAAATTATCACAAAACAAGTAACGAATAACGGATTCTCTTGAAAATTTTACTGTATCTAGCCTGTGGAAAGGGGACGTTTTCTGGCTATAATAGGGGAAGACTAGACAAATGGGCATCACAAAAACTATATTTTAAAACTATAACAAAATACATTGATTCACTTCAATATTTTTTTGTAACGAACAGAGGATGACCCTTGACTATAAATAGGTCATGCTACAAAATGGGACTATAAAGTAACACGTGCCGATTTTTTTCTGCCGCTACGTTCAGGTAAGGGTTTGGT
Organism: Polietes domitor; assembly: GCA_947397865.1. Taxonomy (NCBI): domain Eukaryota; kingdom Metazoa; phylum Arthropoda; class Insecta; order Diptera; family Muscidae; genus Polietes; species Polietes domitor. The sequence goes on along the minus strand of OX377618.1, from coordinate 44,719,979 downwards.
TCTTGAATATAAGAGGTCATGGTATGAACAATTGGCGCGTTTCCTCATACTCGAACCAATCAAGGTGTTCCAGTAGATGGGTATCAAATTGTTTACGCTTCATATGCATTGGGCCGTGTTTATACCGTACACCCAAACAACACTGAATGTTATTATTTGAGAATGTTATAAGTTAACGTGAGAGGACCCGCTTCAGTTTAAAATTTAAGAGCAGTTGAGAGAGGCGTGTCAGAAACTGGGGGACCACATTAATGTGTGCTTCTGTCAGCTGTCATCCTCTCCAGATACGAACTTTGTTTGCGACAATATTAAGAACTTGTTCGCCATCTAACCCAAAAGACCTGTGGGAAAATTCAAAGAGGGTATAAGTGAGGACATTTTGCAACATTATCGCACCGTTACGATTCTATATCATTTGCGATTAACATTTTCAACGATACGCTGATAAAAATTTAAGACATATTCCTAGCCATCAGCAACAAAACTCTTAATCAACTTGGATTGATGGTGCCTGAACGTTCTACCGTTTACATTACTGATTGAGATTTGCTAAGAGAACGGCAATTCAATGTTGAAGACTTGCGTTTGTTTGTCGCAACAAAAAACTCTATTAATTGCAAATTGTGGCCTTTGATAAAATTATAACTGCAGTAACAAATGACAGCGGCGGCCTTTTTTTCTCGATGCACCAGGAGTCACAGTTATAACCTTTCTCATCACTTTGGTATTAGCGCACATCCGCTCTATGGCCGATTCTACTTTAAAAATTTAAATGGTCCTCCCTATACGATTCATAATATATACACTTCATGTGGTCTCCGATAAATATTTGAAGGTGTTGCAAACGGAATGGCAAAATGTGTATATCCAGGCTCCTATGTTGGAGGATAGAAAAACAATGATCAGACCAACCACCATCTCTTTCAAGCACCACGCCCACAAGCTTAAGTATAGTTAGTCTTTTGCTGGTGGTTTCCCACTCGGTTTGATAACAATAATAGTTGACTTGGCATTGCATTGTCCAGCCACTAAAAATGTGTACTGGGTTAACAACAACCCACAGCATAAAAATTAGTACTCAACTAAAATGCTTTAATATGTGTATGTGACAGCAAGTTTTCGTTTTGTGTATGTGTGTGTGGGGTACATTTGTGTTTATATGCTGCTGTCGCTTGCTGTCATGTAAAACTTATGTTTGTTTTCAGTACGGGGACGATTCTAACACACAACACACACGTACACATCCAACCATGTTCGGTTCCCTCTCCGGGAAATTACGGGAATAAGCCAACGAAAGCGAACGAATGTATGTGTGCATGACTGAAGCGAACTGAGTTGCGTTGCGTTGTATTGAACGGGCGAGTATGTGCTTGATTTTGATGTTTGCCTGGTACAGAAATGTCATTTACAAATACTAACATCAACACGACGATACCTACACTCATAGGAGGGGTAGTACACACATACATACATGCTATTCGTTCACATACTGTATGTGTGCCTGCATGTGTTGCACTAGTATTAGTTATTGTTTATGTTTCTCACACGCAATATTGTATTTGGCACATTCCCACACACACACACACCCAAGGACACGCCATGATGTTATAGATAAACAGCTCACACAACCATACGTTGTGATGCGAACAGAATTGTTTCATTACGAAATGCGCTGAAATGGGGTGGTGGTTGTGTGGCTCAACGACTGTGTGTTGTTGGGAGGACAGCGTCATATTATCTTCGACCTTGATTTGTCATATTTCTTGCATTACTTTTCATATCCGATTTTGTTGTTTTGTTCTGGATAGTTATTATACTGGCATGGCTGTAAATGATACGCGATTTGTAATTTATTTTTGCCTTCAATTTCAAACCGAAATGTATGGAATGAAATCATTCAAACCTTCTGAGAATTCATTATGAAAATGAGCGATTTCAGGTTGGCTGGATTTAACACTCTACGGCGGGTTGTATCGATAACACATTTAACAGTAATTCTGCCGGATTTTATTCGTTTATTATGAACCTGTAATTCAAGTCATCACTTCGCAATCGCTATTCAATGGGTAAAAATGATTATGTTTTTCTCACCTTTTTATACCCTCCAGCACACTCCAGGATGGGGCTATACTAAGTTTGTCATTCCGTTTGTAATAGCTTGAAATATAGACCCGAGACCATAAAAAGTATATATATTCTTGATCGTCATAAAATTATATGACGATCTAGCCATGTCCGTCTTTTGAAAGCACGCTAACATCTAAACGAAAGGAGGTAGGAACTCCAAATTTTCCATAAATACGTCTAATAGTCGTAGATCGGTTGAGATTGCCAATGGGCGAAATCCCTCCAGAGGCAACAATTTTTCCTTCACAATCATTTTCTCAAGCTCATATCCTGGAATTTTGATATACTCTCTGAGGCAAAGTTGTAGCTCTTGTCATAAAGGACAACAATTGTGAACATATAAAATCAAAAAGGTCAAAATCGCAAAAAACTTTAACCGTTTTCCCCTGTTCAGGTCCATAGATAGCAAACCGTTCAAAATTCAAGGAAACAATCAACTTAAAACATGTACCTAAGATCTCAGCAAGCAACATTCTAGAACATAGGAACTTCCTAGGAATGATGCTTAACACCATTTATGTTGCGCTTAGGTGGCCTCAAAAGCATAAAATTTTTAATTTCAGTTGTTTCTCTTTACTTCAACATACTCTGCTATTTATTATATGGTATTCGATGCATATATTTTTCTGACTGCATAGACTCGCAAAATAATAATAATAGATAATGGTTTTGAAAATTAGTACTATTGATATTAAAATAGAATGGAAATACAACCAACCAAACGGCTGTAGCTGATTTTTTTTACATTTTTATTTATTTTGCTTTGGCTATATTTAAAAAATTTAACATTTTCCTGTAATGCACTCCTGTAAAATCGACAGCCTCCGTGGAATGCAATACATGGTAGAGGTTATATAAAGTTTGACCCGGCCGAACTTAACGCCGCACAGTGGCGCCATTTGAGTTTTTTCGTTGCAAAAATCATATCTTTTGAACCGAATAAGATAATTGAACAGTTTAAACAGCATATGATAGATAACTGTTCAGCCTATGAAATGAGAGTTTGGAAAGGGTGCTACGCTCTGTAGGGGCCTAATTATGGGTTATCAAAGTTAAAATTAGTAGAAAAATCAATTTTATGGTAACTAAAAAAAAATTATTTTTACATTTTTAGATTGTTTTTATTATTTTCTTTAGGGTTTTATGTTTTAAATTATTACCCAACAAATTAAAAAAAAAATTATTATTTATTTTTTTTTTATTTTTTTTGTCCGGATGATCCATCGCAGCCCCATTTGCTGATCAATGTCAACTTCTCAGGAAGAATTTTCACCTCATTTTCAGGAAGACTCTCCAACAACCGTTTTGCTGTATGGCCCATGAGATCCTGCAGATTGGCTTTCGCAGAGACTTCCGTAAACTCCGTATGCAGTGGTCGTGAATTTATTTTGGCTTGCGTAATATGCTTGTATCCGGGTAAAACGTCAGCGCCGTGTCGCGTTAAAGATGTCCGTAGTTTCTCATATTTCTCTTTGGAAAGTTCTAAGTCCATAAACAAGGCCAAGGCTACTTCGGATCCATACTTTTTAATGTGTGCGTTTGTGGGCGTGGGAATGCTTTCCTTAATCCTTTTTAGTCGCAGTCGGCTTGCATCAGCAACAGATTGGTTATATGCGACCTAACTCTTTCACTATCCTTAGTAAATTTAATAGACAGCGCGTCCGATAATTGCTTCGTGGTCAAGTCATTGGTGGCATCGGCAAGTTTCCTCTTCCTTGTGAAAATTGAACACTCCTCAATACTTTTTTTGCCTTCCTTTTGCTCCTCTGGTTGATGTGGTGGGTTTATCTACAGCCAATATATCCAGGATGGTGTCTTCATTAAGCCAGTCCTCGTATTTGGAGTTGAAGTTCTGAATGGTTCGATTAGATTTCACCCATTTTGCCTTAATATTTGCATATATCAGATAAAATTTAATTTTTTTTAATTTCGCTTCTCTCAATATTTCCGTATAAGCTATCAAGTTCTTCTAAAGCAGCTTCCGTGAAAAAATTTGGTGTGGTTGACTTTCTAAACTGTTCAAATAATTTAAAATTGTTCAACGCCATGTTTTCAGTACTTAAATTGTTTAATGGTATCAGTAATTGTTGCGCCAACTTTCAGTCGTAGAGTAATCCGGGCATTATCCTTATTTTGCAATATATAGGCTTATGCTACCATGTCTAAAAATAAAAATAGGGACCATAATTCAATATTGTTCTTGACCATTTGCAATATATAGGCTTATGCTACCATGCCGAAAAATTTACCTGTTCCCTGCATACATATGGATTTAGGTTGAATAATGCAATTTTGATATTATAAAAATAAGATTTGTGCCTACCTGTAGGGACCATAAGTCAATATTGTTCTTGACCATTTGTACGCCAAAGTATTGTTTAAGTGAGGTACGTACCTGCTAATTTCAATGAGTAGTTTTTTTCAAACTATTAGATCAAACTACTGTCAGTCAAAACATATAAGGGATGGACGCCATACAATTTCTGCAACCATGTCTTTTTAACCTTTTTTACCTCTAGAAGCCAAACTGGCACGTACGGGCAGCTAAAATTTTTGAATTATGTAAAGAAATAATCAATGAACAGGTTTTGCAAATATGGCAAATATAGAAAAATATAGTTTTTTTTTATTTTCCGTCAAAGTTGAAAAATAGCGAAAAAACGGATAGTTTTTAAATAGTGATTTACGAGGAGAAACACAAAGGAAACAGTTAATTTTTTTATCATTATACATTTAATAAATACATCAATCAATACAAACAAAAAATAAGGCGATTCGTTACCTATTTTTCGTGATATTACACCTGAAATCGCAACAAATTCACTAAAAATTGTGTGTTTTTTTGAAAACCGAAAGTCGGTCAACTTTGAACGGCTATATCTTCTAAACTAAAAATGTGATATTATTAAGAGTGGCAGATTTGAAATCGTTGAAAATCGTCCTATAACATGGGTTTATTCAAAACTTCGTCGGCGCTCATGAAAATTTTGATTTTTGCAACCTCGTTTGCTCTACGGGCGCTACTGTGCGCCGTTTTTATTTGTCAACTTTATGACATTAAATTAAGCTGGGGAAACTGATGATTGGAGTTCATTATAAAGGTGAAGGATAAATAATGACATGCAAATTAAAAGAGGAAGATGATTTTCTCATCTCTTCAGCAGCAAACTCAGATGGATGCATATAGTAGGGTATCCCAGGCTCCAAGGCAGAAAATTTGTTTTTCCAATTGAGAAACGCACACCTTCTACTTATTTCTATTTGACCCTAATAGCTGAAATAACAAATATTATCACAATAGGATAACGATAACTAACTTGATGAACATTATAGTTACTATGGAGGATATTTTATTTTTTGATTTTCAGCAAATGGCTACTTCTGCGTTCTAAATACGCCGTCAAGCGTGTGTTTCTCACATATCAAACAAAATTAAGAAATACTGTGGAGTCCACTCCGTGGATGGAGGGTATATAAGATTCGGCCGACCGAACTTAAAGCCTTTTTACTTGTTTCCTGTTTTAATTTTTATTTTATTAAAACAACTAAAATTCTCTATATATATTTTTTGATTAGTAAATATTTTTTGACTCTTTTATTTTAATTTTTTGTGCTAAAACCCAACAATTCTCCCGCATAAAATTGTGTCAGTATCTTTCTTAGAACAAGATTATGGATTTAGGATTAGATCAAAATTATATTTCAGATTTTCAATTTGGATTTAGGAAGGGTCATTCGACAGTGGATGCACTGATAAAATTTCATAGTGATGTTATTAAGTGTTTAAGAAGTAAGGAATGTACAGTTGTCATATCTTTGGACGTAGAAAAGGCGTTTGACAGGACTTACCATGATGGAATGATCTATAAATTAATACAAATATGATTTGATCCTCATGTAGTTAAAATTTTTAAAAGTTACTTTACAAATAGAAAATTCTGCATTCATATAATAATAATAATAATAATACTCATCACTGAATACAGTGTCTTGTGGCGCTCCTCAAGGATCAATCTTAGCTCCTCATTTATTTAGTATATACTAGCTGAACCCCGCCCGCTTCGCCAGGCAGAAACACAAATGGTAAAATTAAAATCAGGTTTCATATTGATCTTATCATATTGATATTATCGTGGTCAGTAATATATACGTTCCAATTTTCAGCCTTCTGGCTAAAAGACACTTTTGCCACGCCCCAACTACCCACCAAACGAAAATTCAAACTCCAGCATCATATTTATCTTTCTTGTGGTCTGTAATATATACGTTCCAATTTGCAGCCTTCTGGCTCAAAAAAACACTATTGCCACACACATAAAATGAAAATCCAAATTTCGGCATCATATTTATCATTCTCGTGGTCAGTAATATTTATGTACCAATTTTACATCCTATGTCCTTCCTTGGGCCAACACGAATTCATCAAGCCCAAAATCGTGAAAATCAGACGATCCGTTATAAAGTTTTGCGTGTTCACACGGACGGCATTCTCTTTTATAAATATAGATATGTACGACTTTCCTTATCAGAATTACGATTCCTTGGGTGTGTTATATGCGACAAATTTTACACTGATTGGGGAATTAGAATAAATACGATATAGAGTGAGGCGCTCTGTTTGAGGAACGCGTCTGGTAAATGTGGTGGGAAGGTTGTACCGGAGAGTAAGTGTTTGAGGTTGTTGCTGAACGGAATTGAAATACTTTTCAGGGACAGTTTCAAATACTTAGGAGTTACTTTCAATAAATTAGTAAAATTTAATGATTTAATTTAATTTTATTAAGGGTTACTTTGGAAGACTTTTCTACAATAATAGATTACCCGAACAAACAAAATTATTATTATATAAATTGAGTATACGGTCTGCATTACTTTATGCTTTCCCGATATGGTTCCAAATTTCACCATCTGTGATGATCGATTTCGGAATAATGGAAAGGAAAATTCTCAGATCTTGCATTGGGAAGAACTTCCAAAGTTACAATAAGCGTTTTTCAAACAAATTTATTTATTATAATGCCTCAGTCACGCCAATCCCTGTGTACGTGATGAAACTGATGCAAGATTTTGTAAACAGAGTCTCGAATCATGAGAACCATTTAATTCAAGACGTATTTAACGAACAAGTAGCATTCAGCTGGCATAATACAAATTATCTATCACCAATTGGTATCAATATGACAATGGACTTGTCCTCCACCTTGTGTCCCCAATTTTACGTCAAATGTGACACTGGATCCCACAGGGGTTAAGTTTTTTGTTAGTTTTTGTACTTTGATTAAAGGAATATATAGACGGACGGACGGATTGACATTTATATGGGGATTATATCAAAATCTGAACCGATATGCTTTAAATTAAATAGCTTTCGTCCTTGACCAGCAACATTTATTTGTGCCATTTTTTGTTAGGATCGGACAATAATTGCGTACTGTACTTGGTTTAAAAGAATACATGGACGGACAGACAGACGAATATTGCTAAATCGGCTATGGAAGTGATTCTAAACCGATCTGTATAATAAACGATGGGTCTTTCTCGTTTCGTTGTGGGTGTTACAAACAAATACACAAAGACTCCCTAGTATAAAGCTAGACCTTTTTCGAAAGTTTTTACATTCATTGAAGGTTTTTGAAGCCAAGGAGTTGTACTTTTTTAAAATCTATATTTTTAAAATATTTATTACAATAAAACTGTAATTGTTACAAATAAAGGCTAGATGTCGTAACAGGGGTCGACTTAGTTCGGTGGGATATTTTGTTTATCAGCGCTTCTCATTTGTCATATGTGAACGATGGTACTAATATGAACCCTGATTTAAATCAAAGTCACACATTCGTTGCGAAAGTCTCACTTTGCCTTTTTGCTAATTTTGTGTTCCGTCGAAAAAAAGTGAAAACAAGCATTTTCTCTTTCGCCTACAAAAGTCTTTGGCAGAACTGAAAACTATTTCCTGGACCAAGCACTATTGTGATTTTGGCCGATACAAACGATGGTCATTCCATGTCCCCGTTTTAACAATTGTGGGATCTCTAAAAATAATACAGGGAAAATAAATCACAAACGTTTTATTTTTTATAGAAATTACCATCACTCTTTAATTTAGATTGTGGATTAGAACCTACGTTATTATTAGCTGTTATGTCCGTAGATAAAATCCATGTATTTCTTTTGTAATCCATGCTTTGGGTTTTAAGTATTAGTCGTCTAACTAAATTATTTTCTATGAATACTTGTCATATTGTTGAGTGAATTGGTATAGTTATCCATTTCTGGATTCTTTTGTGCTTATTTACATGATATATTCCAAAATTTATATAATGCATATTTTGAACGGTGGCATGACATATTGTCCATGGTCTTTATAGCCATATTTGTGTTCTCAGTTTTTTATTTGGCGATCTTTTCTCAATTTTACATTTAAACATTTCTAAAAATTTAATTAAATATTTCTATCCATCAGTTTATCTCAATATGAGTATCAACTGGAAAAGGGCGATATCTAGAAATGGAACCAGTTTTTTGTTTTATTTTTTCTGGACGAAAAATTTGGTTATAAACTGCATTATTCGACAATAACTTTTCAAAAATTGATTAATTCAGTTCTATAGAAAAGTGTTTTACTGACAATAATCTGTTTGTTTTATTAAAAAAATAATATTTTGTCGTAGAACAAATTAACTGAAACCACTTAAATATTGTAGCACGAATACTGATGAAAATTGTCAAGCAACTCAGTAGTTTATGCGTGTAAGATATTTTCACTGCTAACATTCTAATTAAAATATTAAATATTTTATTAAAAAGAAGTCCCTTCTTTAAATTAAAAAAAAACTCATTTGAATTGCATGTGTAGTTCAGTAGATGACTATATTCTTTAAATTTGTCAAAAAAACTTCCAACTTCCACAAATCGCTGAACGAACTCTGTGCAAACTATCAAGACATTCGGACCAAGACAAAAATTGTTGTATGCAAAATTCGATTTGAAATTTATGGGCGGTATATGATGAGCGTGACCGAAACTTCACATTATTCTTAATTGTGTTCAGAATATGCTCGTTACTAAGTTTCATGAATCTATGAGCACTCCTTATATTTCTGCACTCAAGTGTATGAAACCATCACACTTTGCGGTGCACCTCCCAGCGACGTAGTTACTTAGAACGGTTTTCGACTGATATTCGTAAAATGAGATGTGGTTTTCATTTCGTTTGGCTGAATAGTTTCTTAATGATTCCTGGTATTTGGTTGAAAAGTCGCAGCGAAGCCTCCTGAAGAAGGTATTTAAAGTCAAGACTTACAAGTTTTGGCATTTTCCACAAAATACCTAAATTCCCAAAGTGGGAAAAATAAATAAAATATGGAATTTTTTTATAAAAAGTTGTCAATTATTTCCTGTTACTGAAGGGATGTGGTAATATTTTCTCAGCAAGAAGTCAACATATGAGACTAAAAACATATACTACACTTTTTTCTAATCGGTGCTCTGCGATTTGAGAATTTTGAAAATAAACCTTTTTTGAATTGAAAACAAAGTTGGAGTTTGGAGAGGACCTGTGACTGGGGAGGTTTGTTGGCTCAAATGATTCAAACAGGTTTTTAAATGGGCCTGAATTATAACTTCTTTACGAAAAATAACAGAAATTGGCACGTGCAGTAAAAACAATTAAAAAGGCATTAAATTCGGTCGCGCCGAATATTATACATGTAGGAGGAAAAGGGAATAGTCTGTATTACCAGTGCGTACCAAAATAAAACTTCAAGTGCATTCAAATAATGTGCTTAAATATCCTAACTACAGGGTGGAGAATGAGCTATATGGTTTGAATTCTTTATAACTTTTTTAATTGTCATTCTTTTTTTAGCATTTTATGAAGGGGACTTGGGGAATTAATTATGAATCATTAAACGATCGAACAAAGTACAAAAATAATTGCATTTTATTTTTTAAACCAACAGTCACAATTCACAATATTCACAATTGGTAATGAGCGATGAAGCCCATTTCCTATCAAGCAAAACTGCAGGATTTGGGCTACGGAAAATCCAAGAGCAGTTCAGTAGCGACAGTCACACCAACTTAAGTGTACTGTTTGGTGCGGTGTAACCTCCGAAAGGATAATTGGCTCATATTTTGAAATTTTGCGAAAAGTTATAAAAAATAAGCTAAAAAGAGCACGTGTGTGCGAAGCAGAAAATGCAAATCATTAACAGGATATCATTTTTCAAAACTAATTGCAAAAAATTCCCCAATAATATACTGTATTTAAAAAAAGTCCGGAATAGCATAACGTTTTCCTTCAAAAGCCTTTAAAGTATGTAATGAATATGTAATTATTTAGAAAAGATGCCGTTTTTGAACTCCGCGAATTACTCAATTTGTATACCCTCCACTAGGGTATTATTTTTTGTACATTTGTTTGTAACACCCAAAAGGAAGCGAGTTAAGCCCGTTGTTAATTATATCGATGGACTTAGAATCACTTTGTGAGTCGATTTGGCAATATCCGTCCGTCTATCCGTCTATCCGTCCATCTATACTTGTAATCAAAGTACAGGTTGCAATTGTAGTTAGAACAAAATGAAACTTTATACAAGGAAGCTTTTCGGTATAAGAAATCGGTTCATATTAAGATATAGCCCTCATATGAATTTCACCCCTGATTTGACTCTTTTCTCTCTAGGTATTACATGTGTTAACAGGTTGTTTTCAAATTTTGCAAAAGATCTTATATTTCAATTATGAACACCTGTGGGTCAGATTGGTTCAAATTTATATGTAGCACCTAACAATTTTCGCTTCCAATGTGACTTTTTCAGCTCTAGAAACCACATATTTTGACTGATCTTCTTCAAATTGGACAAAATATCTTATATCTCAACTACAAACACCTATGAAAAAAAGGGAAATGTCGGTTCAGATTTATATATAGCTTCATATAAATTTCGCTCCCAATTTGACATTTTCTGCTCTAGAAACCACACATTTTTACAGATCTTCTTCAAATTTTGCAAAATATCATGTGCTTTAACTAGAAAGAAAATGATTCAGATCGGTTTAGATTTATATATATATAGATCCCATGTAAATTGCCCTCCCGACTTGACTTTCAGGTCATTTCACATCGGTCTATGATTAGATCACAGACAAAAATCTTTTTCGATTTCATTTTTTACCGAATTGAATTGTATTAGTGTACACAGAAAGAAGTGCACTTGATAATTTCAACGTAAAAAGTTGTTACAGTAAAACAAAAATATTCGAACAAACATTTATTTGAATTGATGAAAAGTTTAGTCAAAATCAGCAACTCCTAAAATAGCACTTAATTAAAAGATTTGACTAAAACTTTAGTCAAAATGACAACATTTTCTTATTACACATTTAATAGAAATTTCTTGGTGGCACTTCATGGATTCGCAATGGTATGCGCGTCATCGACTTATATTCAACTTTAACTTAATTCTCCGTATGCCGAGCGTGATGCGATGGTGAGAAGGCGCGACTACAAATCTAACATCCTCGGTTCGATACTCGCTATGGCCAAATTTTTATTTTTTTTTCCAATAAACGACTTACAATTTCTTTAATCAATATGTGAAGTTCTTTATTGTGTAAATATGCAAATATTTTAAATTAATAACTTACAACTTTTTTATGTGAATTTCTTTATCGAGTGAATATGAAAAATATTTTCAATAAACGGCTTAAAATTTTCTTCATTGATTCTTTGAAGTTCTTTATCACACAATTTTTGAATAATATTTCATTTGAATTTTTTTATTGAATTCAAATTTTATTTTTTTTTCTGTGTAGATAGTGGAGGGTATCATATAATCGGCCCCGTATGACTTTAGACTTACCTAAGATGATGTACAAATTTTCGTTACTTAAGCCTAAAGGCTAAAGTCTTGCGGGGCCGACTATATGATACACTCCACTTTCTATCCGAATACAATTAAATTCGGTAAAAAATTGAAAGGTTTTTGTATCCTGTAAATGTATGTGTTTGACAAAAAAAGTTAAATCGAAAAAGGGCATTTGGATGGGGGTATATTGAAGCCTGGAACGAAATAGGTGAAATATAATAGGTGAATATAAACTCGGTTAAACATTTGAGAGCAACATTTGTATGAGGGCTATATCTAAATCTAAACTGATCTTACCCACTTTCTGCATAGGTGTTTCTAGTTGGATTATAAGATGTTGTGCCAAATTTAAAGAAAATCGGGTACAATATGTGTTTTCTAAAGTGGCAAAAGGCAAATCGGGAGCAACATTTGTATGGGGCTATATCTAAATCTAAACAAATTAAATAGCGTTCGTCATTGATCCACAAAACTCACTTGTGCCAATTTTTGTTAAGATCGGACTATAATTGCGACCTGTAATTTGATTACAACAATAGATGGACAGACGGACATTGCTAAATCGACTCAGAAAGTGATTCTAAGCTGATCTGTATAATAAACGATGGGTCTAACTCGTTTCCCTTTGGGTGTTGCAAACAAATGCACAAAGCCATAATAGTCTCGTGGAGTGTATAATAAAACTCATTTGGGACAGCAAAAAAATGTAACGCATTGAAGGAGTGACTTAAAATTAAAACTGTTATAACCCTAAGGGAAGTCGGAGGCAATTTCTATAAACGTGCCTATCCTGGTATAGGTTGATATGGATGTCTTGCACATTCGTTAAAAATAATATCTGAGAAATATCCGACACCGGTTGTAAGACTTTAAAATAAAAAGCATCGGAGTTGTCGCTTGAGATGCGTTCCAAGTCATGCCCTTTGAAACCGATTGCAGGTTATATGTTTGAGACCGGTTCCAGGTCATGTGCATTAAAATCAATCCTAGGGCCTGCTTGTTGAGGTATGGTCATGACTTGTTTTACTTACGATTTTACTTTTTCCGCTCTAGAAACCACATATTTCAAAAGATTTTCTTCAAATTTAGCAAAACATCATATATTTTAACTAGAAATAGCTCTAGTAAAAATAGGCCAGATCGGTTCAGATATATATATATATATATATATATATATATATATATATATTTGTCTTTTTCCGCTCTATAAACCATATGTTTTAGCAGATTTTCTTCAAAGTTGGCAAAACTACTTATATTTCAACTAGAAACAACACTGGTAAAATGGACCAGAAATGGAGCATATTTGAACAGATTTGCTTAAAAGTTCGCAAACCAGATCATATTTGAACTACAAACATCTATGGCGAAAGTGGGCCACATCGGTTAAGATTTATATATACCTCTCATATAAATGACTCCCCCGATTTAATTCTTTCCGCGCTAGAAACCACATATTTAACAGATTTTCATCAAATTTGGGAAAGCGTCTTATATTTCAGAAAACCTATGCTATAAATGTGTTAGATCGTTTCCGATTAATATACCTCCCATTCAAAGTTTGTGCACAAATTTTCTTACAAGTACAGTAAAAGTATGAAATTTGTAGTATATATATACCAGGTTCAAATGTAACGACCTTCTTATACCCTACACCACAGGGTATATTGACTAGGTGTAGGGTATTATATAGTCGTCCCCGCCCGACTTTAACCTTCCTTACATGTTTTTATTACTTTTATAAATAAACCATGGTTAAATTTGTATAATTTTAACAATTTAAACATATTTGCTTAAAAAATTATAAATTTATTGCTTTATTAATGTACTTCAAATATTTGATTTTTTTATTAATTATTAATACTACATAATATCAGTATAATTATGTAGTGACAATTTATTTAATGCTAATTTAATTTAATATTAATTCAATTGAAATAAATATTTTGTTAAGTTTCTGATTGTCAGTTCTAAAGAACAAAATGGTTTTGCTGTAATTATTCACCACTCATAACAGAGGATAGCTGAGATGGTGTGAGTGCCGTAGTGGCAACCAGAAGGTCCGCTCTTCAACCGCCGGTGACGACGGATTTTTAAAAACAGAAATGGAAATTGGTGTAAAAGTAGTTCCTTTGCAACACTTTAAAATAACTTTAAAGTCCTTTCAAAATAAAGGACATCCCTCCGTGTTAACTTCACTGGTGAAGATCGCAATTTTTACTACTTCCGAATCACAAGATGAACATTTTTTTCACTTCGCTGGATATTGAATGCTTCACAAATCGGTTACATTGACTCACTTTCCAGGGTAATCAGAATCGCCCGTCAACCAACCATCTTCAATAAAGTACAATGGCAACACTTTTGCTGCAATGACCCCTCGTTTAATTAACAAATTCACAATCATAGTTCGTTTAGTGGAAGAACTCACAAGTAAATATGATGGTGTGTGAAGGCTATGTATGGTGCTACTTAATATGTGTACAGTGGGTTCTTTAATGACGCAATTGACTTTGGAAAATTTCACTAAATTCGTCTGGGTGCTTGAAATTGATGTTTCACTGTACTTGTGTCTACTTCTCGTTACATATTCCACATTTGTCATATTCTTTCGGATCATATTAAAATGACTCTAATTACAACGACGCCATAGTGTGGACATGAATGTCAATTAATTCGACACCGAGCAGATGCCGACATGAAATTAGTAATGAGAAGTGTTCACAATTGAAAAAGAGGATATTCCCCCTCTCGTTTGTAAAGCTCATTTATTTTATACTAAAATATTGTTGCTGCACCGAACCTAATGAATATTGACACATTGTCCTTGTAGATTTTTTTTGACATCAGTTTGCAATATATGTCATGTCCTTCGGCAGTGATACTTGGAAATTATGCTGGCCAAAATCGGTGGCAGCAATGACAGCAGAGCCAACTTTAAGTTGGTGTGACAGCAGCAACATTAAGCTTTCTAACTTAAGGTATGCGAATGTCAACGAGAAAAATGTCATTAATGGCGATTTTTCTTTTTTTCTTGTTCTTCTGGATTTTTCGTTATTGTTGAAAGGACAACCGACAATTTGTTTTTTTTTGGGGGCTCAAGTTGAGCGCATTCTTTTTCTATCATAGACGAGTGTTAAAATACCATTAATTTTTAATTATGTTCATTATGACAGCTTTGATTGTCTGATTATGAATGGGTCATACATAATAAGAGCTAGCAATTTTTTAATTTGAAGTGACACTCAATTTAATGAGTGACATTGTTAAGGGCATATTTTGATGTTATTCAAAAGCGAGGAAAATATTAATGATGAATGGCCTTATTTTATCCTTATCTTGTCAATACCATATATTTCGAAGCTTAAACCATGTTTAAGCAAAATAGTAAGATCTGACTCAGTTAAATAATTGCTGGCGAGAGTTATCGTGTACACCAGCCAGCCAGCCAGACGGATATGGTTCAAATATCTTAAGAAGTCATACATGCATAGTACCTTAACTCATTTAGAAGGGGTTTGCAATTTTTGGAGAGAGGAAATGATGTTAATTTATACAATTGAAATGGGAAGACATACTAATCCGCACGGCTTTACTACATCGCGATTGCTTTCGATACTGTTCCAGGCACACATGCGGTACATTATGGCGAATTAGTGATATTATCTCAAGCACGCAATAAGTATACGGCTGCGTTTACGAGGACATTTCAAAAATGACAATTTTAAAATTAAAAAAATAAAAAACCTTTAACAAATGTCATTTAATCTTAATATCACAATAAAATTATGCAAATTATTGTAGCTTTGCTTTATAACTGCAACATTTTGCATATCACTACGGCACACCACATTGGTGTGTTAAAGAAAAACTTGATATCACTTCACTTCGGCAGCATGAAATTTACATAGAGCCTTTAACGAAAGAAAAACGAAAGAAAAAACAGGTAGTTAAAGAAAAGCACAGATGAATATAAGTATCCAAGTGGAATAATCCGAAAATCTTTGAAAGATTTTAACAACAACAACAGTTTTTACACTCAAATCAAAATGGAAGGAGGGGAAATTAACAAGATGGGAATATTTATGCACATCCATCCAAATAAGCACTTAAATCAGAGGTTTTGCAAGGACTCTCAATGATGGTACGTAATGATTTCTTATTATTAAAATGTTACCTGGATGTGGTTCTAACCTATGATTTTTGCCACTTTGGTTTGGTAGGTAGCAAAAGGAGAACAGCAATATCACTCATATCTCAATATTAATGTTTTTAAAGTTTGAGTAAATTTAATAACTCCATTCGAGAATTATATCATATCATATACACCAGTCAGCCCGAGAGAGAGAGAAAATTTGGTCCACCACAGACCTAATGTCTGAAGACCTTCTCCTTTTGTTGACAACAGTGTACAATGGTTCCAAATCCCCTTTTATGGAATTAATTCCGTAACTTTTGAATGAAAAACAAGTAAGGAAAGGCTAAAGTCGGGCGGGGCCGACTATAAGATACCCTCCACTTTCTACCCCATTACAATTGAATTCGGGGAAAAAAGTGAAATCTGGAACTATAATGAACCTAAGTGACCTACTTTCACAACGGGATATATAACGTGTTCTGCTGAATTAGATAAAAATCTGTAATACCTTGAGAGAAAAAGTTAAATCGGAAAGACATTCACTATAGGGTTTTCTAGTTGAAATGTAATGTAGTTTGCCAACTTTGGAACAACATCGGTTAAAATATATGGTCAATACGGGAGCGACATTTTTATGAGGCCTGTAACGAACCACCCACGTTTCCAGTTGAAATACTAGTTGCTATGGCAAATTTGAAGTAAACCGATACAAAATATGTGGTTCCTAGAGCCCAAAAAGTTAATGGGATATTTGTATAGGAGATATATCTAAATCTAAACCGATTTGACACACTTTCACAAAAGATTTAAGGTTTTGTGCCAAATATGAAGAAAATCGTTTAAAATATGTGGTCTCTAACGCGCAAAAAGTTATATGGAGGCCGAATTTTGCATGGGAGCTATATCTAAATCTAAACCGATTTGACCCACTTTAACCACATATATTTCTAGTTCAAATATAATGTTTTGTGCCAAATTTGAAGAAAATCTGTTAAAATATGTGGTTTCTAGAGGGGAAAAAGTCAAATCGGGGGCGACATTTGTATGGGGGCTATATCTAAATCTGAGCCGATTTGCTTATAAAATTAAATCGGGTTAATCCTTCGACCGCAAAACTCACATATGTCAATTTTTGTTAGGTTCGGATAATAATTACGACCTGTACTTTGATTATAAGAATAGATCGTCGGACGAACGGACAAGGCTAAATCGATTCAAAATGTGATTTTAAGTCTATCGTTATACTTAACAATGGGTCTATATCGCTTCCTTTTGGGTGTTAAAAACAAATGTACAAAGACATAATACCCTAGTGGAGGGTATCAAGATATCTTGACAATATTTTACATGCTTATAGCAGAGGTGTTTTTCAGATGATTTGAAAAATCTTGAATGCCCAGTGGCTATGGGCGTACTGGGCGACCCTCTAAATTTTATCACCTCGGCCAAGTAAAAGTTGTAAATGAATGCCTGAGGCACAATTAGGCAAAATATTGTTACAAATCTGTGTACCTCAATTAATTTAAGAAATACTTTAATATTTGTTTCAAAATACCTTTGCAATTGATCGTAATGATCACAATCAATGTGGATACTAATATTGGATTTGCTGCTGATTCATTGCCTAATTAATTCACTAGGACTTCAGGTACTAGAAGTTAATCAGTATGTGGCCCTGCAAAACTATGTGTTAATATTTGAATTCTCATATAGATTACTTCAAGCTTCAGCTGGAAACAAAGTCCTATGAATAACAACAAGATGACAGATTTCATAAAAGATGTGCGCCTATTGAAGAAAGCTATAAACGCTTATTGCTGACATATGCTGGACACTGTTTGATAACGGTATAGTTATATAATTATATAATTTTTGTTTAAATACCCATTTTTTCCTGGTATTTTATTTATATATATCTAATATCTACAGCTTTCTTTTGTTCTGTGACTAGACTATTTTCCATTCACACCACCTTTTATAATTCAGTGTTGTGGAAGAGTTTAGAACCAATTCGGAAAAAGTACGTAATTAACCCTTAAATGAATTTTAAGTTTTGACTTACTTCTGGCGTTAAGGTTGAGTTTTAGTGTAGTCATAGCATTGTATGGGAAATATTTTTGTACAATCCGTTAAACCGCTGTTTTGGTTAGCTTTTTGCACAAAAGGGACCAAAAAGACCCCTATATTGAGACGCTAGAGTATTAAAATGTTCCTCGTAGTGTAAGAACAATGCTATATTTGCATCGCACAGTGGTTCAGAATCAAAATCCATCGCCCAAAATTCAATAAATTTTGTTCTAGCAGAAATTTTTGAGTCCTATAAATCGGCCAAAAGTTGACTATTGTTTTTTTGCACAAAATTTTTTATTAGTAATTGTGGTTTATTAGTTTTATTATGACACCAAATATAGTTTGTTTGTAATAAATATTTTTTTAACAAATGTCTGACTTTGGACCAACACAACTTCAAAAGCTTTTAACAATTTGGAAAGGTTGAAGGGTTCCCCGTTTTTTAGGGTAACTGAAAAGGGTTAAATAATAATACAGTAAATTAATACCAGTAAAGTATTTCAAGAGTTAGACGCGATTGAAGGAACCTACATTTTTGAAAAAATCGTAATTTTACAACTATTAAAATTGTCTCGAAAAAAATTTATTATTTTAATTTCCAAAAATATGTGTAAAATATTTTTATGAGAAGAATACATAAACTAATTTTGAAAACAATCCAAGCAATCAAAGTCAAAATTTTTCCCGCTAGCATGGAATGACTCTTATACAATTAGATTGCTTACAATTATATATCTATAGTAATAAAATAAGATATTATACAATACGAAAAAGGTCCATTTTTATCGATTTTTTGTGCAAAAAGGCGACAACATTATTTCGCCCTTCTTGAATCTGTCCTTTGGATCTCCTATTCAAAATTCAATACATCAAATTTTGATACATTCCACGAGAGTATTATGTCTTTGTGCATTTGTTTGTAACACCCAAAAGGAAGGGAGATAATTTTTAATTATACCGATCGGCTTAGAATCACTTTCTGAGTCGATTTAGCAATGTCCGTCTGTTCGTCTGTCTGTCCGTCTGCCCATCTATTGTTGTAATCACGATACAGGTCGCAATTGTAGCCAGAACCAAACGAAACTTTGCACAACGAAGTTTTTCGGAACAAGGACGAACGCTATTTAATTTGAAGAAAATCGGTTCAGATTTAGATATAGCCCCCATACGAATTTCACTTCCAATTTGACCCTTTTCACTCTAGATACCACATATTTCAACAGATTTTCTTCAAAATTGGCAAAACATATTACAGTTCCACTAGAAACATCTGTGGTAAAAATGTCTTAGATCGGTTCAGAATTATATATAGCTCCCATACAAATTTCGTTCCCAATTTGAATTTTTCCGCTCTAGAATCAACATATTTTAACAGATTTTCTTCTAAGTTTGCAAAAAAACTTATATTTCATCTGGAAACACCTGTGGTAAAAATGTGTTAGATCGGTTCAGATTTATATATAGCTCCCATACAAATTTCGCTCCCAATTTGAATTTTTCCGCTCTAGAATACATATATTTTAACAGATTTTCTTCAAGATTGGCAAAACACCTTATATTTCAACTGGAAACACCTGTGGTAAAAATGTGTTAGATCGGTTCAGATTTATATATAGCTCCCATACAAATTTCGCTCCCAATTTGAATTTTTCGGATCTAGAATCCACATATTTCAACAGATTTTCTTCAAAATTGCCAAAACACCTTATATTTCAACTGGAAACACCTGTGGTAAAAATATGTTAGATCGGTTCAGATTTATATATAGCTCCCATACAAATTTCGTTCCCAATTTGAATTTTTCCGCTCTAGAATCCATATATTTTAACAGATTTTCTTCAAGATTGGCAAAGCACCTTATATTTCAACTGGAAATACCTGTGGTAAAAATGTGTTAGATCGGTTCAGATTTATATATAGCTCCCATGCAAATTTCGCTCCCAATTTGAATTTTTCGGCTCTAGAATCTACATATTTCAACAGACTTTCTTCAAAATTGCCAAAACACCTTATATTTCAACTGGAAACACCTGTGGTAAAAATATGTTAGATCGGTTCAGATTTATATATAGCTCCCATACAAATTTCGTTCCCAATTTGAATTATTCCGCTCTAGAATCAACATATTTTAACAGATTTTCTTCTAAATTTGCAAAAAAACTTATATTTCAACTGGAAACACCTGTGGTAAAAATGTGTTAGATCGGTTCAGATTTATATATAGCTCCCATACAAATTTCGCTCCCAATTTGAATTTTTCCGCTCTAGAATCCATATATTTTAACAGATTTTCTTCAAGATTGGCAAAGCACCTTATATTTCAACTGGAAATACCTGTGGTAAAAATGTGTTAGATCGGTTCAGATTTATATATAGCTCCCATGCAAATTTCGCTCCCAATTTGAATTTTTCGGCTCTAGAATCCACATATTTCAACAGACTTTCTTCAAAATTGCCAAAACACCTTATATTTCAACTGGAAACACCTGTGGTAAAAATATGTTAGATCGGTTCAGATTTATATATAGCTCCCATACAAATTTCGTTCCCAATTTGAATTTTTCCGCTCTAGAATCAACATATTTTAACAGATTTTCTTCAAAATTCGCAAAACAACTTATATTTCCACTGGAAATACCTGTGGTAAAAATGTATTAGATCGGTTCAGATTTATATATAGCTTTCATACAAATTTCGCTCCCAATTTGAATTTTTCGGCTCTATAATCCACATATTTCAACAGATTTTCTTCAAAATTGACAAAACGTCATATATTTAAACTAGGTACACCTATGGTGAAAATGGGTCACATCGGTTCAGATTTACATATAGCTCTCATACAAATTTCGTTCCCCCAGAAACCGCGTATTTTAAGAGAATTTCTTAAAATTGAGCATAACACGTTATACTTCAACTAGAAGATCTTATTGTGAAAGTTAGTAACTTCATTCCATGTTTGGATATAGCCCCGATACAAATATTATTCTCGATTTGACAAATTGGACCAGGTCATATTAGCCTGTGATTAGGAAACATACAAAAAATTTCCCATTTTCACTTTTTTACTGGATTGAATTGTATTCCGATAGAAAGTGGAGTGTATCATATAGTCGGCCCCGCCCGACTTTAGCCTTTCCTTACTTGTTATTTCCAAAAATGTTTAGTATGGGTGATTCCACGTAAAGTAACCCATTTTTTGACAAAATTTCAAAATCAATTCATAATTTAAGAAAACACAGATAAACATTCGTAATGCCTATAATAAAGGGTCCGCCAAATAATTTTATAAATAAATTTTATAAAAAATAATTTTATAAAAAAACTACTGAATATTTTATCAAATTTATTTTTTTTTTAAAGTACAATCCTTCTGTTTAATAATGGAAAATAATTTCATTCAAATGGGTGCCTCGGGCACCCTACAAATAATAGTCCAACGGTTGAATAGTTGAAAAAAAAAAGTTAGATGGCGGACCCTTTACATATTTTTGATTATATTTCAAAAAAATAATGACAGCAATAGGTCTGATAATTTCCTTTTTCAGATATAGGCTGGTGTGTTAACAAAATTTCCGTCAAAATGTCACTCCCGTTACAATTTAAATATCCTATATTTCCTATATTCATAAAGATATGTCGGTAATGTATACTTTAGAAGAAGGTGAATGATCTATTATTTTACTACTATTTTGATTAGCAAAAATGAAATTAATGTAATGGAATAACATTACAGAATTCAAGAAAATAAGTAAAACCTCAAGATTTTCTTCAAAGCTAAGGTCACACCCGTGACGCTATAGATTGTAATATATCTCCTATATTTGTATTACCAATAATATTCCGATTAGCAAAAATCTCAGTCAATGAATATGGGAGATATTTAAACATATTTAAGGAAGAGTGTCACATCAGTTTCAATGGAATCACCCATATGTTTTCAGCCTTGTATGTTGACTTTTTACTCAGGAAGTATTAGCGCAGCATTGCAATGCAAAATAAAGTAATGGCGACCATTTTAGTAAAAACTAGATATTTTGGAACATAATTATTTTCCGCTGTTTGGAAAGTTGGGGATTTTTTTTTTTTTTGGATAAAAATGCAAATTTTACGGAGATATTTTCTCTAGGAAATCCTAATATTTTGTTAAGATATCTCAATGTTTGTGGACTTTGCGCCATGTTCTATATGTATTTGTTTTCCTCAAAAAGATACATTTTGAAAATTGAAGGAATATTTCATCCTTCATGTCTTTTCGAATATACCAACATATTTCCTTGAGTGTATTTGTATATGAAACACTTCGAAGACAATTTGAATCAACAACAAAGCGTACAGGAACTTGTCATATTTAGCATCCAAGAACGGAACATTGCGGCCATAATTAACAAACATCTTCTACAGGTTTGACAGGATTTTCTACAGCTTTGACGATGCCTGTTTGTTTAGATATGCCCATTGAACAACTCCCGGCAACTCGTACTTGCAACATCATTCAGCATAACTGCTAATATGTTCGTTGTTGTTCTTATCTAACAACTACAATACATAAAGATAAACATGTTATGCATTTACACATACATATGTACATTAGAGTGAGTCAACCTCAAAGGGGGATGAAAAGACTTGGTGCTGTCTTGAAATTCCAAAATTTAAAAAAAAAACGTTTACTAAGGTTTAAAAGTTAACAAATTATTTATTTTAATTTTTTAAACGCAACATGAGTTTTAACTTCCACATTTTTAGTTAGATTTGTTTATGATCGCCAATTGTGATTTTTGGAATTTCCTAAACCATTGAAGACCGTATCATTTTTTTTAATTGTTGGTCCCCAAGAAATCAACAACACAAATCTTCTGATGTCAAGATTATCTCACCCTGAGATTATGACAGCTTTTATCGTGCTCCTAACTTATAATACCCTTTTCCACGCTGTAGTTTAGGGTATACAAATTAAGCAACTATGGACCGACAATTTTTGAATTAGTCATATTAGATAATTTTTAGATCTTCTACTATATTTTTCCATTTGAAATAACTTATATTCTGTATTCCAACATCTCATCTTAAAACGTTGAAACTCGTGATGAAAGATATAAATGAAATGTTTAAACTTCCATGCCTAGTTTAACAAAATCTCTTTCAAAAAAAAAATAGCTATGTGTAGTTTTTTTAGAAAATCATTTAACCACGCCAAAATAGCTGTAACTAACGAAATTATTTTGTGATAAATCTATGAGAAATATGTGTAGGAAAAAACCAAAATCGTAAGAAAGTAGACGGTTTTTTTGCTCTCCTGAACAATTGGGAAAAAATACATTGCTCCTTTTGCAACGACAGCGAATATATGTCAGATTGTCACGTTGCACGTTAATTTGGATTAATCTTCCATCATCACTGGCTATTTTTTCCTGCTAAATAATTGGTTAGTCGTATTATGTGATTTATAAGCTAATTAGATTGTGACCGTTTCAATGTCATTTATTTGTATATTTTTAGTGTTGATGCGTCCTGATTCATGTTCCTTTTCGTGGCTTGTTCTCGGAGAAGTCATTCTGTCTTAATGTATTGCGTATTTTCGCTTGTTCGGTTTATGGATTTCCTTGTTACTTGTTGCTAAAAATCTACACCTTTTCAAGTTTATAATAAGAAAATGTAATTTATAATCAGAATATGTAAATACATAATAGGAACACATAAATTGAATTTGAGAAATGTAAATTCATAATAGGAACATGTTAATTCATAGTCAGCACCGTAAATTCAATGAGAAAATATTAATTCATATTCAGGAAATATATATTCATAATGAGAAAATATAAATGCATAATCATAAACAGTAAAATTTATAATCGAAGCTTTGTATGTACGTTCTTCTATGGATATTTTCATTGAAACACATATTTTATCAATGTTCTCATTATAAATTTATATTTTCTCAATATGATTTTATATTTTCTCATTATGAGTTTATATTTTCTGAAAATGAAAACATATTTTCTTACCATGAGTTTGGATTTTCCGATAACAAACTTGTATCTCTCATTATGAATTGGTATGTTCCTATTATGAATTAATAGTTCTCAATATAAATTAACAATTCTCATTATGAATTTATATTTCTCGTTATTATAATTTTTATATTATTATAAATTCACATTGCCCATTCTGAATTTATATGTTCCTAATATGAATTTACATTTCTCAATATAAATCTGTATGTTCTGATTATAAATTTGAAAAGGTGTAGTGATAAAATTCGTCGCTGTGTTTATGATCGTCCTCCTAGGGTGTTTAGAATGATATTTTAGTAATATTCTCGATGATGTTGTCTTCTCCATCGTGAAATGATAAAAGAGGAATTGAGGAGGAAGGAGGAAAGAAAAATTTTGGGTTTCTACCGTCAGAACTGTGTTTATGCCAAATAAAATTTGTGTGTAAAAAAAATATTTAAATAAATACGCTGTTTGTCAACGTTTTGAGTTCGGACCTACATATATAACTTTTGATTTGAAAAGGCTTTAAAGTATAAAATACATATTAAAATAGGTTGAAGGGTTTCCCATTGTTGTATGGTAATGTTTGACCCGTTGAAGATAGGATATATTTAGTGCAAACGTCTGATTTCTCATTATCATGTGAATAGTGGGTACTAGAGTGTCCCTTATATGTCAACAAAATTTTTTGAAACGCAAAAACTAACTTAAATGTTAAATTTAGACATTCTACGATGATTGAAACAGGTACCGACAGAGCCTTTTGGAACAGAGATTAGAAAGCGATTTGTTATTTTTCGCTTGCCGTCATCATGTTAATGAAAACCAAATTAAAGCAAGTTCCCAATTGCCCAGACATTCCACTATTCAAGAAGTTTAAATACAGCTGCAAAAACAATTCAATTCCAAGCCGATTTAATAATAAAACATTTTTGTTATATAAAAATTTCATCTTTGGTAAAGTTTTACCAAGGGAAACAGCATCAAGATTTTCTATGAGATGATTATCGCGAACTGATCGAACTTTGTATAGTGTTTCAAGGAGGACATTCTGAAAAGAAGATAAAAAATAAGACCACCTGATCACGATAGATGGATGGCAAAAGCGTTTTACTCTTTAAAAATATGTTTGCTTCAGTCTCAGTTTCGAATGACCGTAAAGAAGAAGCATGGCATACAACACTGATCGACACTGAAGTCTCGAAAGCAGCTATAAGCAAATTCAGTCGCCACTTATGGCATCTAAATGAAGAAGCAGTCATTTTATCATTATTTGACGATGGAGTTAGTATCCATACTAAGAAGATAATGTTCTATGACTTTTGAATGTAATACATTCGAATTTCAGCTAATTCGATCAAGTTATTTCTTCTTAAGAAGGAAATCTTTGTTTTTGGTAATGGAAAGGAGGAGAACCACACTCAACCATACACACATTTGACCATATACGTATTTCGTTGTCCTGTGTAGAGACAACTCATCAGTGATCCTTCTGAATGGAGTGCTTGCGTTAACATGAAGTCATAAGTTTTATATATATATCTACGTTATATGAAAATCACACCTGCGTATTATACGTATACACCCGAAAACCTCACCGCAAAGCGTTTTGAAGAGCATTATTCTACCTAAAACCTTTTCTCATTACCATTTTGCTGTAGGCTGATGTATTTTCAACACGATACAGCTTTTCCCCACGAAAATGATTGTGAGCTTAAATAGATATCAAATCACTGATTTTGGAAAACGGTACATCCCCTCAAAGGAAGTATTAGCAAACACTCTGTATGGTAAGTTTCATATCTTTCTGTATTAATTTTTTTTAATCTTTATTTTTTGCAGATAAAATTCTAGACAATTTTGTGTCAGAGAAGAGAGAGAGAGTTTTCCTGAGATAAATGCGTCTTATTTGGGAAATAATTGGTCTTATGTAGAAGCTCAAAGGAAGATAAGGCAACTGAAGGTGGTAAATGACACCGCTAACAGAGCTGTCAAACTAATTAACGGTTTTCACGGGCTTATCGCGGCTGAAGAAGAGCAAAAGCCAACCAAACTGCAGAAAGCAGGCTCTTAAGAGAACATACCCTAATTTGATTTTATATATATTTAATAAACACATTTTGTGTTTAATTTACCTTAACTTATAGATTATTAATTGCATTATAGGAACCAACTAGGTATACAAAATATTAGGAAAAAGCTAATTTTTCTAAAAATTTCGAGACTCTGTCGGCACCTGTTCCAATTATCGTAGAATGCCTAAATTTGGTATTTAAGTTAGTTTTTGCTTTTATAAACGATTTGAGTTAGTAAGTATCTGAAAGTATAAGCAAATGTATTTTAATTCGACCAATTAGTTATTCTAAGACTGGAAAAAACGAATATTTAAAATACTTCCAAGTCTCTATTAGTTCAGAGAAATTTTTCGGATAAAAATGCGACATGCAAATTATTACATTGGAAAGCCATGCTTTTAGGAGTTTTTTTCAAGAGCATTAAGCTCACGGTTGGCTTTACGCAGAGACGAAATCATTATAAATATATCCATAGCCATACTCTTAGGAGTGTTTTCAAGAGCATTAAGCTCACAGTTGGCTTTACACAGAAACGAAACTCATCATTAAATATCCAAATCGTAATCCTGTTTGGGGGAAAAAATACATTTCATTCCATGACCCAGTCTAACATACATATGATTTCAAAGTGCCTGCTTCTGGGCGAGTTCTTAGGTTCAGTCTTTCTTGGCAACCCTGCTTTGCACGTACATACATACATACAATTGTATGTATGAAAGTATACTTACTTATAACGTGTAGTTTGGAATTGGTTTGGTTTGCCGCAAATACCCCCATTACTTGCGGATGCTGGTGACGGTAACGACAAATGATGTTGTGCAGTATGTACACATACATGGGTGTGTTTGAGTGCCGATGTATGTGTAGCTGTATGATCAACGTCTGTATATCGATTCGCTGGCTGGTGGAACCATCGTTGGTATCATGTCTGCCTTGAGGCGAAAAAACAACAAACAAACAAACAGACATCATCAATACGCACATACTTGTACGCAAATACAAATTCATTAAGGTTATGGTGTGTATGTGTGCATAGATTTGGTAATATTACCACTCATCTAATGGGTAACTGTGTGCGTCTGTCGGTGTCCGCCCAGCTGTCTGCCTGCTGGTTCGTTTGCTTGTTGCAGTCCGTGATTGTCGCAAAAAGCAAACCTACTGAAAGATGGCCACGTTTGGTTGTTCAGTGGTTGAATTCTACCACACTATTACAAAGGTGTTACACGCACATGAATATGTGTGTATGTCACAATGCGGCGGTTGTGTGTTGTGCGTGGCTGAGAGTTTACGCGATAGTCGGCGTTTGAGTGTGTGTGTGAGCGTACTTGTGCTTGTGCGTTTTGCAAAATGATGACTCTGCTTGACTCTAAATACCTCAATTGAAGATTCTCTTTGGTCGGCATGGCGGTTTTCTATGCAGGCGACACTTTTCTCGCCTTTAAACACACACACACCAGAATACACATACACATGAAAATATGGTTACCACGAGATTGGGGTGTAACGTAGTGTCACTGTGTGTGCTTATGTGGATGTCATTAACATTAAGCGAAAATCTCACCTGTCAGTATGTAGTGATGTTATGTGAGCCCGTATGTAGGTGGGAAACAAATATCAAATGCATTGTAACTGAAAATGAAAGAAACATCAAGAGAAACAAGGATGATAGTATGTGTTATTGTTGCAATTTTTACAAGTGGAATTGGAGTAGTCAAATGACCGACATGAAACCTTGAAAAAAACGCTTCGAAATTGTCAAGATTGTAAAAGCACACCCTTAACTTGCTTTTGCAAAGTTTGCTTCATATCCAATTTAAATTTGTTTTTATACACTCCACGAGAGTATTATATATTTGTGCATTTGTTTGTAACACCCAAAAGGAAGGAAGATAGACCCATTGTTAATTATACCGATCGGCTTAGAATCACTTTCTGAGTCGATTGTTGTAATCACGATAAAGGTCGCAATTGTAGCCAGAACCAAACGAAACTTTGCACAATGAAGTTTTTCGGAACAAGGACGAACGCTATTTAATTTGAAGAAAATCGGTTCAGATTTAGTTATAGTCCCCATACGAATTTCACTCCCGATTTGACCCTTTTCACTCTAGATACCACATATTTCAACAGATTTTCTTCAAAAATGGCAAAACATCTTACAGTTCCACTAGACACATCTGTGGAAAAAATGTGTTAGATCGGTTCAGATTTATATATAGCTCCCATACAAATTTCGTTCCCAATTTGGATTTTTCCGCTTTAGAATCAACATATTTTAACAGATTTTCTTCAAAATTCGCAAAACACCTTATATTTCCACTGGAAATACCTGTGGTAAAAATGAGTTAGATCGGTTCTGATTTATATATAGTTCCCATACAAATTTCGCTCCCAATTTGAATTTTTCGGCTCTATAATCCACATATTTCAACAGATTTTCTTCAAAATTGACAAAACACCTTATATTTCAACTGGAAACACTTGTGGTAAAAATGTGTTAGATCGGTTCAGATTTATATATAGCTCCCATACAAATTTCGCTCCCAATTTGAATTTTTTCGCTCTGGAATCAACATATTTTAACTGATTTTCTTCTAAATTTGCGAAAAAACTTATATTTCAACTGGAAACACCTGTGGTAAAAATGTGTTAGATCGGTTCAGATTTATATATCGCTCCCAATTTGAATTTTTCCGCCCTATAATCAACATATTTCAACAGATTTTCTTCAAAATTGACAAAACACCTTATATTTCAACTGGAAACACCTGTGGTAAAAATGTGTTAGATCGGTTCAGATTTATATATAGCTCCCATACAAACTTCGTTCCCAATTTGAATTTTTTCGCTCTGGAATCAACATATTTTAACTGATTTTCTTCTAAATTTGCGAAAAAACTTATATTTCAACTGGAAACACCTGTGGTAAAAATGTGTTAGATCGGTTCAGATTTATATATCGCTCCCAATTTGAATTTTTCCGCCCTATAATCAACATATTTCAACAGATTTTCTTCAAAATTGACAAAACACCTTATATTTCAACTGGAAACACCTGTGGTAAAAATATGTTAGATCGGTTCAGATTTATATATAGCTCACATACAAATTTCGTTCCCAATTTGAATTTCTCCGCTCTAGAATTAACATATTTTAACAGATTTTCATCAAAATTGGCAAAACATCATATATTTAAACTAGGTACACCTATGGGGAAAATGGGTCACATCGGTTCAGATTTACATACAAATTTCGTTCCCCCAGAAACCGCGTATTTTAAGAGAATTTCTTAAAATTGAGCATAACACGTTATACTTCAACTAGAAGATCTTATTGTGAAAGTTAGTAACTTCATTCCATGTTTGGATATAGCCCCGATACAAATATTATTCTCGATTTGACAAATTGGACCAGGTCATATTAGTCTGTTATTAAGAAACATACAAAAATTAGGAAAATTTTAATTTTCACTTTTTTACTGAATTGAATTGTAGTCCGATAGAAAGTGGAGTGTATCATATAGTCGGCCCAGGCCGACTTTAGCCTTTCCTTACTTGTTTTTATGATGAAGATTTTTTTTAATAATTTTTTGTTAAAAGTGGAGTGTACCATATAGTCGGCCCCGCCCGACTTTAGCCTTTCCTTACTTGTTTTTGTGATGAAGATTTTTTTTAATAATTTGTTGTTAAAGAATTAATTTTCGTCGAGGATACCTTTAGTAATTAGAGCACAAATCGGACTAAAAATGTGTCGGGCCACATTTCATAAAAGCAAGTACTAAATCGTAAAGAACTGGCAAATGGACACTGATAAAAATGAAATGTTTGGTACATATGTATATACTTACATAAAGAAAATATATGCAATATAGCTGGAATCAATGTATCGACAACATCGGAAGAAAATTGTCACTGCGGCGCTTATTAAACCCTCACTCTACAGAGTGAGGGTTTAAGTAGAGTGAGTGAGTGAAGGTATATATCATTTGGGACAGAAAAAGGTGTAACGCATTGAAGGAATACTCTGAAATTGGATATTTGGCAATGCTTTTGTTGTATTCATGTGGAATATGGGCGATATTGCCACACCCCTTCTGGCACCTCCCACACAAAGATGAATAAGCTTTGTTTAAAATAAAACCGGTGTAACATTCACACGGTTAGTCGAAGTTATTTGTAATTTGATATTTGAAAATGAAAATAATTACTTTAAACCAAATTATTTACGCTTTAGTCACTCCCCTTCTTGTACCCCCCACACAATTGTCTATATCCCTGGTAAAATTAAATTCTTCATAAATTCTATACTGGTCCATGGAAACAAACTATGACTTTATATTTTATCCTATTTTATACACTCCACGAGAGTATTATGTCTTTGTGCATTCGTTTGTAACACCCAAAATGAAGCGAGATAGACCAATTGTTGATTATACCGATCGACTTAGAATCACTTTTTGAATCGATTTAGCAATGTCCGTCTGTCTCTCCGTCTGACCATCTACTGTTGTAATCAAATTGCAGGTCGCAATTATAGTCCGATCTTAACAAAAATTGGCACAAGTAAGTTTGTGAATCAGGGACGAACGCCGTTTAATTTCAGGCATATCGGTTCAGATTTAGATATAGCCCCCATACAAATGTCGCTCCCGATTTGACATTTTCCGCTCCAGAAACCACATATTGTACCCGATTTTCTTTAAATTTGGCACAACGTCTTATAATCCAACTAGAAACACATATGCGGAAAATGGGTAAGATCGGTTCAGATTAAATATAGCCCCAATATAAGTGTTGCTCTCAAATGTTTAACCGATTTTGGCCAAACTACACATATTATATTTCCCCTATTTCGTTCCAGGTTTCAATATACCCCCATGTCCTTTCCGATTTAACATTTCTTGTCAAACACATACATTTACAGGATACAAAAATCGTTCCCGTTTTCACTTTATTATACACTCCACGGGTGTATTATGTCTTTGTGCATTTGTTTGTAACACCCAAAAGGAAGAGAGATAGACCCATTGTTAAGTATACCGATCGACTTAGAATCACTTTCTGAGTAGATTTAGCAATGTCCGTCTGTCTGTTCGTCCAGAAACCCCATATTGTACTTGATTACCTTTAAATTTGGCACAACATCTTATAATCCAACTAGAAACACATATGTATAAATTAGGTAAGGTCGGTTTAGATTTAGATATAGCCCCCATACATATGTCGCTCCCGATCTGACATTTGCAGCTTTAAAAACTACATATTGTAGTCGATTTTGTTTAAATTTGGCACAACAGCTTATAATCAAAGTAAAAAAACCTAGGGTGAAAGTGGGTAAGATCGGATCAGATTTAGATATAGCCGAAATACAAATGTTGCTCCCAAATATACATATTATATTTAACCTATTTCGTTTCAGGTTTCAATATACCCCCATATAAATGTCCTTTCCGATTTAACATTTTTTGTCAAGCACATACATTTACAGGATGCAAAAATCCTTCCCGTTTTTACTTTTTCACCGAATTAAATTGTATTCGGATAGAAAGTGGAGTGTATCATAGAGTCCGCGCCGCCCGACTTTAGCCTTTCCTTACTTGTAATTTATTGAATTGTATTCGGATAGAAAGTGGAGTGTTATATGAGAGTGAGGGTATATAAGTCGGTTTAGCCGAATTGTTTTTCAAACAGAGTTTGAAAATTTTATCTCTGCAAACCGTCTTTTGCGTTAAAACATTGAGCCAGTGATTTTTCTTCGGATATTCATCATTTTGGCATCATTCTATTTATTTTGTGTAACACGTTTTACAAATTATTTCCTAGAAATATAATTTTTTAGTTATCAATTTGAAAACCTCATACGTCGAATTATAAGACCAATGAGTTATTCTATTATAAAATGCTTTCAATACTCTATTAATTTAGAACATAAGCGATTACACGGGAAAAATGTGATTTTTAGAGTTGTTTTCAGGATCGTTTCGCTCACAGACGTCTTGACTCAGCCACGAAATATATTGCGGATCATCATTAATCAAACCGATCTTCATTCCTGATGGGTGACCGCAACATTTTTTCAGAAGTGCACTACAGAGGGAACACTTCTGGAAAAAAATTTAAAACGCGAAGTTATTCTATCCAACCACATAAATCTTAAGGCACTGATTGATAGTTTATTGATTGGATTTGTTCAACAGTGCGTATGAACAATGTAAACTTTTGTGTATACAAATCATACGTCACGATGTCCCATACATAGGTTGCTTAGATATTTTCTATAAATGGTTGTCGTTTCTCGCTTAGGCTCGAACTACAACAACAATAAATTTAAACCACTAACTTTTAAGTTGTTTTAATCACAGGTTTCACTTAGATCTTATAGAACAACAAATTTAAAATATTAAAGAAAATAGAATAGAAACAGGAATGTCAATTCCAAAAGGGTCATAAACAAGATGTGGTGTGTATATCTGGATAATTTCAAGGGGTTGTAATCTGGTCTCCATCGGATCATTACAAATTAATTTAAAATGGAATTGTCAGGATCTCCATTTCAATAATAATAATTTGAATATCATAACAACACGTTTCGTTCATTATTAGTTTTATAATCGACATTTCGGCTCTGATTAAATATAACATAAATAAATTTTATTATTTATATATTGAACATTTTATTAAAATAATAAATTAAAAATATAGGCCGAATATCAAAAACTCACATTTGAATAAATAAATGTTTTTAACGTATTTCGGCGTTCTAAAGTTGAAAAATTTAATATTATATATTTTTTACTAATTAGGCGACAAAAAATGGAGGACAATTGGATTTTTTTGACGAAGAAAATAAATTTTTGGTCCGAAAACCATATGGAAAACAGAAAAATATGGAAAAAAAATTCTGTAAACATGAGTAAAATCCATACTACAATTAAGTTCAACAATTTTACTCCAGTTCAGTAAAAATTTCCTAAAAGATTGGAAAATTAACTAAATATGAGTAAAGTTTCCCTCCTTCATAGTAATAGGCAATAGGGTAATAAATTTACTTAAAAAAACATTTCTTTGGATCTAATAAAAAATTCTTACAATTGACTAAATTCATACTTATGTGGAAGAATATTTCCAAGGTTTTAAGTAATAAAAAAACTCAGAAATTTTTTGTATGGAAAAAATTCCATTTAGAAAATTTTAACTTAAAAATGAAATGAAATTTATGCCGGATTCTTCATAAATTTAAGTATTAATGAACGTATAAAAATGCACTTGAAATTATTTAGAAAAATCTTGAATATAAATCTAAGAAGCAATTCTCGTCCGTTTGCAGAGACTTATGTCTTAAATACTTCAAGTATTAATCTAAACAACCACTGCGAAAGCGCCTCTCCTGCCTTCGCAGCAATCATGGAGTATTAGCTGTCTTTATGGCAGAGGTATCATGAAACTTTGAGAAGTATTTCATGTTGTAATTTTTTGTATCAGTTTTGCATACTCTGAAGCAAAATTTACTTGGTTTGAGTAAACATTTACTTAGTTTTAGGAAAATTTTACTCAAATTTAGTAAAAATTTACTTGGTTTTAGGGAAGATTTACTTAGATTTTGGAAAATTTCAGAAAAATTTTACTTAGATTTAGTAAAAATGTACTTGGTTTGAGGAAAAATTTACGGGAATTTTCCTCAGTTTGACTAAATATTTACTTGGTTTGAGGAAAATTGAACTATAATCAAGTTCAAGGCATACCACTTTCAAAGAAAAGTTTGAACTTGATATCAGGAAATATTGCTTTAGCGCTATACGAAGTCCTAAATGTTAGTTCATTTTAACTGATTATAGGCCTCACTTTTTTCTGAGTGTACTTGAACATTTATTCATAGATTTTCCTCAACCAGGACTTGCTTTCTTCGGTACATTTTTAATTTCTGTTTTTTAGGTTTTAATCGTGCCAGAAACCCGATACACGAAAAAATTAAAAGCAACGTAAATCCATCGATTTTTCTATTTTCAAATATGCTTTCTTGTTTTTTAGAACACAAACTACAGGGTGGCGCAGAATGAGCTATATGGTTTAAATGGTTTATAACTTTTTTAATTTATGCGATTATTATATATTTTTTAAATACAGTACAGTACAGTTGAAAAATGATATCCTGATACAACAAAAACAAATATTTCTCCAGTTCGGCAATGTTAAGAAACTCTTTTCACAAAAGTGTTTATATCAAATCTGATAATACTTTACGCTAATTTTTTTACTAAGTTAGTATTTGGATCGCCCAATATAGCTGCTTTGAGTGCTGTCTTGTTTTTGGGTTGGCGTTTGGCGACATTTTTCTTCAAATGGACCCACAAATTTTCAATAGGGTTTAGGTCAGGACTTTGAGGTGGCGTATCTATAACTTTTCCGCAATTATAGGGAAGCTACATCCGCACCATATGTGACTTATGCTTATGGTCGTTATACTGGTAAAATTTGAATTGTGGTTTGTTTTCTCTGATGAAGCCAAATTTCCTCGCGCTGCTTACCAAATTGGTTCTAAATATTGCGGAGCGTCCATGGGGGTTTCTATAAAGGTTAAGTCTCCGACTCCTTTGCTTGAGATGCACCCCCAAAACATAACTGACATTTTTCCAAATTTAACAGTTGGAATGATGTTTCGGTTTGCTAGTGATATTAAGGGTTTTCACCATACTCTAGACGGTTCATCGTTGTCATAAAACATCATCGTCTCGTCGCATAATATGACGTCATCCCAATAGTCACTCGTTCGGGAAACATTATTCACCGCGAAAGAAAAGCGCTTTTCTACATTAACTAAAGAAAGAAGAGTTTTTTTCGTGCTGCTCTTGATGAATATTTGTTCTTAAGTATGGCCTGTCGAACTATTTCATGAGATACAATTACTCCACACTCTTCCTCGAGCTCCCTTGCAAGGTTCCGGTCGAAATTTTGGGGTTTCAATTAATTTTCCTAATCATTTGGCGTTCCGCACGTTCAGTTATTTTGGGCTTAGGACCTCCTCCACGCTTTCGCTCCAATCTTCCCTCATTTTCAGCCCGATTTAGTACATTATAAATTGTCGTTCGTGCTACTGAAAACATGTCCGATAATTCTATATCGAAGAAGTGATGTCCGTACAACATAAACTGATCATCAACTGACTGCCACAATCAGTGACAAAAGCAATACAAATCTTAATAATTGTCAATCACAAATAACTGTCAAAATAAAAAAATGCATTCTATTAAATATAGATGCAAAATGGTTTTGAGCCAGGACAATATCCCAGTTCAAATCAAATATTGATTACAGACCAAAAAATACAAACGAAAAAAAAAAACTAAAAAAATGCGAGTTGTGAAAAGAGTTTCTTGACACTATTAAAAATGACTATTAGATGTTCTTGTCTTATTATTTTTTATTGCAACATGATTTTTCGTTTCTTTTTGGCCATATGCTTGCAAATTCTGTATGTAATCACAATATATAAAAAAGAAACAAGCTAAAAACCAAAAAGTGACCTTTTCATAAAAAATATTTTGAAAATTATTATTTATTTCTAATAAGTAAACTGATTCTTGACATACTGTACATATATTTATATTGTAGCTGGCGACAATGTGAAAAATATTTTCTTTATATTGATTAAAAAATTAAAGAAAAACAGACCGTATATTTTTTTGAAATGAGCATGGAATTGACAATTTGTTCAAACTTTTATGATATGGACCAATTGACCTATCCCAGGATATTTATGATTATAGCAATTTTCACCAATTTCCGGTAGAGAACATATCACTTTTGCAGATATGTTTCTGCGGTGAACTAACTGATATAGAAGATTGTTTGTTTTTCTTTTTAATTAGCCGTTGTAGTTTGTATTTAAACACATATTTTTGCGTTTGGCATAATTTTCACGTCATGTCGATATTAATTTATTTTTTCAATTTCGAAATACATTTTCATTGAACATTTTGTTATTGTTTATTTCCAAGTTTGACGTTTTGTAGATTTTAGTACACTAACATGCGACACGTCTTATAATTTTCTGCAATCTATAGACACCAATACCTCGCATTGTATCGTTTCGTTTTGCGTTTTTCGAAGTTGTGTTGCTGCTGAATTAGTACTAATTTTCACTGTGCGTCGTTAGATTTTCGAAGTTGCGTTGTTTTGGGTTAGAGTCATTAATTTTTTTAGCCAAATGAGTGGAAAGGGCGCTGCTGGTAGAATTACCACAAATAAAACAAGTAAGGAAGGTTAAAGTCGGGCGTGGCCGATTATATGATACCCTACACTTAGTCATGGTGTAGGATATAAAAAGGTCATTACATTTGAACCGGGTGATATACAATGCAGCTATAATAGGAGAATATACTACAAATTCCATACTTCTATCTGTATTTGTAAGAAAATTTGAACACAAACTTTGAATGCGAGCTATATACAAATCTGAACCGATCTGACCCATGTTTAGCAAAGGTTTTCTAGTTAAAATATTAGACGCTTTCCCAAATTTTATGGAGTGTTAAATATGTGGTTTCTAGAGCGGAAAGAATCAAAACGGGAGCTATATATAATCTTAACTTAACTTATTTGAAACATTAGCTGATGTGCCGAATTACAAGAAAATCTGTTCAAATTTGAAGAAAATCTGTCAAAGTTTGTGGTTTCTAGAGCGGAAAGAGTCAAATCGGAGGAGATATTTATATGGGAGCTATATATAAATCTAAACCGATCTATTCTATTTTTACCAGAGTTGTTCTTAGTTGAAATATAAGCTGTTTTGCCAATTTGAAGAAAATCTGTCAAAGTTTGTGGTTTTTAGAGCGGATAGAGTCAAATCGGAGGAGTCATTTGTATGGGAGCTATATATAAATCTGAACCGATCTATCCTATTTTTACCAGAGCTCTTCTTATTTGAAAAATAAGCTGTTTTACCAAATTTTAGGAAAATCTGTCAAAGTTTGTGGTTTCTAGAGCGGATAGAGTCAAATCGTAGGAGACATTTGTGTGGGAGCTATATATAAATCTGAACCGATCTATAATATTTTTACCAGAGCTCTTCTTATTTGAAATACAAGCTGTTTTACCAAATTTGAAGAAAATCTGTCAAAGTTTGGGGTTTCTATAGCGGAAAGAGTCAAATCGGAGAAGACATTTGTATGGAAGCTATATATAAATCTGAACCGATCTATCATAGTTTTACCAATGCTGTTTTTAGTTGAAATATAAGCTTGTTTGCCAAATTTGAAGAAAATCTGTCAAAGTTTGTGGTTTCTAGAGCGGAAAGAGTCAAATCGGAGGAGACATTTGTATGGTAGCTATATATAAATCTGAACCGATCTATCATAGTTTTACCAATGCTGTTTATTAGTTGAAATATAAGCTGTTTTGCCAAATTTGAAGAAAATCTTTCAAAGTTTGTGGTATCTAGAGCGGATAGAGTCAAATCGGAGGAGACATTAGGGTGGGAGCTATATATAAATCTGAACCGATCTATAATATTTTTACCAGAGCTCTTCTTATTTGAAATACAAGCTGTTTTACCAAATTTGAAGAAAATCTGTCAAAGTTTGGGGTTTCTAGAGCGGAAAGAGTCAAATCGGAGAAGACATTTGTATGGGAGCTATATATAAATCTTAACTGATCTATCCTATTTTTCCCAGAGCTGTTTCTAGTTGAAATATACGGCGTCTTGCCACATTGGAGGAAAATCTGTTGAAATGTTTCTAGAGTGGAAAAAGTAAAATCGGAAGCAAAATTTGTATGGGAGCTATATCTAAATCTGAACCGATTTGTTTCAAATTAAATAGCGTTCGTCCTTATCCCATAAAACTTCGTTATTTGTGGGATGCCCTCAGCAGCCATTTGAATGAAATTATTTCCATTATTAACCGGAAGCATTGTACTTTCAAATAAAAAAAGAAATTTGAGAAAATATTCAGTAGTTTTCTTTTTATAGCATATCAAAAAAAAAGTTATTTGGCGGACCCTATATTTACTTTGTTCAATTTTTTAAGTAGTGATTTGCTATAGAAAATCATAATTCACCACATTTTATTTATAAGGTGAGGTTATACTTTTTTCCATAGAACATAGAAAACAAGAATGATTTTAATGGATTTCGGGAACACATATTTAAATTTCGACGCAAAAATTAATAATAATTAAATATAATCTTTTAAAACAAGGCATTTATAATAGAACTTTCCATTAAACAAATTGCGAAATACAATCCCTATTTGAAAGTCATTGATAAAATTTCAAGATTCAAATATTCCTGCAGAGAACATGAATGGAAAATCTTTTATTGTAAACAATTAAAAATCTGTGTATAACGTTAGACTACATTTAATAACCCCCTTATTCTTAAATAACTGTTTTATTTGTATTAATGAATTTTTTTCGTTGCCACTTGCGTCTCAAATGCCTATATGGCGCTGAAGCCAAAATACGAATGAATGTGAATTTATTATGTACAAATAAGTATGTACTTAAAAATATCATGTTTGTGCAAATGCAAAAGCCTAATATTGTATTAGTTTTTTTCCTAATACACATATAAAATATTTCTTTAAATATATGATATATTATTCCCCTACAAAATAGTACATACGACATTCGTTCCATAATAGTGGAGTGAATTCTTAAAGTTTTAGAAGCCATTCCATTTCCATTTCCCAGCACAAAACACAATCTGCACAAATATTCTTCCAGCTAATGGAACTGCTGTCACTGGATACATTTGGCAAGCCAATAAAATGCCTTCCTTGTTGTTAAGGCTTCATTTCATCACAACTACAATCACGGCTGGGGTATCGAATTCAGACTTATGCTTCACCCCCACCACAAACCCCCACGACAACAAGAGGAAATGCCTGCATATATAGTTGGATTCGTTTTTCTCATTTTGCCCATGATTCCATCATTTAATATAACCGGTCCAATGATAATCATGGTTATTTCTTAGCGATATGATGCTCCAGTGAACAAATATTAATATGAAACCATACACTTTATACAAGTATTTACTACACCCCTGGGGTCATCGTCATGCACATATAGTAGATACTACGTCGTACTCTGTACAATGTACATACATACCCGTCCTTATTGTATTGCTGCCATGCGACAAAGTTTCATAACTGAAACGAAATAAGTGAACTTGGCACAGAGCGTTGCCGAGCACCACGAGCACAACGGGCACTTGCTGCTGAGTTCAATTTAAGCAGCTTATCGGACAGCACACTCGCCGTTATCCATGATGACAGTTGGCCTTTGTTTGTATTTCCTACGGTGGTCATTCATCGATGCTTAAGGATGTAAACACTTTGATATTATTTTATGTCCTCTTACGCGTATGTGTACACATGTGTTGTGTTCCCGAGATGTACACATGATATGTGGTTAGATATTCAAAGCTAAACAAACAAAAGTATCATGGCAAAATGATCATATGGAACAGAGAGTGTTCCCAAATTCATGCTGTCATTTGTGTGGTACAGAGTTGGCAACCAAGAAAAAAAAAAATATATATATATATACCTTCACTCTGAGATAACATATAGCTATAAGAAATAATATTTTGTTTGTAGGGCAGCATAAATTGTGTGTTAGGTGCTAGAGGTTCGTGTCACAGCTTCCACATTTATAAAACAATTGCAAAAAGATGATCAAACACCATACACCAGTTTAGATGTTAGAAGAATTTAATATTACCTAGGATAGAGACAATTTTGTGGGAGGTACAATAAGGGGCGTGGCTAAAGCGTAAATATTTATTATTATTATTTATAATTTTACGTAGTTTATGGTAATTTGTGTGGGAGGTACTGGAAGGGGCGTGGCGAAACCCGTCGTATTTAGTAAACATAAAGTTAACAGAAAAATATTACGATGTGCGAAGTTTGAATCGATTCATTAACTCCTTTCGAGAGTTATCGTGTACACCAGCCAGCAAGACGGACGGACATGGCTCAAACAACTTAAAAAGTTGTGAAACGGATTCGGTCCAAACATACTTGGGGTCTTAAGTCACTCCTGCAATGCCTAACACTTTTTGTCTGTCTCAAATTATATATTCCCTCCTACTCTGTAGAGTGAGGTTATAATGATGATATATTAATATTGGGTGCTGACAAGGGAGGAAAAACGGTCGCAATGTATAAATATGACTACAAATCAATAATTAAATCCATATTACGGGATATGTGCACGTTTAATGAGAGACCCAACATCATGACTACAGAACAAGAACAAAAACAAATTGACAAATAGTGTAGCTACAGCACCCACAATATGCGGACTCCAAAGAATCCACAAAGACGGTACCCCATTAAGACCAATTTGTTCTTCAATAAATTCCCCTGCATATGATATATCCAAATATATTGTCAATATTTCAAATAACTTAACGGAGTATTCACAGTATAATGTAAAGGACAACAGAATTTTAATCCAGAATAAGTAACAAGTACATTAATAATAACGAAACATTAATTGCATTTGTTGTTTCCAAACATCCCGGTAAACTAGGCTACTCATAGAAAATTGGAACCTCACTAAAGACTACAAAAAAATACCCATGGACGTTTTGTATAAAAGACACCAGGTATTTTTATTTTAAGTACGATGACAAGGTGTACGAGTAGCAGAGAGGAATGTTAATTGCTGACATTATATAGGAGGAATTATTGGACGTCGTAATGCAGAAACTGACGATAAAGCCAAGATACGACATACACCAAATACGTCGATGATTTATTTGGGATTGTGAAGAAATCCGAAGTACAAAACACGTTGTAGGCATGTAACTCATTTAATAGGCAAATACAAATATAATAATAATATATAAAAGTATTTTTTTCAAATTCGTACTTTTAAGCGGTAAAATGGTTATAGAAGGATAAAAAAGGTACCAACGAAACGGCTATCATAATTGTACCAAACAAATGACCACTGCTAGAGTCATGGAATTCGGACACGAAAAAAAGTTTTTTTTTTTTTCAAATTCATACTTTGGATACAATGGGAACAGAGGGATAAATATGGTACCAACCAAACGTATAGAATTTAATGAATTTTTCGAAAGCCGCAATTTTGAGGGGGTAAAATGGGAACAGAGGTATACAAATGGTAAAACTAAATGGCCGCAGCTATGATCATGGAATTCGGAGTTTACAATCTTCTGATTGAATAGAATTGAAAAATAAAAAGATTTTTCCATAAAGTATATTCTTGATCGTCTTAAAATTCTAAGACGATGTAGATGTCCGTCCGTCCGTTCGTCACGCTAGCATCTCAACGAAAGAAACTAGGACGTCCAAATTTTCCATAAATATAGTCGTAGATCGGTTGGGATTGTAACTGGCCGAAATCGGTCCAAAGGAAAAAAATCCCTCGCAAGTACTGAAAATACCTAATATTTTGAGTATTTAAGCATGTTTTTCAAATGTCTTTCTAAATTTACTTGATATTGGTTATGTATATACAACTTATAAAGGGTGTTTTTTATTGGGGTATAGAACTTTAAGTTGGCATCACTTTTTTAACTGGCGGCCATTTTGTCAGCTGTCAAGTGATTAATATTTAGTTTGGTTTGCCATTTCATCATGAACAGGTTGACAAAAGAACAACGCTTGCAAATCGTGCAAATTTATTTCGAAAGTAATGGTTCAGTTCGCGAAGTTCACCGCAAGCTCCGTCCATTTTATGGTCGACATCGTCCATCAGAGCAATTAATTCGGTTAACCATGGATCGTTTTCGCACTACGTTTACTCTGTGTGATAATACGCATCCGCAGAGACGTCGAACAGTGCGCACCGAAGAAACAATTGCCGCTGTAGAGCAAAGTGTTGAAGAGGACCCGAATGAATCGATTCGCCCCCCCATGCTCGAAAAAGTGGTTGAAAATTGGACCTGTAGAATTGGCTATATTCGAGCCAGTCGCGGCGGCCACATGCCCGAAATCATATTTAAACATTAATGACATAAAATTATCCTTCCAATAAAGCCAAATTGATGGACATTAAAACGATTTTCTTGTGTTTTATTTCAATTCGAAGTTCTATACCTCAATAAAAAACACCCTATAGCAGAAACGTGCGCCATAAAGCTATTCATATTTTGAATAGAATTTAAAATGGTATGTGTGCATTCCTCTAATCGAGTAGATACATAATATAAAATAATCTTTTCCAAATTCGTACTTTTAGGGGGTAAAATGGAAAAAGTTGGCCCAACCAAAATGACCGCAGATTTGAAGTATACATTCCTCTGGCAATGTACAAATAAAAAGGGTTTTCCACTTTCAAACTTTTAAGGTGTACAATTGGAACAGAGGGATACAAATAGTACCAATCAAGTAAAAGGGGGTTAAGTTCGGTCGGGCCGAATCTTATATATCCTCCACCACGTAGTGCACGGACGTACACTCCGAATTTCATGTATCTAGCTGTTTTCGTATCATTGGTTCTATTTTTGTCCCATTTCAACCGCTAAATACATTTTGGTGACTACACGTTACTAACGTGTACCTACCAATGGGGCGCAGCTAGAATGATGGAATTCGGTGAATACATTCCTCGCAAAATAAAAATATTTATCCAAATTCGTACTTTTGTACTTCTACGGCAAGAACTGTTTGAATCATGAAATTAGGTTATCTTGCACTGTATACGTGATA
This sequence comes from Polietes domitor, assembly GCA_947397865.1. Lineage (NCBI taxonomy): Eukaryota > Metazoa > Arthropoda > Insecta > Diptera > Muscidae > Polietes > Polietes domitor. The sequence continues at coordinate 44,677,017 of OX377618.1, read as the reverse complement.
AAATTGATTTTCAAAAAAAAATCAAAAATAAAATTTGTACTTTTGGAATTAAAATAGTTTGGAAATACAACAACTGTAGCACACACTATCTACCAATGTTTAAGGTATTAAAGCTTTTTTGAGAGTGTTGTCCTATATTTATTTTTTGAATTAACTTGAAGTAATATTTCGATACACACACACACATATATATATATATATATGTATGTTTATTCCTTTTTTTAACTCCTATAAGGAGCATAGGGCCACAAAAAATTATTATATCTAATTCTATCTAATGACAGCTTCTCAATTTCGCTTCAGTTCATTCCAATTCCTTTTCGAGCTATCTTCTCCAAGTATGCGCCGGGCGACCTCTTCGTCGGCTTCCCTGTGTATTCCATTCAATGGCTTGTCTAGCAATGTCATTTGGATACATATAGTATAAACATATTGCCTTTTTAATATTTATTTATAAAATTATATATTAAAAATATTAACATTTTCCTCTAGTGTTACTGCACTTCTGCGAAAATCTACAGCCTCTGTGGAATGCAATATAGAGGTTATATAAAGATTAAAGTTCGGTCCGTCGTCTTTACTTGTTTTTGTCCATTTTTAAGCTTGTTTCGTGCAAGCAAAATAAGATTTTTAAATAAATTTGCTCTCAATTTTTTTGAAACAGTTTATAAACCATTGTTGCTGTGTTATCGTGAATTTCTCAACATTTATAGTCACCATAATTATATCTAATTATGCATATAAGCTGGTGTTATCTCTATCTCTTAATCAAAACGTCCAAGAGTAACAACGGTGGATCATTTGAATTCCCGAACCCTGTCACTTTGATCTAAGGTAAGCCCAATGTTACCACAAAGCTAACCCCAGTTTTTCGCTACTATTTATATATTTTTCGCTATATTCTCGAAATACATATATATTCTTGTCAATTTAGTTCCGAGAGGATAATCTTAATATTCGTATGTATAAATAATAATTGTACTTGAGTACCCGATTATGGGACTATCTATTTTTGATTTGCCAAATATACTAAAATGTTTTTTTTTTTGTTTCTTTTATTCGGTATGTAATCAATATTTGATTTAAACTGGAATATTCTCCTCACTCAAGACAATTTGGTTGCTTTGTTTTATAAAATGCAAATTTATTTACAAATGGCATGGTGACATTTATTACACGGCTGCATTCTAACAATATCATGATTTCCACCACCTGAAAGTCTTCGCCAAGTGGGTTCACAGCGACTTTTCAAAAACTCGCCCCTGGTACCACCCACACAAATCACCCAAACCTACCTAAAATTAAATCTGTTATAACTTATATACGGATGATCGGAATACTCTGAAATTTGACCTTTGTCAATGCTTTTATGGACGTTTGATACACTTGAAATATGTACTATATTGACACATCCCTTCTAGTACCGCACACACAAATATCTCTACCCTAGGTAAAATTAAATCCTTTATAAGTCCTATACTGGTGCCTTAAATCCATTATGCCTTCATATTTCATCATGTTTTTACAATATTTACGAATGTGGAAGCTAGGCCCAATTGCCACAAAATTGCAATACCTCCCACAACATAATCCATCACTAAGTAAAACATGTTCTATGAGAGTGAGGGGTATATATAAATTGGTTTAACCGACTGAAAATTACTTACTTACTGTTTTTATTAATTATTAAAAAATCTATTAAATTAACGTTTCACAAAACCTGAATCATGATATTTTAATCTAAGGTAAGCACAATATGACGCGCAAACTCCAAATTTCATTAAAATTAAAGATTATTATAAAAAAATTTATAAAATATTTTTATTAAAAAATATTTATTTGTATTATATTATTAGATATCATTCTGAAAAATTATCAGACCTCGAACATGATAACTTAATAACTTTTCAAAAGGATAATTATATTTATATTATAATTATAACTTTTTATAATATTTTAAATATTTTAATTTAGGTTTTTCCACAAAATCTTCAGCCTCTCAACTCAATCTCACCTTATTGGTCAAAATTGCTGCACTTAGGTTTGAGAGAACCCTTGAAATCATAGGTCTATGTTCAACACAGCATCACACATTGGTTACAAATCGATAGCTTTGAAAATAATTCTGTAACTGTAACTCTTTTCTGAAAAGATATCTGGCACTTTTACACATGCTTATAGCAACTGTTTCGTAAAACTTCTGAACTCTTCTAGGTGACCCTTCAAAATTGTGCAACTTGGTAATTTGTGTTTTCTATTTATATGTATATATATTATATTGCGTAAATTTAGGACCGCCCTTCATTGGGCATATTTGGAACAATAGTAAGTCTCTAGTAAAGTTTTGATGTAGACTATCTACAATCGCTTTACCGGCTGAACCCAAAATCAAAGCCACTCCACGCTCCCTCATTCCAATAACACCATTCCCACTGTCACCTAACCACATTTAAATGATCCCAGACATTATTAGAAATATAAATAGTTGTTTTTCATTTCGTTGCTACAAAGTTCTACTCCTTTTTCCGGCAAACCAAAGCGAACATCATCTTAAGTTTCCCACGGAACACCAGCCTGGTTAACATGTTTAGAAATGTTCTTTTTTGTTGTGAAATTAAACTCCAAGTTTATTAGTTTAATGAAGTCATTTATTACTAAGCTAAGTTTGCTGCTGTGTGCACACCCGCTGCACTGATTCCATAGCAAAAATGTTTCGATGTTTCCGTCCGGAAGATATCCTTGCCCGGTGTCTTTACGTCTTGCACTGTTTGACTTGTTTCCTGTGTTGTGTTGTTGTTATTGTAGCTGAGCTGAGTAGAGGAAACTGAAATGATGCAGCAGAAGTAGATTTAGATCTTCTAGATCTTCCATATTTTATAGCCCTTCGAGTATTCTGTATTTGGTGATGACAATACGAGCTCTGCCAATTGCAAAAAAATCAGATTGCTTTTGACGTAATTAAATTTGTACATGTTTTGGCTTTTGTGTTCTGTATCTTTTTATTTTCATTCATGTTTCTCGTTTTACTCACTTCTTTACTTGTAATTCTCACATAAATCCTTACGAATGAAGTGAGGCTGGCCAAGGATAAGGTATGTACTGTGGGACGGAAGATCAATAGATCTTATATGGAATTATATTTAAATAATGTCGAATAATGTTTCTGATGTATTTTCGTACCCTAAAAATGTTTCTATTAATACAGAAAAAATAGATAAAAAATCAATATAAAACAAGTATGGAAAGGCTAAAGTCGGGCGGGGCCGACAATATGATACACTCCACTATCTATCCGAATACAATTCAATTTGGTAAAAAGTGAAAACGGGAATGATTTTTGTACGTTTCTTACTCATAGACTTGACCCAATTTGTCAAATCGAGAAGAATATTTGTATCGGTGCAATATACAAACATGGAATGAAGTGACCCACTTACGCAATAGGTTCCAATTCAAGTATAACGTGCTATGCTCAGTTTGAAGAAATTCGGTGAAAATACGTGGTTTCTGGAAAAAATCAAGCCGGGAGCGAAATTTGTATGGGAGCTATATATAAATCTGAACCGGTTATTTCTAGTTGAAATATAAGATACTAGAATATAAGATACCGCTGCTTCGCACGCGAAAAAGCCAGTTATTTGTTATTAGTTTTATTCGTCTCTGTTTTTGGATAGTATTTACTTATTATCTCTTGGTGGATATATTTCACGATTCTAGCTATAATACTTTAGTTTGTGCCAATTTTCATCCCGCTCACACTTTATAAAAACAAATTTCGAAAAATCCATTCATGTTGCAAGTCTACGTTGTCAGAGGAATTTACACACCAAATTTGACGACTACAGCTGCAATATTTTAGTTGGTACTATTTTTATCTTGATCTCCCTTTATAAGTACAAATTTCGACAAATTCATTTAGATTTACGCTTCTATGTTGTCAGAGGAATTTACACACGACTATAGCTGCAATACTTAAGTTGGTACTATTTTTATCCCTTTTTGTCCCGCTCACCGCTTATAGAGGAATTTACACACAAAATTTTACAACTATACCTGCAGTACTAAAATTGGTACCATTTTTATCCCTTTTTGTCCCGTGCACCCCCTATATGTACAAATTTCGAAAAATCCAATTTTACTGCGCTGGAAGGTTAAAGGAATTTACATATCAAATTTCAAGATTTTAGCTGCTGTACTTTAGTTGGTACCATCTTATATCCCTTTTTGTGCCGTTCACCTCTTAAAAATACAAAAAAGCATTTATATTGGGCTTCTATATGGTTATAGAAATTTACGTGCTAAATTTCACGATTCTAGCTATAATAATTTAGTTGGTACCATTTTTATCCCTTTTTGTCCCGCTCACTCCTTATAAGAAAAAATTTCGAAAAATCCATTTTGATTGCACTTCTACATAGTTAGAGGAATTTACATAGCGAATTTCACGATTCTAGCTGTAATACTTAAGTTGGTACCATTATGTTTACTTAGGAAAGTATGGATTTCTTGTTGAGTATATGTGCTAAGGAATGAAATACCATTAAGTGGAGACGACCAAAAGAAAATATCACCTTGATACTTGACCAAATGCTCGACATGAAAGTGGAGGAAAATGAAATAGGACGGTTTGTGCTTGTACTAAATGAGGAGGAAAATAAGAAGTCTTACCGATGTGGCGCTGTTCGTAGTTCAATGACAAGTGTAGTTTATTCAAAATGCAACTTAAAATCTAACTTAAATATCGTAAATATTAAACGAAACTATGAATTTGACGATAATATCAACGCCACCTAGATGTAAAGTACGTATTTACACTGTAAGTTTAAGTAGTCTCTTCGCATAAACATTCCGGGCCCCTTGATGGGTACCATCAAACAAAAAATCAAAATTTCAAAAAAATAATGTCTATGTTATAAAAAAAGTAATTCATAATTCAGTTATAGTTATGACCAAGATTGCATGAGTTATTAGCATATTGTCCATGTTAACAATTCCTTGTTATTAGACCGGGCAGGTTCCAGAGATTAGCCATCCCAATGTGGAATTTTGGGCCATTGGAATTCCATCTAGGTTGGGCATCACACCACCGAGTATGATTTTGGGGTAGAGATCTGCTCCCAATACTATTGAAACTATACTACTTTCATAAAAAGTAGGGTCAGCCAGTATCAGATTCAAAAACTTGTCCTTGAATGACCCAGTCAATGACTTTAATGGTGTCTTCATGCTGATACGATTATCGACACGCAGAGTTGCGCTGATACGGGTGTGTCTGTCGGAATGGGCGCGGATGACAACCTGGCACATTAGCGATTCACCAACTTTGCTCGTTGCAAGACCCAATTTGGGACGATCGACTTCGATATACGGCTGACAGTCGAGGCAGTATCTATAAGTATTCGCGTAGGGTGTAGACGTCCATCATGTACTATCTTGACTAAGGCAGTGGGCAGAATGGTGACCATTTGTTGTGGTAGAATCTCTGTTGTAGTTGGAGGTGTAGTAGTTCTATCGGTTCTTCTGATGTTTTGCTGGTTATAGGCGTGTCTATGGAGTAAGGTGTGGTGTTGACGGTGACATATGTGGCACCCCGAATTGGGGAAACATGCGGTCTTTGAGTGTTGGTGTGCCAAACAATTTCGGCAATAGTTGAAACGTTCAACGGCATCTTGTCTGTCTTTAAAGTCCATAGAAAGGAACCTCTTACAAAAGCGAAGTGGGTGAGTCCTCTTACATACACGACACTGGAACTGTTTTTTGTGTCGTAGCTTGGTACGCTGCTTGTTATCGGGGCGATTTTGGACTACTCGTGGCATTCTGGAAGTAAATGTTGAAGAGTAAATTTATGGAACGAAAGTGAGCAAAGCTATTCTGTAGGAAGTTCAACAAGTTTGACAATCGGGCGGGTAATTGTTCCTCTTTGAGTGTAGACCTCAGCAACTCTGACACGATTGTCTTTTCCCGGATAGAGTCGAGTGACACGACCTATTCTCCACTCATTTGGAGGAAGATTTTCATCACGAATTACTACTATGGAATCAACTTCAATGTTCTTCTCTGGACTTTTCCATTTGTTTCGTTTGTGGAGCTCCTTTAAATATTCCGATTTCCACCGGTGGCAAAAGTGTTGCTGTAACGCTTAACGCGTTGCCACCGATTAACTATGGACTCCGGGCGAGCACCACACGATAGCTCCGGAGGAGCAAGAATTGGGCCACCAGTAAGGAAATGTCCTGGTGTCAGGGGGTTTAGATCAGTGGGGTCTTCGGACATAGTTGAAATAGGTCTGGAATTAAGACATGCTTCTATTTTCGACAGGAGTGTGCAAAACTCCTCAAAAGAGTATTTGAAATTTCCGGAGATCTTTTTGAAATGAGTCTTGAAACTCTTAACACCGGCTTCCCACAACCCACCCATGTGAGGAGCACCGGGTGGAATAAAATGCCAGGATATATTCTGATGAAGGAATTGCGACATCAAATTGGATCTAGATACTACAAGGAAGTCCTTCGCTATTTCTTTGGAAGCACCGACAAAATTCGTTCCATTATCGGAATAAATGTGCAAAGGGCATCCTCGTCTGGAAATGAATCGCTGGAAAGCGGCAAGAAACGTCGGAGTAGATAGCGAGGATGTCGCTTCTAAATGGATTGCTTTTGTCGCAAAGCAAACGAAAACACAAACATATCCCTTAGTTAGTTTGCAACCTCGACCCACGAAACTTTTTATGTCGAACGGACCTGCAAAGTCAATACCTGTGGAATGGAACGGACGGTTTAAAGTGGTTCGTTCGGGAGGTAGAGCGGCCATAATTTGTGACTGCGTTTTCTTTTTATATAGAACACATACTTTGCAGTTGTTAATGGTTGTTTTCACCAAATTCTTTAATTTTGGAATCCAAAACTGTGTACGGACTAGATTCACGACTTGCTGATTGCCACCATGTAAACATATAAGATGGGTGAAGTGAACTAAAAGCCTGCTTAACTGGCACTTGTACGGAAGAAGAATGGGATGTCTTTCGTCATAACACAGAGCGGGCGAATGGGCAAGTCGACCACAAGCCCGAATGATACCATTTTGATCGAGAAATGGATTCAAGTTAAAAATGGGGGAGGATTTCGGTATATTTAACTTATTTAGGAGGGCTTTATGAACGTCAGGAAAGAATTTCTCTTGAGCGAGTGTTATAAGTCGATTTTTAACAAATATGACTTCTGAGGCCGTTAAAAGTGGAGATGAGTAGTGATAATCCGAACGGTATTTGGGATTGGTTCTATGAACAAACCTGAAAACATAGCACAAAACTTGAATAGATCGGCTGAAGGATGAAAATCTTTCAAGAATATCTGGTACTTCTGGAAGAATAGCTACGTGAACGCTTACGACTTTCTGTTCTATGCTAGTTTCGGGTAGGAAATCGGTATTAATCGGCCAATACTCAGGCGACTTTTCTAACCATTGTGGCCCATGCCACCATATCCGACTATTAATCAGCTCTTGGGGATAGACACCTCGGCTAGCTAGGTCGGCAGGATTTGAATTAGAATCGACATGGAACCAGTTATCAATCCCAACTTTATTTGTAATGATCAACACTCGGTTTGCGACGAAAACCTTCCAATGACACGAAGGTTTTCGGAGCCACGCTAAAACTATAGTGGAATCAGTCCATTTGAAGATTTCGAAATTAGAGAGCTTCATCGATGGGATTATGGACTCTACAGTATCGGCTAGCAACGTAGCACCACATAATTCAAGCTTGGGGATGGAGATGCTTTTGACTGGAGAAACCCTTGATTTAGATGTCAACAAACTAACACAAACGGAATTATTTTCCAAGTGTATTCTGGTATAAATAGCAGTAGCATATGCGTTCTCGGACGCATCACAGAAGGCATGGAACTGGATACGACACAAGGGAGAGTAAGAAATCCATCTTGGAAGCTGGATGGAGTCGATCATGGAATAGCTATCCAGGAATTTCTTCCAATCTTGGAAGCTATCGGTTGTAATGTAGTCATCCCAGCCGATGTTTGAAAGCCAAACTTTTCGCATTAGGATTTTGGCCAGTACGACGATGGGAGCTAACCATCCAGCTGGGTCGAAAATTTTTGAAATTTCCGATAGAACTTCCCTCTTGGTATATCTAGACCGGTTTGGCAATGCATTAGCGATGAATAAGAATCGATCAGACTTGGCATTCCACCGCACCCCCAAAGTCTTAGTTTGACTACTGTCATCAAAACTAAGAAAATTCTCTTTTAAGAGATGTTCTTTTGGTATGTTCATGAGGAGATCAGGGGAATTGGATGCCCATTTACGGAGAGGAAAGCATGCGGAATTAAGGGCAGAAATCAACTGATCTCTCGCTTCCAGAGCGGAATTGATATCATGGCTGCCAGTTATCACGTCGTCGACGTACATGTCGTCTTTAATAATATTACTAGCTATAGGAAATGAGCTTCTCGAATCTTCTGCGAGTTGCAGAAGGGTTCTAATCGCTAAATATGGAGCCGCATTAAGCCCAAAGGTTACAGTTTTTAACTCGAAATCTTGTACCTGTTCGGACGGCTTTGGGCGAAATAGAATCCGCTGGAAAGGAGTATCTTTTGGATCGACCTTGATTTGCCGATACATTTTCTCGATATCAGCACTAAAGACATAGCGATAGAAACGCCATCTTAAGAGAAGTATTTTGATATCGTTTTGTAGGATTGGACCCGTATGTAACACATCATTCAACGATGTGCCAGAAGAGGTGGGAGACGAAGCATTAAACACCACTCGGATTTTTGTGGTGGTGCTTTCCGGCTTGATAACCGCATGATGAGGAAGATAGTAGTGTTTGGGAAAGTTTTCTGGGGGAGGGGTAGGTATACTCTCCATATGACCTAACTCTAAATATTCTTGGATGACCGAATCATATTTCGACTTCTGCTCAGCGTTCTTTAGCAAACGATATTCATTGCGCAAAAACTGCGCATTTGCAATGGCTCTGGATTGGCCCAACTGCAGGGATTTGTCAGAAAACATTTGTTTGAAAGGAAGAGACACTACATATCTTCCATCCATGGCTCTTTTTGTCGTCTCCGAATACAATTTTTCGCAAAACATATCAGCTTGGGATAGTAAAGGCTTTTGCGGAATATCCTCCACCTCCCAAAAACGCTTCAGTTGTTTTTCCAAACTGTTTTCAACGAAAAATGAAACATTTGTAGAAAAGGAAGAAACTCTTGTATTGGATTGGATGGGTCCTGTGACTATCCAGCCGAAGATTGTTTCTTGTGCAATCAAAGAGCCACAAATGTTACGTTTCACATCTTCTAGAATGATTTTATTGAACACATCTGCACCAAGTAGTAAATCGATACGAGAACTTTCATAAAACCTTGGATCGGCCAATTGCAATTTCGGAAAATCGTGTAAAATACCTGGAGTTACTGAGCTCGTAGGAAGATTTCCTGATAGTTGCGGAACAATTAAAGCGTTGATGTTCAACTCTAGGTTGGACTCGAATCGAGGGCAGATTGAAAAGGTAGCTAGTTTCTTTGCTTTGGCTGTAGTAATTCCATTTAGTCCCGAAATCTCAGCCTCGATCGGTTGAAAGGGAAGTTTAAGAAGGTTAAAAATCTTTTCAGATATGAAGGTTCCTTGGGAACCGGAATCGATTAGAGCGCGCGCAGAATACTTCAATCCAAGATGGTTTATTTGGACTACCGCTGTTCCCAAAAGAACGTTCTGAGAATGCGAGGCAAAACATAACTGCACACTATTGGTTGATGTCGAAGGATTGATAGGACGTTCAGTCAGATGGGCCGAAGTCGATTGAAAGTTAGTATTAGTGGACTGTATAGAGGAGGCATTCAAATTTTGGCCAGGAGACTGATCAAGAGGTCTTGCAAGGCGATTGCCACTATCAGGAAACGTAGACCTTTTATATAGAAGCGTATGATGTGGCTTGCCACATGAAAAACATGTATGGGAGTTTGTACAATCTTTCGCAAAATGTCCTCGCGTAAAGCAGTTCAGACACAAGTTCAGACTTCGTATACACGCGGACCTTTCATCTGTATTCATTTGGAGGAACTTGGGACATTTACGTATTGTATGATATTCATTGGCACATAGGTTGCAAGATTGATTCGACGCTGGAGTCGAAATCTTTGCATGATTGCTATTAACTTTCTTAGAAAACTCGGTATTTTGCTTCCTAGTGGTTGAATGGGATGCAGTAGTCCTATTTGAACTGGAAGGGCCATTAATCTCGCACACTGTCTCGAGAGTCTGATGTCTGCTTGAGAGAAATTCATTCAGATCAGACCATTTGGAAATATCTTTCTTAATCTGAATAGATTGTTCCCATAGTGATAGAGTCATGCGAGGTAGTTTGGTAGAACAAACGTAAACAAAAATTGCATCCCAACTCGATATGTCGATCTCGTATAGTCTCAGGGCGGATATACAAGAATTGATGTCACGTTGGAGACATTTAATCTCCTCGCAAGACTCAAAAGTGACGGGGGAAAGGTTGAAGAGGATTCGGAGTTGGCTATGGACTAACATGCGTTTGTTCTCGAATCTGTCCTGGAGATTCTTCCACGCAATATCAAAACCACTGTTAGTCAAAGGACATTTCTCAACTATATCAAACGCCTCTCCCTCGGTCTTCTTCCTTAAATGGAATAGTTTTTGAACTTTCGAAAGAGTGGAGTTATTTTTATAAATCGCCGTGAACATGTCTCTAAACGATGGCCATGACTGATAATCACCTCGGAAAGATTCCGTGTCACATGGAGGTAGATGAAAATTTGAACTTGAAGTGGTGACGTTTGGTATTGGATCTACCCGAGATCTTTCATGGATGCTCGCACTAATTTTGGAGACGATCTTGACATATGTTTCATAAGAAGCATGGTACCTCGCGTTGATGCTGTGAAGATCTAATTTTCCATCGTCGGAATCCGAACTGGAATCTTTATCATCCCCAGATTTGTCTGTGTCTTTTTCGTCGAGTTCCTCAATACATTTCTCGTAGAGGGTTTTTATCGTAGTCCATGTACTTTTAAGCTCATCTCGATGGACCTCAAGGGAAAAGACCGATGAATCTGAAATATTGGAATCACTGAGCTCCTGCTCGAATCTAACTAACTTTACGTTAGAGCGAATAAAGCGCTGAAGGGCACTCATTGTTTATGGGAAAACGAAAACAACTCGGAAATCGTGAACGAAAGAATAAAACCTTTGTATATTACCGAAATAGAATTTTTGGAATAATCAGTTAAGGGAAGAGGTTAAGGCAACGAAGTAAGTGATTGATACGTAGACCCTGGAGATAAATGACGACACTAGCAGATTTCCCAAAGAGATTTACTCGGTCATTTGCAGAATGGTCAGAAAATTCCCCGATAATTTACAATTCTAATATATATCAATTTCCAGCAGAATTGCTAAAAAGGACGATAGCATAATTCATTCATTTTTGGGAGATAAAGATGGCAGGAAAAATAATTTTAAATATATATTTTTTAATTGTAACCAGTTGAATTCAATGTTACTCAATATATTTAGCTTTCCTTCCTTTTTAAGTATTGTATATAGTACACTTTGGTCTCGATCATTCGATCGATCGATTTTTATGTTTATCACTTTTCCGATTTTCGTAAAAGTTTCTTGTGAAATAGGTGAATCTGAATACAGATCATTAAATAAATAATATTAATAAAATAATAATTTTAAAAATTATTTATTTTCTTTTGTTTCTGTTTCTGTGATTTTTGAACTCGCAATTATTGGAATGAATATTTGGTTACTAATAATGCTGTAGCTAAATATTTTTTTTTTAATTATATTTTCTTTATCCGAATTCAGAATATTTCTTCGATGTCTGAAAATCACTTCGCCCAAAAATTTGGACAAGTACTTTCAAAAATATAATTTGTGTGCGTATTCTGTTTGGCGGCACTGTAACCCTGGAATATGGTTAGGTTTATGTATGCACTTATGTACGTATATTGTGTCTCGATTTATTAAGGAAAATTTTTCGTAGTTGGGTTTTTGAAATATTTTTACTCCACAAAAGAAAAAATATTCATTTAGACGAATTTTGCTAATTTCTTCCAAATTCAATGAATAACTAATAGGAACGCATGAAATTGGAACTGGAATATGGCGAATACGATGAAGATAAGTAAGAATCATTAAAGAAGCAACGAGTTGATCTGAGAGAGCTTATGGAAATAGCGAGTACATGCAAGCTCTCATTGGAAATTTTCGTTGTCTTTCTTTCTTTTCTTCTCTCTCGTGCTCTCGTTTAATAATTGTTCTCAGAATATGGAAGGAATATTAGATAAAAAAGAAAGAAGAGTACATACCATCAAATGAAGAACCAAATAAATTTTGGCGCGCTGTAATGAATAAGTCGACTATACATATATGTATGTAATTGGTGTTATGTACATATGTAGGTATATACAGAAGCATGTACATATATATATATGATTTTATGTGCAAATTTGAATATACACTGCACTGCACTTTGAGGTTAGGCACATATGCTTCGTTCACGTTTTTTGTAAGTGGAAATTTTGACTTTTTCAAATATTTGCTTCACTTTTGAAATATGTAATAATTCTGCCTTGCTTTTAAATTTTTTTTTATGTAAGCCAGATCAAAGAACGCACAAACAAATTGAGGTTGGAATTTTTCCCTTTTTTTTCACTTGCCGTTTCGTATATTATGGAATATATTACTTTTTTTTAATGGTACGAAAAATCGGGACACTTCTTTATAATTAAAATGTGCGAGGTATTATTTCTAAGCGGACAGACCAGTACGCACTTTATAAAATATTTTTTATATTTTTTAAGGAAATTTGTCACTACGAGAAGGAACATCGATTTTACTTGTCTTCGATTATCCGCACTTCGGTTTGACTGCTTATCATAAACTAGATTTGTTCTTGTATAAATACATACCAATGAACGAAATGGAATGCAAACCTGGAATTATTTGGAAGTAGCAAGATGATCCGAAAGTGATGTAGGCTTAATGGTTGATTCTGCGATCGATGTGTTACGCAACCGGGTACTCAATATATTCCGAAATCCGGCTCGAAGGACCAAATGTTTACTTAGGAAAGTCTGGATTTCTTGTTGAGTATATGTGCTAAGGAATGAAATACCATTAATTGGAGACGACCAAAAGAAAATATCACCTTGATACTTGACCAAATGCTCGACATGAAAGTGGAGGAAAATGAAATAGGACGGTTTGTGCTTGTACTAAATGAGGAGGAAAATAAGAAGTCTTACCGATGTGGCGCTGTTCGTAGTTCAATGACAAGTGTAGTTTATTCAAAATGCAACTTAAAATCTAACTTAAATATCGTAAATATTAAACGAAACTATGAATTTGACGATAATATCAACGCCACCTAGATGTAAAGTACGTATTTACACTGTAAGTTTAAGTAGTCTCTTCGCATAAACACATTATAATCCCTTTTTGTCCCGCTCACCCCTTAAAAATAAAAATTTCGAAAAAACCATTTATGTTTGGTAGTCTACGTGGTTAGATGAATTTACACAACAAATTTCACGACTCTAACTGCAATAGTTTAGTTGGTACCATTTTTTATCCCTTTTTGGTCCCGCTCAACAGTTATAAGTACAAATTTCGAAAAATCAATTTAAATTGGCGCTTTTACGTTGTTAGAGGAATTTACACAACAAATAAGTCGTGTTAGAGCTGGAATACTATTTTATCCATTTTTGTCTCTTTCCTCCCTGGGGGCTGATCAATGATAAATCAGTCAGTCAGTAACGAAACTCTTATATACATATATATATATATATATATATATATATATATATATATATATATATATATATATATATATAGGGTCCGTCAAAAATTTTTTTTAAATGCTATAAAAAAACTACTGAATATTTTCTCAAATTTCTTTTTTTATTTGAAAGTACAATCCTTCCGGTTAATAATGGAAAATAATTTCATTCAAATGGCTGCTGAGGGCACCCCACAAATAATAGTCCAACGGTTGAATAGTTGAAAAAAGACTTTACATGGCGGAGACTACATATATAGACTTTGCAAGATTTGAAGAAGATCTCTCAAAATATGTGAATTCTAGAGCAGAAAAAGTCAAATCGGGAGTGAAATCTGTGTGAACCGATCTGACCCATATACACCTTAATGTTCCTAGTGAAAATATAAGGTGTTTTGCCAAATTTGAAGACAATTTGATAAAGAATTTGGTTTCTAGAGCAGAAAAAGTCAAATTGTGAGCGAAATTTGAATGGGCGCAATATATAAATCTGAACCGATCTAAGAGATTTTCACCACAGGTGTTTCTAGTTGAAATATAAGTTGTTTTGCCAATTTTGAAGATTCGTATGGGGGCTATATCTAAATCTGAACCGATTTTTTTCAAATTAAATAACGTTCGTCCTCATTTCGGAAAACTTCGTTGTGCAGAGTTTCATTTGGTTTTGGCTACAATTGCTGTACGTTAATTACAAGAATAGATGGACAGACAGTCAGACGGGCGGACAGACAGATGGACGGATGGACATTGCTAACTCGATTCAAAAAGTGATTCTAAGTCGATCGGTATAATTAACAATGGGTCTATCTCGCTTCCTTTTGGGTGTTTCAAACAAATGTACAAATACATAATACTCAAGTGGAGGGTATAAATATTGCACGGGAAGAACATGATTTTTAGGGGCGTTTTCAGGAGCGTTTGCTTGATCTAGGAACGAAATATTTCTCAAATCATCATTAAACATTACAGACGTTACTTTCAGTGGGTTTTCGTTGTTGTTTTACCATTTCTTTGGACCGCGACCCAGCTTAGCACACAGTAGCAGTTGTTAAGATATGAACGCTGCACATTAGCAATCATTCATTGAAGTCTCTTGTAAATTCCTTCCACATTACAAGTTGCAACCACTGTCACTGCTTTTGTTTGAAACATTTATTTATTTAAATGAAAACGGAAATGAGTTAAGAACTCACTTGTTGCTCGCGTCTCATAAACTAAATAGTCATTGGACTAATTACATTTGCCAATCATTGTCCAATTGAACATGAAGGAAAAAACTATGAAAAGGAAAACATGACTTAACATCATTTTTCAAAGAGTTGCAACATATGTTGCACAGCAAATTAAGAAAGATTCCACCAATCAATTGCCAGAACGTTTTCTTTGCGACGGTAGATGGATGATCAGGTTTGTGGTTTGTGGTGGGCAGCGGGCGGTATGCGCTGGAAGGCAAATGTCCATGTGTTGCGATTACTCTGACAAATTTTCAACACTTTTTGCTCGGTTGGGTGTGTTTTTAGTGCCGTCTCCAAGCATAGCCAACATCTTATATTTCTATTGAAATTTCAAAAAGTTCTTATTTTTTTGCTTTAGCTGCTCCTGCTGTTGCTTTCCTACAATCCTTTTTCGCCTTAAGCTTAGCACACACCAAAATCAATCAGAATTTATTTTTTTCTGTGCACGCTGGAGTTTTGGGGTGTGAGCACTCCATTTTCTACTCAACACCTCAGGCATCTAGTCAAAGCTTGGCTGTAGATCCTAACAAGCAACAACTGGAATTCTTCGATGGGGGAAGAGAGTGAGAGAAACCAATCAGACCATAAACCTGGTGCACAAGGATGGAATAAAGTGATGCGGCGTGGAAATAAGAACGAAGGAACGAACGAACGAACAAAACTAAAAGCAAATTGGTTGAACATATGGTACATGAGTAAGTGTTAACATGTTAGATGGAGGTAGTACTCCCCGGATGCACATATCCGACACATACCCCCTCAATGAACTCGTATGTAGGTGTGGCGGAAGCACGAGTGGTGTGGTCGAAAGTTTTGAAAATTTTAGATGCTATGCTATACAATGTACTAGTGCAAAATGTCAAATATACTGCTTTAAAGGCAGTGTCTGACACAACAATTATAATTTTTCACAAAGCAATAACAATCTGGGTCCAATCTCACTCACCATCCTGGTGTGCAAGTTCATTATAAACATACCTTAAATTGCAACAGTTTACTCGAAGGAACTTTTCTGATATATCAGGATATATCTCCTAAACTCGAAAATGATATTATTGTTTTAACTTGTTTATTATAAATACATAATACGTATTAAGGAGCATTATATACAGGATGGACCATGTAACATTTTAAATTTGAACTTTTGAAAAATGGATCTCGAACAAAATTGGGAAATGTTAAAAACTTAGTTCCAAAGTAGTGAAACTTTAACACAAACTGTAAGAAATTTACGTAGTAAAGTTTCGTGTTTTCAGATGGAGCTCATTTTCATCTCGGTGGCAAGATTTGAAGAAGATCTCTCAAAATATGTGAATTCTAGAGCAGAAAAAGTCAAATCGGGAGTGAAATCTGTGTGAACCGATCTGACCCATATACACCTTAATGTTCCTAGTGAAAATATAAGGTGTTTTGCCAAATTTGAAGACAATTTGATAAAGAATTTGGTTTCTAGAGCAGAAAAAGTCAAATTGTGAGCGAAATTTGAATGGGCGCAATATATAAATCTGAACCGATCTAAGAGATTTTCACCACAGGTGTTTCTAGTTGAAATATAAGTTGTTTTGCCAATTTTGAAGATTCGTATGGGGGCTATATCTAAATCTGAACCGATTTTTTTCAAATTAAATAACGTTCGTCCTCATTTCGGAAAACTTCGTTGTGCAGAGTTTCATTTGGTTTTGGCTACAATTGCTGTACGTTAATTACAAGAATAGATGGACAGACAGTCAGACGGGCGGACAGACAGATGGACGGATGGACATTGCTAACTCGATTCAAAAAGTGATTCTAAGTCGATCGGTATAATTAACAATGGGTCTATCTCGCTTCCTTTTGGGTGTTTCAAACAAATGTACAAATACATAATACTCAAGTGGAGGGTATAAATATTGCACGGGAAGAACATGATTTTTAGGGGCGTTTTCAGGAGCGTTTGCTTGATCTAGGAACGAAATATTTCTCAAATCATCATTAAACATTACAGACGTTACTTTCAGTGGGTTTTCGTTGTTGTTTTACCATTTCTTTGGACCGCGACCCAGCTTAGCACACAGTAGCAGTTGTTAAGATATGAACGCTGCACATTAGCAATCATTCATTGAAGTCTCTTGTAAATTCCTTCCACATTACAAGTTGCAACCACTGTCACTGCTTTTGTTTGAAACATTTATTTATTTAAATGAAAACGGAAATGAGTTAAGAACTCACTTGTTGCTCGCGTCTCATAAACTAAATAGTCATTGGACTAATTACATTTGCCAATCATTGTCCAATTGAACATGAAGGAAAAAACTATGAAAAGGAAAACATGACTTAACATCATTTTTCAAAGAGTTGCAACATATGTTGCACAGCAAATTAAGAAAGATTCCACCAATCAATTGCCAGAACGTTTTCTTTGCGACGGTAGATGGATGATCAGGTTTGTGGTTTGTGGTGGGCAGCGGGCGGTATGCGCTGGAAGGCAAATGTCCATGTGTTGCGATTACTCTGACAAATTTTCAACACTTTTTGCTCGGTTGGGTGTGTTTTTAGTGCCGTCTCCAAGCATAGCCAACATCTTATATTTCTATTGAAATTTCAAAAAGTTCTTATTTTTTTGCTTTAGCTGCTCCTGCTGTTGCTTTCCTACAATCCTTTTTCGCCTTAAGCTTAGCACACACCAAAATCAATCAGAATTTATTTTTTTCTGTGCACGCTGGAGTTTTGGGGTGTGAGCACTCCATTTTCTACTCAACACCTCAGGCATCTAGTCAAAGCTTGGCTGTAGATCCTAACAAGCAACAACTGGAATTCTTCGATGGGGGAAGAGAGTGAGAGAAACCAATCAGACCATAAACCTGGTGCACAAGGATGGAATAAAGTGATGCGGCGTGGAAATAAGAACGAAGGAACGAACGAACGAACAAAACTAAAAGCAAATTGGTTGAACATATGGTACATGAGTAAGTGTTAACATGTTAGATGGAGGTAGTACTCCCCGGATGCACATATCCGACACATACCCCCTCAATGAACTCGTATGTAGGTGTGGCGGAAGCACGAGTGGTGTGGTCGAAAGTTTTGAAAATTTTAGATGCTATGCTATACAATGTACTAGTGCAAAATGTCAAATATACTGCTTTAAAGGCAGTGTCTGACACAACAATTATAATTTTTCACAAAGCAATAACAATCTGGGTCCAATCTCACTCACCATCCTGGTGTGCAAGTTCATTATAAACATACCTTAAATTGCAACAGTTTACTCGAAGGAACTTTTCTGATATATCAGGATATATCTCCTAAACTCGAAAATGATATTATTGTTTTAACTTGTTTATTATAAATACATAATACGTATTAAGGAGCATTATATACAGGATGGACCATGTAACATTTTAAATTTGAACTTTTGAAAAATGGATCTCGAACAAAATTGGGAAATGTTAAAAACTTAGTTCCAAAGTAGTGAAACTTTAACACAAACTGTAAGAAATTTACGTAGTAAAGTTTCGTGTTTTCAGATGGAGCTCATTTTCATCTCGGTGGCTATGTCAATTGCCACATATCAGGTTCAGAGAACCGACACGTGACTATTGGGTGACCAATCATCCACAACGAGTCATTATTTGGTGTGGATTTTGGGCTGGTGGCATCATTGGGTCATGTGCTGAACACTTGGGTTGATTGGATGAGGTGACTGCAAAGCCAGTCGCGGACCTCATATGAATGATATTGTGTTCCATTATTAAATGACAAAGTTCAATAAAACCAGA
The DNA here is from genome assembly GCA_947397865.1 of Polietes domitor. Taxonomy (NCBI): domain Eukaryota; kingdom Metazoa; phylum Arthropoda; class Insecta; order Diptera; family Muscidae; genus Polietes; species Polietes domitor. The sequence goes on along the minus strand of OX377618.1, from coordinate 44,658,178 downwards.
AATTTGAAGAAATAGTCAGTACTTTTCTTTAATGAGCGATTGTAATTTAAAATTTTATATGGCCCACCTAATATATCAACATTACAAAAAAATGTATTGCCCCAGCGTCAGATTTACATTATTGAGGCAAGTTTTTTTATTAAAATTACAAAAGTCGTCGGAGCTACAAATTTATTTTTGATAGCTAGCATTCTAACGACGAAAATAATATAATATTTTTGCAAACTAGTGAAAAATGTGAAAGTTATGAATCTTCTACCGAAGTACGTGTCAAAATCATTATTAGAAAACTGAAAAATAAAAAATATTTTATTCTGTATTCTACAAAAAAATCTATGTAAAAATGTAGAAGTATGAACCTACTTGAAGAAGTACGTGTCAAAATCTTTGTTTGAAAACTGAAAAATATGTAGCATGGTATTTTGAAATGCTCTTACGTCTACATTCATTCTTATATTTGCTTCATGTACGTATTGTTGGTTTTCATGTTTATAATCTCCACCTCCAGGATTTGGATATACTAACTTTGTCATTCCGTTTGTAACACCTTGAAATATCGACCTGAGACCCTATAAAGTATAGTCTTGATCGTCATTAAATTCTAAGATGATCTAGCCATGTCCGTCCATCAGTCCATTGAAAGCACGCTAGCATCTAAACGAACGGAGCTAGGACGTCCAAGATTCCCACAAATACGTCCTATAGTCGTAGATCGGTTGGGATTGAAATCGGGTGAAATCGGTCGAAAGGGCAAATTTTTTCCCTCACAAGGACTGAAAGTACGCATAATTTAGTATTAATAAATAATACGGCTGTTTTTCTTTAAGCCGCGATAACAAGCAGTGATAAAAAACGTTAATAAAAATTTATTTTTTTGCTCAAAATAAAAAAATTATTGTTTCACATTGTCGCCAACTACAATATAAATATAGGTATCAAAGAAATTTTCAAGAAATATTTTGTGTTGACTTTATTGGACTTAGCCTCGAAAACCATCATATTGACTTACACTGGATAATTATCCAGGCTAAGTCAACAATTTTGAACACAAAATTATTTTTTCAAAATTTGTTTTCACACACACATTGATATTGCCTTTGGCGACAATTTTAAAAAATAATTTTTTATTTGGAGTGAAATTTTAACATTTTATTTAAATTTTTGTTATCACTGCTTAGTTATCCAGTCTTAAAGAAAAACACCCATAATAGTAATTTAGAGTATTTAAGCATGTTTTTTCAATATGTCTGGTTGTACTTACTTGATATTGGGTATTCACATTCCCCTACAAGGTACACCATAAAGTGGTTTGTATTCGTATGAGGCAAAAAGGGATAAAAAAGGTACCTATCAAACGACAACAGCCAGAAACATGAAATTCTGTATGTACATTCCTCTAATTGAATACATACATATTTCTTCTAAATTTGTACTTTTCAGGGGTAAAATGGGTACCTACCAAACGGCTGAACCTAAAATATTGAAATTCGGTGATTGCGTAGACACGTAAAATATAGGGATTTTTCGAAATTCGTACTTAAACAATTGTACCAACCAAATGGCAGCAGCTAGAGTCATGCAATTCGGAGTATAAACTGCGTAGACGAACAATAAAATGGTTTTTCCAAATTCGTAATTTCAAGGGATACAATGGGAACAGAGGAATAAAAATTGTACCATCTAAACGCCTACAGCTAGAATGATGAAATTCGATGAATACATTCCTCTAATTGAGTAGAGTTTTAAGGTGGTAAAATGGGAAAAGGGGATAAATATGGCCTCCGCTAAAATCATTATCAAATTTTCAATTTTTTTATACCCTACACCACTTCGTGGTCTAGGGTATTATAAGTTAGTTTCGGGCCAAATGTTTGTAACACCAAGAAATAATCGAGCTAGACCCACCTTTAAGTATACCGATCGGCTTAGAATCACCAGCTGAGTCGATTTAACGATGTCTGTCTGTCCGTCCGTCCGTCCGTCAGTCAGTCAGTCAGTCCGTCCGTCCGTCCGTCCGTCCGTCCGTCCGTCCGTCTGCTGTCCATCTAAGCTTGTTCGCACTCTACAGGTCGCAATTGTTGTCCGATTGTCATGAAACTTGGCAGAATTTATTTTTTCTGGACAAGGACCATCGGTATTGAATTTGGAGGAAATCGGTTCAGATTTAGATATAGCCCCCATACAAATGTCGCTTCCGATTTGACATTTTCCGCTCTGGAAACGACATATTGTACCCGATTTTTTTAAATTTGGCAGAACATCTTATAATCGAACTAGAAACACCTGTGCAAAAATTGGGTAAGATCGGTTCAGATTCAGATATAGCCCCCATACAAATGTCGCTCCCGATTTGGCATTTTCCGCTCTAGAAACGTCATATTGTACCCGATTTTCTTTAAATTTGGCAGAACATCTTATAATCGAACTAGAAACACGTATGCAAAAATTGGGTAAGATCGGTTCAGATTCAGATATAGCCCCCATACAAACGTCGCTCCCGATTTGACATTTTCCGCTCTAGAAAAGACATATTGTACCCAATTTTCTTTAAATTTTGCAGAATATCTTACAATCGAACTAAAAACACGTATGCAAAAATTGGGTAAGATCGGTTCAGATTTAGATATAGCCCCCATACAAATGTCGCTCCCGATTTGACATTTTCCGCTCTAGAAACGACATATTGTACCCGATTTTCTTTAAATTTGGCAGAACATCTTATAATCGAACTAGAAACATGTATGCAAAAATTGGGTAAGATCGGTTCAGATATAGCCCCCATACAAATGTCGCTCCCGATTTGACATTTTCCGCTCTAGAAACGTCATATTGTACCCGATTTTCTTTAAATTTTGCAGAACATCTTATAATCCAACTAGAAACACGTATGCAAAAATTGGTTAAGATCGGTTCAGATTTAGATATAGCCCCCATACAAATGTAGCTCCCGATTTCACTTTTTCCGCTTTAGTAACCACATATTGTACCCGATTTTCTTTAAAATTGGCACAACATTTTATAATCCAACTAAAAAACCTATGATGAAAGAGGGTAAGATCGGTTCAGATTTAGATATAGCCCTCATACAAATGTTGCTTCCGAATGTTTAACCGATTTTGGCCAAACTTTACATATTATATTTCACCAATAAACATACATGGTGAAAGCGAGTCACATCGTTCCAGGTTTTAACATACCCCCATACAAATGTCCTTTCCGATTTAACATTTTTTGTCAAACACATACATTTACAGGATGCAAGAATCCTTCCCGATTTCAATTTTTTACCCAATTGAATTGAAATGAGAATTGTTTGGGTGATGCCCATATGTCCATACTTTGGTATGACTTTGGTTAACTACTGTATAATTTGTATTTGTCTGTCAAACAATTGGATCAATTACCATATTATTTACCATATTCGTTAAATTTGACTAAAATGAATTTATAGCATATAAATTATATGAATATAATTTATATAATTTGTATGAACTACATAAAATTGCTCCCATGAAATACATGGGTTTAGTAATCAAAGCGAGGTACATACGCAGGGAGTGGTGTAGGGTATTATATAGTCGGCCCCGCCCGACTTTAGCCTTTCCTTACTTGTTTTTCAAATTCGTATATTTTGCCTTTACGGCAAAAAAAATTTGCACTTTTGGAATTAAAATAGGATAGAAATACAACCAAGCAAACGACTATAATTAAAAATGCACCCACTATCCCCCAATATTTAGGATATTTAAGCTTTTTGGAAGAATACATTTTTCTATATAAATATTATAAACATATTAGTAGACTTGTCTTTTAAGCGTTCTTTGAAATAATTATTTTTTTTTTATTTATTTATAAAATTATTTTTTCATTATTTTATTTGTTTTTGATTCCAGCTACAGTCCATATGTTTCGCGTCCACACACCTAATTTCATGATTCTAGCTAGAGCCGTTTACTTGGTTCCAGTTTTATACTTTGTTTATTTCGACCTTAAAAGTACGAATTTGGATAATTACTCCTATTTTGCGTCTACGCAGTCAGTCGAGTGTAAACTCCGAATTTCGTGATTCTAGCTACAGCCGTTTGCTTGGTACCAATTTCATCCCGAATATAGAAAGATATCTTTATTTTTCTGCTTTACTCAGTCAGACACACACCGAATTTTACTATTTTAACTGCAGCCGTTTGGTTGGTATTAATTTTATCTCCCTTCGCGTCATTTTCATCTTAAAAAAATAGAAAAATTGCTTTCTATTTCGCATTTACATAGTCATAGATTTCAACTTCTGCGGTTTGGGTGGCACCATTTTTATCCCTTTTCCCTTAGAAGTACGAATGTAGATAACTCCATTTATTTTACGTGTCTACGCAATTAGAGGGATGTGCATTCCAAATTTCATGTTCATAGCATTGCTACCATTTTTATCCCTTTCCGTCCCATTTCAAGTGCATATAAAGCTGAAAATTTCAGAAAATTAAATAATTTAAATATTAGAAGGTATTTTCAGTATTTGTTACGGAATATTTTAACTTCATGAAATATTTCTCAAAAGTTTCATGACATTTACATATATTATAAAGAGTTGAGCTTCATGATTGCTGCGAAGGCAAGACTTCTCAGTGGTTGTTTAGATTAATACATGAAGTAATTATGAAATAAGTCGAGGCAAACGATCGAGAATTGTTTCTTAGATTATTACACAAAAAACTAACATTTTCCTGTAATGTTACTGCACTTCTACGAAAAATAGACAGCCTCTGTGGAATGCAATCCAAAGTTCGATCCGCCCGAAATTAACTGCTTTTGTACTTGTTAATAATATAATATTTTTGACAAACAGAAGTAAAAAATTATTTTAAAAACATAACATAACATAATTTTAAAAATAGAAAAATAAATATTTATTTGTATTCTAAGAAAAAATCTATGTAATAAATGTGAAACTAAATGTATCCAAATCTTTATTCGATAGCTGACAAATATTTTATTTTGTATTCTACAAAAAAACTATGTCAAAAATGGGGAAGTGTGAACCTACTTGCAGAAATACGTGTCAGAATCTTTATTTGAAAACTGAAAAAATATGTAGAATGTAAATTTGAAATTCCCTTACGTCTACATTCTTATATTTGCTTCATGTAAGTGTTGTTGCTTTTCGTTTCATTATTTTTGTGTTGTGGGGTTTTAAACAAAAATAAACAATTTAGGAAAGGCTATATATATATGATACCCTCACTTTCTTCCCCATTAGAATTGAATACCTAGAGCGGAAAAAGTCAAATCGAGAGCGATATTGTTATGGAAGTTATTTATATAAATCTGAACCGATTTGATTCACTTTCTCCATCGAAATTCTATCTGAAATATAAGGTTTTGTGTCTAATCTAATCGAGAGCGATTCTTGTATGGGAGCTATTTCTAAATTCGATTTGCTTCAAATAACACAGCATTCGTCCAATAAGTGGGATCTGTACTTCGATATAATATATAAATAAATGGACGGACAGATAAACGGACATTGCTAAATCGACTCAGAAGACGATTCTAAGCCGATCTGTATAATAAACAATCTATCTCGTTTCCTTTTGGCTGTTACAAAAAAATGCTCAGTAGGGATGGGAAAATGCATATGACTGTACTAGGAAAAAAGTGAAATCGGCAAAGATTTTTGTATCCTGTAAATGTTAAATCGGAAAGCACATCTGTATGGGGGTATATTGAAATATGGAACGCTGTGACCCACTTGTATGTTTATAGGTGAAATATAATATGTAAGGTTTGGCCAAAATCGGTTAAACATTTGGGAGCAACATTTGTATATATATAAATAAATGTATATCTAAATCTGAACCGATCTTACCAACTTTCACCATAGTAAGATTATTAGATATTGTGCCAATTTAAAAAAAAAAACGGGTACAATATGTGGTTTTTAGAGCGGAAAATGTCAAATCGGGAGCGGATATATCTAAATCTGAACCGATCTTACCCACTTTCTGCGTAGGTGTTTCTATTTGTAGTATAAGATGTTGCGCAACTTTAAAGAATATCGGGTACAATATGTGGTTTCTAGAGCGGAAAAAGTCTAATCGGGAGCGACATTTGTGTGGGGGCTATATCTAAATCTGAACCGATTTGCCTCAAATTAAATAGCGCTCGTCCTTGATCCACAAAACTTACTTGTGCCAATTTTTGTTAAGATCGAACTATAATTGCGACCTGTAATTTGATTACAACAATAGATGGACAGACGGACAGACAGACGGACATTGCTAAATCAACTCACATTGCTAAATCAAGTGATTCTAAGCAGATCTGTGTAATAAACGATGGGTCTAACTCGTTTCCTTTTGGGAAACACTCTCGTGGAGTGTATAAAAATAATTTTTGAAGGGATGAAAGGGGTATGTGTTTCTAACACAAATGTTGGGGAGGGAAAATTTATTGGGGTCAGATTTACATTTATCACCTCTGGGGCAGTTTTGTTTTTTTCCTCACCTTTGACCCCGTTGAGTGCCCACTTACATTCACCCCTAATTTTGGTTTATGAATTTTTTCCGCACCTCACTAATCGAAATCGGAAAGTCGTGCAGTATCCCAACTCTAATGCACAAAAACATAATACCCTAGTGGAAGCTATAAAAAATGTTTGTTGTAAATGTCCTTTAAATCTACAAAACAAACACACATTTTTATTTCTATATAACTGTATATGTCGTCACTATACATATATTTCATTTGGAACAAAACAAAACGCATTGAAAAAGTGATCCAAGACTCGAAGTATATTTGGACCAAATCCATTTCACGACTGTTTAAGCTGTTTGAGCCATGTCCGTCCGTCTCTCTTGCTGACATAGTAAATCTATTCCAATTTTGCACATAGTAATATTAGTCCCAAATTTAGTTTAAGTTCGAAGATGGTCGAAATTATCACGCCCCTTTTGCCGCCTCCCACACAAATGGTCAATATTCACACGGATACTCGGAATTGGCCATATTTTGATATTTGATCAGATGTTTATAATCATGATATTTATAAGTATTTATACAAATGGGAGATTTTGTCATGACATGTCTCTTATTACCTCTTCTAAAAATTTCGCACTAACCTACGTATAATGAAAGCTTTTATATCTTCTATACGGATGAACGGAATACTCTCAAATTTAATTCCTGACAATATGTTTTACACACGTAGAATATGAGCGATATTGTCACACCCCTCCTGGTATCTCACACACAAATTTCTTTCGTTAAAATAGAACTTTTACTACTTCCGTATGTATAGTCCAAATCAATTGCATATGACATTTGAAAACAACTTTAAACCTACAAATAACTTATACACAATTATACCTATCCTGGCTAAAACTAAATCCTTTCTAATCCATTATGACTTAATATTAAATTATGTGTTTGCAATGATTATAACTAGTAGCACGAACATTTTAGTACTTCCCAAATAATCCGGCCCTAAATTAAATTAAGGTGTTATAATATAGTTCGATGTTACAGTTGCTCTCTCAGAGTAAGGGTCGGTCGGTTTGGCCAAGTGATAGTGTCATTTGTAAACCGTTTTTGAAGGATAACGATCCATGTCTTATAGCTAGCTGTCTTTTGCTGTTCGCCCCCATTGACAGGATGTCACACCCCTCGCATATCTGTTTAATGTATACATTACACACTTTATTCCGTTCTACTCGCTTATATTGAGTGTAATGCAAAGAATATATATTTTAATATCAGCATGACTTGCAGGCATACTCGCTCACTACACAAACATACAAACATATTTAATACTCGCAGCCAGGCAACACAAAAAGAGATGTGTGGCAAGAAGTTTACAATCAAATCTGTATTCGATAAAATGCTCAAATTATATTTGCCAAGAAAAACGACGAGGAATGAAAGAAAAAAAGTGGCCCTGAAGCCTAAGCAAAATATTCTTAAATTTAAACCACAAAATAGCTATTGGCAGACATGAAATCGAGTTGATAATTTGCGGGCTGGATGAATGACACCCTAGGGACTCTCAGTAGCAACAAGAATAAACGATTCAATAGAGGGAACCGAAATATCTACACAGCAGATACATGCCATTGCCATTTGTATTGTCAGTTAATGACATTTTATCAAGCTCAGTATGGTGGGTGAAGGTGCTCCAGATTTGGTCCTTCCAAACTGTAAGTAGGTTTTAGTTGTTCATTATTATAGATTTTACAAAATTGGATTGAATTAAACAAACTCATTTATTAGTACAACCGACTATGAAAAACTTCTGAAATTTAGACTTGATCAGTATACCTACCACATCGAGCATTGTTTGTAAACATTTCTTTCTGCTATTGATTTTGCCGAAATAATCAATCATCCTTCAATTCATAGGAATTCTTAATGATATTATTGCCTAAATTGTCAATAATGTTAATGTGTTATCAATTGTATTCGTATTATTTGACTTTCGCCATGCCACAAGTCATTCTACCCCCACAATACAAATGTTTAGAAAACCAGAATTAGTTTTCAATTAAAATTAAAATCAATGTTTGTCCATAGCCTCAAATAATATTAGTATTCTAAATACACATACATAATATTATTTTGAATATGCATTATGAACTAATTGTATGCAACTATTGCCTATTATTCAAACCAGAACAGAGACATTCAATTTGGTTAGCTTCATTTATTGTTAATCATACAAACAATCTACAATATTTTTTTTTAATTTGTTGGGTACGTGTGTATGTTGATTCATGTATCGTTGAGTATTATGTGATACTATCTTTAAAAAAACATAGCTTATGTCTAGTTTAAGAATTCAAATAGAAGCAAATGTAAAGATCAATAAACACAAAAAATCTTGGTTAATCGATTTTTAATTATCCATTTTATGAACTAGCAGAGGTCATATAATACAATATCATGACCATTTTTTAATAACACTGTCCAACAATTGAAGGCTTCTTGATTGGGACAGAATATCGACCATATAATTCGGAAAGGGAATGTTGAGTAGATAATTTTTATACCCTACACCACTTCGTGGTCTAGGGTATTAAAAGTTAGTTTCGCGGCAAATGTTTGTAACAGCAAGAAATAATCGGGCTAGACCCACCTTTAAGTATACCGATCGACTTAGAATCACCAGCTGAGTCGATTTAACGATGTCTGTCTGTCCGTCTGTCCGTCCGTCCGTCCGTCTGCTGACCATCTAAGCTTGTTCGCACTCTACAGGTCGCAATTGTTGTCCGATTGTCATGAAACTTGGCAGAAGTTATTTTTTCTGGCCAAGGACCATCGGTATTGAATTTGGAGGAAATCGGTTCAGATTTAGATATAGCTCCCATACAAATGTCGCTCCCGATTTGACATTTTACACTTTAGAAACCACATACTGTACCCGATTTTCTTTACATTTGGTACAACATCTTATAATCCAACTAGAAACACCTATGCTAAAATTGGGTAAGATCGGTTCAGATTTAGATATAGCCCCCATACACATGTCGCTCCCTATTTCACTTTTTCCGCTTTAGAAACCACATATTGTACCCGATTTTCTTTAAAATTGGCACAACATCTTATAATCCAACTAGAAATATCTATGCAAAAATTGGTTAAGATCGGTTCAGATTTAGATATAGCCCCCATACAAATGTCGCTCCCGATTTGACATTTTCCGCTCTAGAAACGACATATTGTACCCGATTTTCTTTAAATTTGGCAGAACATCGTATAATCCAACTAGAAATACGTATGCAAAAATTGGGTAAGATCGGTTCAGATTTAGATATGTCCCCCATACAAATGTCGCTCCCGATTTGACATTTTCCGCTCTTGAAACTACATATTGTACCCGATTTTCTTTAAATTTTGCAAAACATCTTATAATCGAACTAGAAACACCTATGCAGAAATTGGGTAAGATCGGTTCAGATTTAGATATAGCCCCCATACAAATGTCGCTCCCGATTTGACATTTTCCGCTCTAGAAACGACATATTGTACCCGATTTTCTTTAAATTTTGCAGAACATCTTATAACCCAAGTTGAAACACGTATGCAAAAATTGGGTAAGATCGGTTCAGATTTAGATATAGCCCCAATACTAATGTCGCTCCCGATTTCACTTTTTCCGCTTTAGAAACCACATATTGTACCCGATTTTCTTTAAATTTGGCACAACATTTTATAATCGAACTAGAAACACCTATGCTGAAACTGGGTAAGATTGGTTCAGATTTAGATATAGACCCAAACAAATGTCACTCCCTCCGCTCTAGAAACCACATCTTGCACCCGATTTTCTTTAAATTTGATATAGCTCCCATAGAAATGTCGCTCCCGATTTGACATTTTACACTTTAGAAACCACATATTGTACCCGATTTTCTTTACATTTGGTACAACATCTTATAATCCAACTAGAAACACCTATGCTGAAATTGGGTAAGATCGGTTCAGATTTAGATATAGCCCCCATACACATGTCGCTCCCGATTTGACATTTTCCGCTCTAGAAACGACATGTTGTACCCGATTTTCTTTAAATTTTGCAGAACATCTTATAATCGAACTAGAAACACCTATGCAGAAATTGGGTAAGATCGGTTCAGAGTTAGATATAGCCCCAATACAAATGTCGCTCCCGATTTCATTTTTCCGCTTTAGAAAACACATATTGTATCCGATTTTCTTTAAATTTGGCACAACATTTTATAATCGAACTAGAAACACCTATGCTGAAACTGGGTAAGATTGGTTCAGATTTAGATATAGACCCAAACAAATGTCACTCCCTCTGCTCTAGAAACCACATCTTGCACCCGATTTTCTTTAAATTTGGCTCAACATCTTATAATCTATCTAGAAACACCCATGCTGAAAGTGCGTATCATCGGTACAGATTTAGATATAGCCCACATACAAATGTCGCTCCCGATTTGACGTTTTCCGCTCTAAAATCCACATATTGTACCCGTTTTTCTTTAAAATTGGCACAACATCTTATAATCCAACCTATTGTGAAAGTGGGTAAAATCGGTTCAGATTTAGATATCGCACTCATACAAATGTTGCTCCCGAATGTTTAACCGATTTTGGCCAAACTTTATATATTATATTTCACCAATAAACATACATGGTGAAAGCGGGTCACATCGTTCCAGGTTTCAATATACCACCATACAAATGTCCTTTCCGATTTAACATTTTTTGTCAAACACATACATTTACGGATGCAAAAATCCTTCCCGATTTCACGTTTTTACCAAATTGAATTATAATGAGATATAAAGTCGGTCCGTCTTTAGAATTTCCTTACTTGTTTGGGAGATGCCCATATGTCCATACTTTGCTATAACCCAAATGGGGTCCCATTCTGATTTATTACAGCTGTAGAAACTTCATCTTACATCGGATCTTCTTCAAATTTTGCAGATCATGGTACTTTTCAACTAGGAATACCTACCGTGAATGAGAAATATATAGGCCCATGTTTTGGATCAGGGCCAAAATGTAGTTATAGGCCCCCTTTTGAAATGTCGGTCCGATTCATCCTATTACTACTGTATAATTTGTATTTGTCTGCAAGATAATTGGATCAATTACCATATTATTTACCATATTCGTTAAATATGACTAAATATTAATTTATAGTATAATTTATACTGTATAATTTATATGAACTACATAAAATTGCTCCCATGAAATAAATGGGTTTAGTAACAAAGCGATGTACATACGCAGGGAGTTGTGTAGGGTATTACATAGTCGGCCCCGCCCGACTTTAGCCTTTCCTTACTTGTTATACCCTACACAACTTCGTGGAATAGGGTATTATAAGAAAGTTTTCCGCCAAATGTTTATAACACCAATAAATAATCGAGCTAGACCCACCTTTAAGTATACGGATCGGCTTAGAATCACCAGCTGAATCGATTTACCGATGTCTGTCTGTCCGTCCGTCTGCTGTCCATCTAAGCTTGTTCGCACTCTACAGCTCGCAATTGCTGTCCGATTACACTGTAAGACAAATTTAAACTTTTGTCCTCACCCATGATCAAACTGACCAGATTCTGGAAATATAGCTCAAAAAAAATATACGTATCTCCCAGTTTTTCTAGATCAATTCATTTAAGTTTTTTACGAGCAATTCAATTTTTGGAGTAATCAGCCAGTATATACCTATATATGTTTAATGTCTTTGGAACCCTACACATTGATGTTCAAGTTTATTACAAATATAAAAATTAAAACTAGAATTAAGGTTAAAAAATTAAGCATTAAAAATTAAAAATGCAAATTTTATAGTTGTACATTAAAAGCTAAAACTTAAAAGTTAAATTAATTTGAAAATTTTATACGCTTATTTTGACGTTTGTACATATCGGTTCTTGTCTCACGGCAAAGTGACCAGCAGTATTGAGCCAGCATATACCTCATGTCTTTGCCTTTGTACCTCTTTTCAATTTCCGCGATATCTTGGTGAAATCTTTCACCATGCTCGTCGCTGAAGTCGCCTAAGTTTGGCGGGAAAAAGTTCAAATGGTTGTGAAGAAAATGTATTTTGAGGGACATATTGACTCCCATCGCATGGTACGAAGCAATCAGTTCTTCTACAATTTCCTTATAATTTTCCGCCCTCTTGTTTCCCAAAAAATTATTTATAACGTTTATGAACGCGGTACATGCTCTTTTTTCTATGGGACTAAGCATATTTTGAAAGTCTATTCTGCTTAACAGTTGTTTGGTTTGTGGACCATTGAAAACACCTTAAAGAGAGGAACAATTAAAAACTAAATAATGAAAAGAGAGACATTAAGCACTTACCCGCCGTGATCTTAGCTTCGCTCAGTTTTGGAAAGATAGTTTTAATAAGCTTAAACGCTGCGCTGTCTGTGTCAAGTGCTCTTATAAAATTTCGAATTAAACCCAACTTAATATGGAGAGGGGGTAAAATTACTTTGCTGGATTCAACCAATGGTACATTGGCAATACTAAATTGGCCCAACTGAGCATCTGTACGAGGTTCCCATTCAAAATTGGTGTAGTGAAGATCTTTTCTGCGTCCCTCCCAAACGCACAAAAAGCATTGGTGCCTCGAAAATCCTTTTTTTACACCGGTAAGCAGAGAAACAACTTTAAGATCACAACAAATCATCCATGTGTGTTTCTTGTAAAGGGTGATTTTTTAAGAGCTTGATAACTTTTTTTTTTAAAAAACGCATAAAATTTGCAAAATCTCATCGGTTCTTTATTTGAAACGTTAGATTGGTCCATGACATTTACTTTTTGAAGATAATTTCATTTAAATGTTGACCGCGGCTGCGTCTTAGGTGGTCCATTCGGAAAGTCCAATTTTGGGCAACTTTTTCGAGCATTTCGGCCGGAATAGCCCGAATTTCTTCGGAAATGTTGTCTTCCAAAGCTGGAATAGTTGCTGGCTTATTTCTGTAGACTTTAGACTTGACGTAGCCCCACAAAAAATAGTCTAAAGGCGTCAAATCGCATGATCTTGGTGGCCAACTTACCGGTCCATTTCTTGAGATGAATTGTTCTCCGAAGTTTTCCCTCAAAATGGCCATAGAATCGCGAGCTGTGTGGCATGTGGCGCCATCTTGTTGAAACCACATGTCAACCAAGTTCAGTTCTTCCATTTTTGGCAACAAAAAGTTTGTTAGCATCGAACGATAGCGATCGCCATTCACCGTAACGTTGCGTCCAACAGCATCTTTGAAAAAATACGGTCCAATGATTCCACCAGCGTACAAACCACACCAAACAGTGCATTTTTCGGGATGCATGGGCAGTTCTTGAACGGCTTCTGGTTGCTCTTCACTCCAAATGCGGCAATTTTGTTTATTTACGTAGCCATTCAACCAGAAATGAGCCTCATCGCTGAACAAAATTTGTCGATAAAAAAGCGGATTTTCTGCCAACTTTTCTAGGGCCCATTCACTGAAAATTCGACGTTGTGGCAGATCGTTTGGCTTCAGTTCTTGCACGAGCTGTATTTTATACGGTTTTACACCAAGATCTTTGCGTAAAATCTTCCATGTGGTCGAATAACACAAACCCAATTGCTGCGAACGGCGACGAATCGACATTTCACGGTCTTCAGCAACACTCTCAGAAACAGACGCAATATTCTCTTCTGTACGCACTGTACGCATTCGTGTGGTTGGTTTAATGTCCAATAAAGTAAACTGAGTGCGAAACTTGGTCACAATCGCATTAATTGTTTGCTCACTTGGTCGATTATGTAGACCATAAATCGGACGTAAAGCGCGAAACACATTTCGAACCGAACACTGATTTTGGTAATAAAATTCAATGATTTGCAAGCGTTGCTCGTTAGTAAGTCTATTCATGATGAAATGTCAAAGCATACTGAGCATCTTTCTCTTTGACACCATGTCTGAAATCCCACGTGATCTGTCAAATACTAATGCATGAAAATCCTAACCTCAAAAAAATCACTCTTTAGTTTATTGAATCCAAAATTATCTTCATATTTTCGTACGTTTCAACCATACAAGTTGCGTAAGCTATTGGCACCGATGGATATTTATTTCCAATATGAAGCAATACCACCTTCAGACTAGTCACTGAAGAATCGATAAACAATCTCCATTCCTGTGCTATATGTGGATGACCAATTACTTCAAACAACGCATCAATATCATTGCAATAGCAAAACTGCTTTCCAAAATCTTCATGGAAAACAAAGTATTCACAAAATGGCTCTGTATTACCTAGCTTACGTGCAGCTGTTATTTTAAAGTCGTCATCTACCAAATTCCATTGCTTTAAACGAGAACCCACTACTTCTGCCGACTCTTTTGACATTTTAGCATCGCGAACCAAGTCATTAAAGTCCGTTTGTGTCACAAAATGTGCTGCTTCTGAACCGTATTCACTTGTCGGAAAAAAATCTGAAGGAGATGGTTCTCTTATCGACAATGATTCAACTTCAATTTCCTGGCAAGCTATATTCTCTTCCGAAGGAGCTGTTGGAAATTGTGTGCATCTAATTTGTGCCCTTATAACTGATTGAAGGTTAGGGTAAACAATTTTTTCGCGTGTGTTATAACGGAACCCACGAGTCTCTGTTAAACAAAAATCACATTGTTCAGATGAGTGCTCAGTCCGTCGTAACCAAATTGTAGGCCGGACATATTTCATTTTATGTACAACCGATCCACTTTTCCATCCATTTAAACACCGATAGCAATAATCGCAGATTACTTCTGGCACGTACCATAGGTTTGGAACATACGAAACAACGAAATACTCTTCAAAACCTTTTTCAACACTTGTATTAATACATCTTAAATGTTTTGGAGGTGCAAATAAGCCACAAACGTAACAGAATTTATTTTTATTTGGACACTCCATTTCTTAACCGTTTGAACACTTTCGCACTGTTTCATTAAAACTGAGTTTTGCAAAAAAATTATCTACTGTCAAAACAGTTGTCACAAAAATGATAACATCAATGTTTTTAATATGTAGGGTTACCAAGACATTAAACATATATAGGTATATACTGGCTGATTACTCCAAAAATGGAATTGCTCGTAAAAAACTTAAATGAATTGATCTAGAAAAACTGGGAGATACGTATATTTTTTTTTTTGAGCTATATTTCCAGAATCTGGTCAGTTTGATCATGGGTGAAAAATCGTGTCGTACAGTGTTATCATGCAATTTGGCAGAAGTTACTTTTTTTGGCCAAGGACGATCGGTATTGAATTTGGAGGAAATCGGTTCAGATTTAGATATACCCACCATACAAATGTCGCTCCAGATTTGATTTTTTCGGCCCTATAAAGCACATATAGTACCCGATTTTATTCAAATTTTACATAACACCTTATAATCTAGCTACAAATACCTGTAACGAAAACGGGTTAGATCGGTTCAGATTTAGATATAGTCCCCATACAAATGTAGCTCCCGATTTGACTTTTTCCGCTCTAGAAACCACATATTGCACCCGATTTTCTTTAAAACTGGCACAACATCTTATAATCGAACTAGAAACACCCATGGTGAAAGTGGGTAAGATCGGTTCAGATTTAGATATAGCCCCCATACAAATGTAGCTCCCGATTTGATTTTTTCCGCCCTATAAAGCACATATAGTGCCCGATTTTCTTCAAATTTGGCATAACACCTTATAATCTAACTAGAAATACCTGTGACGAAAGCGGGTTAGATCGGTTCAGATTTAGATATAGTCCCCATACAAATGTCGCTCCCGATTTCACTTTTCCGCTTTATAAACCAGAATATTGTACCCGATTTTCTTTAAAATTGGCACAACATTTTATAATCGAACTAGAAACACCTATGCTGAAAGTGGGTAAGATCGGTTCAGACTTAGATATAGTCCCAATATAAATGTTGCTCCCGAATGTTTAACCGATTTTGGCCAAAATTTACATATTATATTTTACCAATAAACATTCATGGTGAAAGCGGGTCACATCATTCCAGGTTTCAATATACCCCCTTACATATGTTCTTTCCGATTTAACATTTTTTGTCAAACACATACATTTACATGATTCAAAAATCATTCCCGATTTCACTTTTTTACCGAATAGAATTGTAATAAGATAGAAAGTGGGGTGTATCATATAGTCGGCTCCGTTCGTCTTTAGCCTTTCCACTTGTTTGGGAGATGCCCATATGTCCATACTATGGTAAAGGGTGATTTTTTAAGAGCTTGATAACTTTTTTTTTAAAAAAAACGCATAAAATTTGCAAAATCTCATCGGTTCTTTATTTGAAACGTTAGATTGGTCCATGACATTTACTTTTTGAAGATAATTTCATTTAAATGTTGACCGCGGCTGCGTCTTAGGTGGTCCATCCGCTTAGTCCAATTTTGGCATTTCCACGTTTTTGAGTAACAGAGACCCAATTGGTGCGAACGGCGACGAATCGAAAATTGGTGGTCATCATTAACACTGGCCGATACAGCTGCGATATTTTCTTCAGTTCGCACTCTACGTAAGCGTGTTGGTGGTTTAATGTCCAACAATGTAAATTTGGTGCGAAATTTAGTCACAATAGCCCGAATAGCCGCTTCAGTGGGTCGATTAAACTGACCATAAAATGGAAGCGCGCAATGAACTTTCTTAACAGAGCACGCATTTTGATAATAAAATTCAATAATTTGCAAGCGTTGTTCGTTTGTAAGACGATTCATGATGAAATGTCAAAGCATACTGAGCATCTTTCTCTTTGACACCATGTCTGAAATCCCACGTGATCTGTCAAATACTAATGCATGAAAATCCTAACCTCAAAAAAATCACTCTTTATAACCCAAATGGGTCCCATTCTGCTCTATTACAGCTCTAGAAACTAAATCTTACATCGGATCTTCATCAAATTTTGCCGATCATGATAGGTTTCAACTAGGAACACCTACCGTGAATGAGAAATATATATGCGTATGTTTTGGCACAGGCCTCAAGGGTTGTTATAGGCCCCCTTCAAATGCCCGTCCGAATCATCCTATTACCGCTGTATAATCTGTATTTGTCATTGGATCTTGATCAATTTTTCCAGATCGTGTTACTTTACTCGGAATGTCTGCTGGATTTTTTTTTTTGTAGAATAAACTTATGTTCCAGCTTATTTTCTGGAGTTTTTTACAGTGGGTTAAAGTTTTAATTTTTGTTACTTCCTCTTGTCAGAACCTCACGAGGACTGTAGATCTGTAGAAGATTTAAACCCTCTAGCTCCTCCCTCTATAGGCCATTTTGATCCTTTTTTTAGAAAATCAAAAAAAGAGCTAAAATACGTTGTTGTTATTTGAAGAACGTCTTTTTCGACAAAAAATGTGGTTATTCAGTAGAGCTCGATAAAAAATACTAATTGGAGATTTTTTTTGCAAATTTTTTATTTTCGCTGGAGATATGGCTAACATGATTTTTGTGCATGACTTTATTGATTGTGTGCTACAGAAATTCAAAATTGTTGGACAGTGTAATTTAAAATCATTTCAAAAGTTCGAGGTTTGGTTATGTGTCAATAATTTTATAACAAAATACCCTTCTAGCAAATGACTCAGTCACAATGAAGAATTGAATATATAAGAAAAACCTTCTTAACACTGACTCATTTTAACAATTGCGTTTTCAATCATATTATATACAGGATGGGCCATCTAAATTTTTAAATAAGAATCGGTTAGAAAAAAGTACTGATTATTTTTTTCAAATTTCTTTTATTGGAAAAGTTGAACTTTGTCATTTAATAATGGAATACAATATCATTAATATGGCTACCACGACTGGCCCGGCAGTACCTCATCCGATCAACCCAATTGTTCACTACATTTTTGATTGTTCCGGCACGAATCTCTTCATTTCATGGTTCAAAGCTTTAATTGTCTCTGGATGGTTTTGCGTAACATTTATCCTTAATGGATCACCACAGAAAATAATCCTAAGGGCTCAATTCACAGCTCCGAGGCGGATTATTCGATTTGTGTATGCATATCCACCGAGATGAAAATGAGCTTCATCTGAAAACACGATTTTTCGGATGGTCATGAGGCTTCAGTTGTTGGACCAATTGAACTTTGTAAGCCCTTATACAAAGGTCTTTATGCTAACGTAAATTTCTTACACTCTACTTTGGAAGTGAGTTTTTATTATTTTAAATATTTTTAATATTGGTGTTTGTATGTATAGTTGGTCTGTTATGTTGTACGTGTTGTCATTTATTTTGGTTTAAGACCAAAGGTTGTGCTGAAGTCTTCAGTTTGTATTTTCTCAATTCCAATATACATTTCTGAATATGAACTGAAAATGGTGTAGTTAAAGGCAAGTAAATAATGGCTAACGTCTGGCGGAATCGACTATACGATACCCTAAACCACTCATCCTGCGCCAGTACAGGGCCGGATGATAAACTGAGGAGATTTTCGAAAGTCGTACTAAAAATTTTAACAACCAAATCATTGATCGGTGTATAAATTCCACTGAATACAAAGACCCGCAAAATATAAAGATTTTTCCAAATTCATAGTTTTTTCACTTTTACGGAAAAAATGGGTTGAATCATGAAGTTATTATTATTTAGGTTATTTTAGTTTTTATACCCTACACCACTTCGTGGTCTAGGGTATTATAAGTTAGTTTCGGGCCAAATGTTTGTAACACCAAGAAATAATCGAGCTAGACCCACCTTTAAGTATACCGATCGGCTTAGAATCACCAGCTGAGTCGATTTAACGATGTCTGTCTGTCCGTCCGTCCGTCTGCTGTCCATCTAAGCTTGTTCGCACTCTACAGGTCGCAATTGTTGTCCGATTGTCATGAAACTTGGCAGAATTTATTTTTTCTGGACAAGGACCATCGGTATTGAATTTGGAGGAAATCGGTTCAGATTCAGATATAGCCCCCATACAAATGTCGCTCCCGATTTGGCATTTTCCGCTCTAGAAACGTCATATTGTACCCGATTTTCTTTAAATTTGGCAGAACATCTTATAATCGAACTAGAAACACGTACGCAAAAATTGGGTAAGATCGGTTCAGATTCAGATATAGCCCCCATACAAATGTCGCTCCCGATTTGACATTTTCCGCTCTAGAAAAGACATATTGTACCCAATTTTCTTTAAATATTGCAGAATATCTTATAATCGAACTAAAAACACGTATGCAAAAATTGGGTAAGATCGGTTCAGATTTAGATATAGCCCCCATACAAATGTCGCTCCCGATTTGACATTTTCCGCTCTAGAAACGACATATTGTACCCGATTTTCTTTAAATTTGGCAGAACATCTTATAATCGAACTAGAAACATGTATGCAAAAATTGGGTAAGATCGGTTCAGATATAGCCCCCATACAAATGTCGCTCCCGATTTGACATTTTCCGCTCTAGAAACGTCATATTGTACCCGATTTTCTTTAAATTTTGCAGAACATCTTATAATCCAACTAGAAACACGTATGCAAAAATTGGTTAAGATCGGTTCAGATTTAGATATAGCCCCCATACAAATGTAGCTCCCGATTTCACTTTTTCCGCTTTAGTAACCACATATTGTACCCGATTTTCTTTAAAATTGGCACAACATTTTATAATCCAACTAAAAAACCTATGATGAAAGAGGGTAAGATCGGTTCAGATTTAGATATAGCCCTCATACAAATGTTGCTCCCGAATGTTTAACCGATTTTGGCCAAACTTTACATATTATATTTCACCAATAAACATACATGGTGAAAGCGAGTCACATCGTTCCAGGTTTTAACATACCCCCATACAAATGTCCTTTCCGATTTAACATTTTTTGTCAAACACATACATTTACAGGATGCAAGAATCCTTCCCGATTTCAATTTTTTACCCAATTGAATTGAAATGAGAATTGTTTGGGTGATGCCCATATGTCCATACTTTGGTATGACTTTGGTTAACTACTGTATAATTTGTATTTGTCTGTCAAACAATTGGATCAATTACCATATTATTTACCATATTCGTTAAATTTGACTAAAAATGAATTTATAGCATATAAATTATATGAATATAATTTATATAATTTGTATGAACTACATAAAATTGCTCCCATGAAATACCTGGGTTTAGTAATCAAAGCGAGGTACATACGCAGGGAGTGGTGTAGGGTATTATATAGTCGGCCCCGCCCGACTTTAGCCTTTCCTTACTTGTTTTTTTTTTTTTGAATTGTTGCCTTATATTCAATTTTGAATGAATTTATGAATGAACTTAACGCCGTTTTTACTTGTTTTTAATGGATTTAAGTTCAAACTAAGTTATTATGAAAATAATTAACTGAATTTTATGATGTTTTTCTTTTCTTGGCCATACAAATTTAATATTTTTGAAATATTCATCTTAAAATTTTAAATATATAAAATTAATTGAAAATAATATATCCAAGATATAGAAAATAGCCAACATTTGTATCAATCCTCAAATATTCTGAAAATATAAGAATTTTCGATTCCGTATACTTTTTGTACTTTTTGTTGGACAATATTTTTCTTCCACCAATCGCCAACGAAAATTCAAAATCAATCAATAAATTGCCCACTCTCTGGAGCCTAAAAAATATTTCCATAAAAAATGTCTTAGCTTGACGTTTATCTCAAAGGGTATCAAAAAATTAAATTCGAAGCAAGTCAGTTCTCTGATTTTTTATTTGATTTTTGCCTATCATACCCTGTGTTGACATAATGTGATCATATATTCCTTTTTCTACAAAATATTCGTAAACTCAAAAAAACATTATGTAGTTGTTGAAATCTTTAATTATTGTCATTTTATTTTTTATACCCTACACCACTTCGTGGGCTAGGGTATTATAAGTTAGTTTCGCGCCAAATGTTTGTAACACCAAGAAATAATCAAGCTAGACCCACCTTTAAGTATACCGATCGGCTTAGAATCACCAGCTGAGTCGATTTAACTAAGTTTGTTCGCACTCTACAGGTCGCAATTGTTGTCCGATTGTCATGAAACTTGGCAGAAGTCATTTTTTCTGGCCAAGGGCCATCGGTATTGAATTTGGGGGAAATCGGTTCAGACTTAGATATAGCCCCCATACAAATGTCGCTCCCGATTTGACTTTTTCCGCCCTATAATGCACATATAGTACCCAATTTTCTTCAAATTTGGCTTAACACCTTATAATCAAACTAGAAATACCTGTGGCGAAAGCGGGTTAGATCGATTCAGATTTAGATATAGCCCCCATTCAAATCCCGATTTCACTTTTTCCTCTTTAGAAACCACATGTTGTATCCGATTTTCTTTAAAATTGGCACAACATTTTATAATCGAACTAGAAACACTTACGCTGAAAGTGGGTAAGATCGGTTCAGATTTAGATATAGCCCCCATACAAATGTCGCTCCCGATTTGACTTTTTCCACTCTAACATCCACATATTGTACCCGTTTTTCTTTAAAATTGGCACAACATCTTATAATCGAACTAGAAACACCTATGCTGAAAGTGGGTAAGATCGGTTCAGATTTAGATATAGCCCCCATACAAATGTCGCTCCCTATTTCACTTTTTCCGCTTTAGAAACCACATATTGTACCCAAATTTTTTAAAATTGGCACTACATTTTATAATCAATCTAGAAACACCTACGCTGAAAGTGGGTAAGATCGGTTCAGATTTCGATATAGCCCCTATACAAATGTCGCTCCCGATTTCACTTTTTCCTCTTTAGAAATCACATGTTGTATCAGATTTTCTTTAAAATTGGCACAACATTTTATAAGTGAGTGTTTGTCCGTCGTCCGCTTCACACATGTTTTTCTGTCGTCCGTGTCATGTGTCGTCTGTATTTTGTTAAAATTAAAAATCAGCACAAAACAAATAAAATTATCACTGCCACATAAATAATTAAAAATATAAAAGAATTTAACAATTAAACAATGTGTTCAACTACAAACAATTGAAAGAAAATAATCAACAACAAAATAACTAAAATAACGAAAGTCGCGCCGCGCACCGTACTAAAACAAAACATGAAATACCTGGGTTTAGTAATCAAAGCGATGTACATACGCAGGGAGTGGTGTAGGGTATTACATAGTCGGCCCCGCCCGACTTTAGCCTTTCCTTACTTGTTTTAAACCACGTTTATTATTATAGTTCTGCAGAATACATTTCAAACAAGTTATAGAACCTTATAAGCATTTGAAGCAATTGCGAAATACAATGATTTGAATAACTACTTATCAGCAGGATATCAATTTTTTAGGGAAATTACAATATTTATAACTCCTAACGCCCTAAGAGACGTGTTAATTTTTTTTTTTCAAAATAAATTTTTTCATAAAATTTAGAGCAAAATTATTCTGTCCGCTTTGACATGGATTGAGTCATAAAGGGTGATTTTTTAAGAGCTTGATAACTTTTTTTTTTAAAAAAACGCATAAAATTTGCAAAATCTCATCGGTTCTTTATTTGAAACGTTAGATTGGTCCATGACATTTACTTTTTGAAGATAATTTCATTTAAATGTTGACCGCGGCTGCGTCTTAGGTGGTCCATTCGGAAAGTCCAATATTGGGCAACTTTTTCGAGCATTTCGGCCGGAATAGCCCGAATTTCTTCGGAAATGTTGTCTTCCAAAGCTGGAATAGTTGCTGGCTTATTTCTGTAGACTTTAGACTTGACGTAGCCCCACAAAAAATAGTCTAAAGGCGTCAAATCGCATGATCTTGGTGGCCAACTTACCGGTCCATTTCTTGAGATGAATTGTTCTCCGAAGTTTTCCCTCAAAATGGCCATAGAATCGCGAGCTGTGTGGCATGTAGCGCCATCTTGTTGAAACCACATGTCAACCAAGTTCAGTTCTTCCATTTTGGGCAAAAAAAAGTTGGATATCATCTCACGGTAGCGCTCACCATTCACAGTTACGTTACGATTCGCATCATCTTTGAAGAAGTACGGTCCAATGATGCCACCAGCCCATAAACCGCACCAAACTGTGACTTTTTCTGGATGCATTGGTAGCTCTTGCAATGCTTCTGGCTGATATTCACTCCAAAATCGACAATTCTGCCTATTTACGTACCCATTGAGCCAAAAATGAGCTTCGTCGCTGAACACAATTTCTTTCTTTCTGAACTTTCTTAACAGAGCACGCATTTTGATAATAAAATTCAATGATTTGCAAGCGTTGCTCGTTAGTAAGTCTATTCATGATGAAATGTCAAAGCATACTGAGCATCTTTCTCTTTGACACCATGTCTGAAATCCCACGTGATCTGTCAAATACTAATGCATGAAAATCCTAACCTCAAAAAAATCACTCTTTATATGCAAACCACAAACAATACTCGCATATCTATAAATAATGGTAAAATAATTTGTGTAGTCAATCATGTTTTTGTCATAAATGACAAACACTCAATACCGTCTTTGAGACGAACAACACATGTTCAAACAATGTCAATGACATGGAAAGGACAGTTTAGTTTGATTCTTTGTCCATGAAAGGCAAAAACCATAGATGTGGTGATGTTGTAGATGATTGCAATTTGATATGCCATCAAATGGTTACGAGACAAAAGCCTTTTTACGCAAAGATAATAAGAAAAAGGAAAAAACCCATACCGAACTGGACGAACGACACAACATGTGTGCAAGGTGTGTTGTTCAACAACAACAACAGTGACATTAACGAATATGTCGTTTGCCATTTATGCAACAAAGCCATAAAGAAGAGAATGTAGGGAATTAAATTTCACTACAGAGTATCCTAGAAGAGTGATAATTCCAGGAAAATTATGTATACTTCTGGTTCTGGTTATTGGTATAAGACTCGATTAAAGACTGGAAAATACATGAATTTAAGTTTGCCATCAATCGTCTCAGAATTGATGCAACAATATCCGCTTTTGGTTATAAAAAAGGTCCGACCCATAGATAGACTACTATTATTTCACAATAAAAGAACGAGGAAGTTTTCACAAGTATTTCTTTTCATTCGCAAAGTAATACTGTGCTGCCTAACCTATGATTTCTGCATGGACAACACCGGCCCTAAAATATTCCATGATTCATTAAATTAGTAGGAAATGCTGTAGATCCAGAGAGACGCATATAAAACTCTCACCTACATCATTTTCAATTTAAATTGAGAAATTTCCAATTGAAGCTGAGAAAGTTCAAACAGAACTTGATAATTTTCACTTTAAATTGAGATTTACCATTTGAATTCGAGAAAATTTCAATGGAAATAGAGATTTTTCACTTGTAACATTTTTTAATTAATATTAGGGCTGTTTTTTCTTTAAGGCATGATAACTAATTGGCGATAACAAAAATGTAAATAACAATTTTAAATTTCAATTAAAATAAGAAGCTCTATTTTTAACATTCTCCTCAACAATAATATCAATGCGTGTCTTAAAACAAATTTTGAAAAAAAAATATTGTTATGTTAAAATTTTTGTTCTTAGTCCAGAGTAAGTGGGGTTTATGGTTGTCCAATTTAAGTCCAAAAATGTCAACATATATTTTTTTTATTTTTATACCCTCACTCTACAGAGTAGGAGGGTATATATCATTTGGGACAGAAAAAAGTGTAACGCATTGAAGGAGTGACTTAAGACCCCAAGTATGTTTGGACCAAATCCGTTTCACGACTTTTTAAGGTGTTTGAGCCATGACCGTCCGTCCGTCTGGCTGGCTGGTGTACACGATAACTCTCGAAAGGAGTTAAGGAATCGATTCAAACTTTGCACATCGTTATATTTTTCCCAAACTTAGCCAGTACCTCCCACGAATAAAGCTACCAATAATTATTCGATTAATCGAACAACTGTCCAACTCAATAAATCATAATTAATTAAAGCTAAATGCCAAAATTTAATTCAATGTGACTCAGTACTTTTCTATAATGAATTATAATGCTGCCAATCATATGTTTCAATAACGGAGTTCGAAATAAAGTCTGCAAAAATATCTATAAAGGGTTTGCGAGTAGTCCAGCTATATATTTACTCTAAATATATATCACATGAACGATTCTTACGTATCTAATTTTATTCAAAGAACAATATAGTTTTAAATTAAAAATAAGATGAAACAGTATTTATAAAGAATATTTTTAAATTTTTTTATAGTATATGTACATAAGTAATTTGTATTGTTTTTAATAAAATTGTATTGTATTTAGCCGATGGATTGGTTGGTTTATGTAGCCGTCAAATAATGCCATAAGGCACTATTTTTAGCCAATAAAACTAACAGATTATAATTACAAACTTCGAATTTAATAGCAATGCTTGTTATATTTTATATGTTCAAATTTATAATGTAATAAAGCTAACTGTTTAGATCATTGGTTGACCTTTCCAAACCTGTCCAAATTTCCTTCGTCAACTATATAATAATGTCAAATTAAGTCAGCATATTATTCTAAATCAATTTATTTATTTACAACGTATACTTATATTATTGATTATTTGATGCAATTTATTTGAATTATTCGTTATTCGAAAATGATGATTTTTCATTATTCGAACAAATATTTGAAAAAAATTATTCGATTAATCGAATCGACGACATTAAATAGAGGTGTCATATTAGGAACATTTTGTTTTTTTATCATTTAAAACTATAAGGAATATTTATGTGCACACGTTATTTCATGAATCTGCATACAGACGTTAATCTTTTTCATTTTGACCCTAAAAGTACGAATTTGGAAAATTCCTCTATTTTGCGAGTCTACGCAGTCACACTAGTGTAAATACTTAATTTCATGATTCTAGTTGCTTGGTTGGTACCAATTTTAACCCATTTTGATCATATAGGTACGAATATCAAAAGATATCTTTATTTTTAGTGTCTATGCAGTCAGGCAAATATATCGAATTTTACTATTCTTTCTGAAGCTGTTTGGTTGGTACCACTTTTATCCCCATTCACCCCATTTTACGCCTCAAAATACAAATTTCGAAAAATTCATTTATGTTTCGCGTTCATACAGTTAGATGAATGTAAACACCCAATTTTATGATTTCAACTTCTGCTGTTTGGTTGATACCATTTTTATCCTCTGAATCCCTTAAAAGTACGAATTTCGAAAAATCCCTCAATTTTACGTGTCTACGCAATTAGAGGGATGTACACACCGAATTTCATGATTCTAGAAGTTGTCGTATAATTGGTACCATTTCTATCCCTTTTTGTCCCAAAAGTAAAAATTTCATAAAATGCATCTATTTTACGTGTCTACGCAATTTACCGCCGAATTTCATTATTCTATAATTGGGACCATTTCTTTCCCTTTTTGTCACAAAAGTACGAATTTCAAGAAATCCCTCCATTTTATGTGTTTACATAATTAGAGGGATGTACTTCATGATTCTAGCTGTTGTTGTATAATTGGTACCATTTCTATCCCTTTTTGTACCGTACCGCCCTCTATAGTTTTTATTTACTTTTTGGTGATTTCAAGCTACAAGAGGATTGTACGCAATTCAAATGCATATAACAGAAATTAAAAGAAAAATTCTTAAATAGTAAAATAGTAGGTGGTAATTTCAGTCCTTGTTAGGGAAAAATATTTTCCTCTGGAACGATTTCGGCCACTTACAATCCCAACCGATCTGCAACCATGATACAAATTCAGGCAATATTTTAACATCCTACAACTTTTCGTTCAGCGCGTAGCGTGCTTTCAACAGACGGACATGATTAGATCGTCTTAGAATTGTGCCGGAATATATATACTTTATGGAACCTCCGATGAATACTTCAAGGTGTTACAAAGGTGTAGGCTATACAAATCATGTAAATCACACATATTATATTCAATAGCTTCTAGTTGTACTGTTTTCGAAAATACGCACAGTTCTTGCATTTTTCGGTCCTGGCTGCCACATTCTTCGTGCTTTTTTGTCCGTCTACTAATTTAAATATCAATGGTGATTTTGTCTATTAAGCGCCAACAACAAATGCTCCCCACACATGCGCCCCACTATTTGGAAAAATAACATTATTCTATGGGCATATTTAAATAACATTTAATGATACGATAATCAATTTGTTTGCGAATATAATTGCTAAATTTGCCACATATACACGGCTCAAAGTATTTATTGGGAAATTTTATATATAAATATGTATAAGCATTTAATTTAATGATTTGACAAACATATGCAGCAACTATTTGTTGCAAATACACACAAATTTAGAAACACCAACGCATGTGGCTTCCCGTCCTATCCCGACCACCATCAAATAACAATAACCGTATTTTTTCAATTCAAATGTTCAAAAAGTCTGTCCATCATTGTCAGAAGTCACAGTGCTGAAGTTTCACTAACATTTGATGTATTGAAAATGTACAAAATTAATTAAAAACTAATTGAATGACACGTACGAAACATGATAATTACACAATATCCGATGTAGTTGTTGTAAATTTTGGCACCACTGCTTGGCCGTACCCCATACGCCATGCCACTTGAATGTCATACAAATTAATTCATGCGAATTGATATTCCTAAATAGCAGCATTTTATGACTGCAACAATTACTGATGTATTGGTAGCGCATATTGCATATTGCTGCAATAACTATATGGTTATTCTGACATGGAAAACTAATATGATTAAAAAAATCATTAATAGGGAATTTCGTTAGACTCAGGAATTTTCAATTAACATTGGTTAACCCCTTGTGGGCCAAGCCACGAAATCGCTTAAAAAATTGATTTAGTTGTGGCTAGATGTGTTTGCAGTATGATTTTAGTACAGAAACAAAGTTTCATTATTCTTATGGTCCAGGCTGTAGAGTTTTTCATATATAAATTAATGAATTATTTAACTTTTTATTATTAATTTATTAAATTTTGTTTATTACTAAAAGGAACATAGATAATTTAAAACTTACAGAAAAGTAGAAATGAAAATGTTTACATATTTAATACATGATACTCAACAGTTCTTTTTAGCATTGCAACACACAAAGGCAATACAACACAATCCGAATACAATTCAATTCGGTAAAAAAGTGAACACGGGAAGGTTTTTTGTATCCTGTAAATGTATGTGTTTGACAAAAAAGTTAAATCGGAAAGGACATTTGTATGAGGATATATTAAAACCTGGAACAAAAATCGGTTAAACTTTTGGGAGCAACATTTGTATGGGGGCTATATCTAAATATGAACCGAGCTAGCCCGCTTTAGCCACAGGTGTTTCTAGTTAGATTATAAGATGTTGTGCTAAATTTAAAGAAAATCGTGCACAATATGTGGCTTTTAAAGCGGCAAAAGTCAAAGCGGGAGCGACATTTGTATGGGGCTATATCTAAATCTGAACTAATCTTACCCAACTTCAGCATAGGTGTTCTAGTAAGATTATAAGATGTTGTGCCAAATTTAAAGAAATTCGAGTACAATATGTCGTTTCTAAAGCGGAAAATGTCAAATCGGGAGCGTCATTTGTATGGGGGCTATAGCTAAATCTGAACTAATCTTACCCAACTTCAGCATAGGTGTTCTAGTAAGATTATAAGATGTTGTGCCAAATTTAAAGAAATTCGAGTACAATATGTGGTTTCTAAAGCGGAAAATGTCAAATCGGGAGCGTCATTTGTATGGGGGCTATATCTATATCTGAACTGATCTTACCCAATTTCTGCATATGTGTTTCCAGTTAGATTATAAGATGTTGTGCTAAATTTAAAGAAAATCGAGTACAATATAAGGTTTCTAGAGCGGAAAATGTCACATTGGGAGCGACATTTGTATGGGGACGGACGGACATCGCTAAATCGACTCAAAAAGTGATTCTAAGTCGATCGGTATAATTAAGAATGGGTCTATCTCGTTTCCTTTTGGGTGTTACAAACAAATGCACAAAGACATAATACTCTCGTGGAGTGTCAATCAAACCATATTTAGGTCTCAGATGACCAATTAGAAATGGGTACCATTTTTATCCCTTTTTACCCCTTAAAAGTACGAATTTCGAAAACCCAGTCTTATCACAACTCTACACTGTAAGAGAAATGTGCACACCAAATTTCATGATTCTAGGCCCAGCCGTTTGGTCATTGCGGTGGTACTATTTTTATCCCTTTTTACACCATTTCACCCATAAAAAGTACGAATTTTAAAACACATTTTCTTGGGCGTGTTGAAGCTTTAAGAGGAATTTTTTACCAAGTTTCAAGATTCTAGTCCTAGCCGTTTGGTCATTGCGGTGGTAAAATTTTTATCCCTTTTTACCCCATTTCACCCATAAAAAGTACGAATTTTAAAACACATTTTCTTGGGCGTGTTGAAGCTTTAAGAGGAATTTTTTACCAAGTTTCAAGATTCTAGTCCCAGCCGTTTGGTCATTGCGGTGGTAAAATTTGTATCCCTCTTTAACCCATTTTAACCTTTAAAAGTACGAATTGCGAAAATCTTCCTTCAAATCTGATTTCTTCTCTGTAAGGGAAATGTACATACCAAATTTCATGATTCTAGCTTTAACCATGTTGTAGGTACCATTTTTGTCCCATTTAACCCACCAAAAGTACGAATTTTAAAAATGTCACTTTTTGGGATGTCTTCGTGCCGCTAGAGGAATACCCATACCAAATTTCAAGATTCGAGGCCCAGCCGTTTGGTAATGCGGTGGTACCATATTTATCCCTTTTGACCCCATTTTACCCCTAAAAAGTACGAATTACGAAAAATCCCGTCTTATTACACCTCTACACGGTAAGAGAAATGTACACACCAAATTTCATGATTCAGTCAGTCACTCAATCACGCAACTCTTTTATATATATAGATATATATATTTGAACCGATCTGGCCCATTTTTACCGAAGCTGATTGAAATATAAGTTGCTTTGCCAAATTTTAAGAAAATCTATTCAAATATGTGGTTTCTAGAGTGGAAAAAGTCAAATCAGAGCAGACATTTGTATGGAAGGTATATAAATCTTAACCAATCCCACTCAACCAATTTCCCCACGGTTGTTTCTAGTGGAGACATAAGATATTTTCCCAAGTTTGAAGAAGATCGATTAAAATATGTGGTTTCTAGAGCAGAAAAAGTCAAATCGTTAGCCAAATTTGTGTGGGAGCTATATATAAATCTGAACCGATCTGAACTGTTTTCACCACGGTGTTCCTAGTTCAAATATAAGCTGCTTTGCCAAATTTGAAAACAATTTGATAAAATATATTGTTTCTAAAGCGCAAAAAGCAAAGCAAATTTGGAGCGAAATTTGTATGGGAGCTATATCTAAACCTGAAGCGATCTGACACATTTTGAGCACACGTATTTCTACTTGAAATATAAGATGATTTGCCAATTTTGAAGAAAATCTGTTAAAATATGTGGGATATAGAGTGAAAAAAGTCAAATAGGAAGTGAAATTCGTATGAGGGCTATATCTAATTCTGAACCGATTTTCTTCAAATTAAATATTGTTTGTCCTTATTCCGAAAAACTTCGTTGTGAAAGTTTCATTTGGTTCTAGTTACAATTGCGACCTGTATCGTGATTACAAGAATAGATGGACGGACGGACAGACAGACAGACAGACAGAAGGTCATTGTTAAATCGACTCAGAAAGCGATTCTAAGACGATCGGTATAATTAACAATGGGTCTATCTCGCTTCCTTTTGGGTGTTACAAACAAATGCACAAAGACATAATACTCTCGTGGAGTGTATAATTAGCAATAGCTGTCACTGGATTTGATGTTACACATCAAGCTCCAAGTGAAGCTATTTGATACCCAATTTGGCTTTTGTCAATATTTTGGGAAAATGAGCTTTGGCACGGCACAAGTATTGCTGCGTAACTATACATGCATATACACATACTTTCATATGCAACTCAATGAGATGCTTGTAAGTTGGCATGTGTGTTTTTTTTAGTTGGTGCGATTTTTTAAAAACGAATATTCGCAAGTGAGTTTTGCTTGTCCATTCGTTTGTGAGAATCATTAGCTTAAAGAGGTATGATGTTGAAAAGTCGCTGCGAAGCCATCTGACGAAGACTTTCACAGGTCGGGAATCATGACAGTGGTAGTGTGCAGATAAGTAATAAATGTCTTCATGCCATTTGTAAATAAATTTGCATTCTATTAAATATAGATGCAAAATGGTTTTGACCCAGATCAAATCATTTTGGGAAAATCTTAAACCTGTGGTATTTGGAGGTCAGTTCAGTTTACATTCGCAGGTAGTAAACAAATCATTACTCTCACATTTTCTTGCGTATTTTTGGTGTAGAATGTATCTACGAAATGCAAATGTTTTGTAATTTAAAACCGGTTAAACGACATGAAAACACCTGTTTCAATAGTTTGTCGAAAATGCTACTTAAAAAACCGATGGACGGTGCCAGAGTTAACACCGGTTTTCCGTTTCGGTTTTGACATCCCCAGTGGTGGATCTGCTAAAATCTAATAATAGTTGAACTGAAGACCAAGCATTATCCTTCTTTCCTTTACGACCACAAAATGTCCACCATTAAGTGATCGTTTAGAAGCAAAAATTTCCATCATTCATTGATACTTTGGGACCACAAATTATCGTTCTTTTAAGACTAAAAATTAAACCATGATTCCTTGAGGCCAAATAATTATCAATCATTCGTTTGTTTTTTATGCCAATATCCATCAATCGCTTATGGATGGTACTTGTTATTATTACAAATTATATTATTCTTAAAATTTCAACTTTATTCCACACTCAAACATAAATGCATCCTTGTACACAATCTGTGGCCGAAATTACTTAATGTTTTGTTCGTTTTGTTTTTGTAGTTCGATGTGCCACCGTTTGAGTGTTGCCCAAAAACCACCAGAAAGGCACTTTTCATAACGTGCACATTTGTTTTGCATTCATTTTAAAATCGAAATATTTAATTAGAATATTTTTTGATGTTTTTACATTGCAGAGCAAATGCATTGATTTAATTTTCAATATTTTTGGAGCATGTGAATGTTCTGAGACAGGTAGGGACTATATGAGGCCGCCAATCGTGTGCTGAATATTTTTAAGATAGTACGAAGTGAACTAAAGAAAAAACTGTGAAGGTTAATAAATTAAATGCCGTCATTTTTTGCGTTGGAATTGATGTATTTTTATTGGAAACTGGCCCTTTTATACCAAACCTATTCTATGCTATGTAAGTGTCTTTGGAGAAAGACATGGTAATGTGTTTGAAAACTTTAATCCTTAATAACAGAGCTGTTTTTCTTTAAGCCGTAATATCTAAAATGCTAATAACGAGGTGTTCTTTTACTCAAAATGAAATTGTCGCCGAACGCCATATAAATATATATATGAAAACAAATTTTCAAAATAAAGGGTGGTTTAATTGTAAGGGCCGATGTTGAATGTGAACCACACCTAAACGTGAAGTTTTTTCTGCATTTCATTTGACATTTCTCAATTTCAGATTAACACAATTTGAACCATGGAAAGATACACAATCGAGCAACGCGTAAAGTTAATCAGGCTTATTATGAAAATGGGCGTTAAAATCAAAATGCAAATCGTGCACTTCGTGATTTTTCAGTCAATTTCATCACACATTTTCACCTCAGTGGATTCGTCAATAAGCGAAGCAAATTCGCCAAGAGCGATTGTCGAAAAACCACTGCACCCACAAAGAGTGACTGTCTGGTGCGGTTTATGGGCTGGTATCATCAGCTGGTATTTTTCCAAAATGAGGCCGGTCAGACAGTTACTGTGAATGGTTTCCGCTATCGTGGGATGATAACGAACTTTTTATGGCCCGAATTGTATAATAAGGATGAGGAAGATATGTGGTTTCAGCAGGACGGTGCCACTTGCCACACAGCTATCGAAACAATGGCTTTTTTGAGCGACAAATTCAATGACCGTGTTATCTCACGTGGTGGCGATGTCTTTCTTTGGGGTTATTTGAAAGAAAAGGTGTACATCGATAAGGCAGCAACAATTCAAGAGCTAAAGGATGAGATAATTCGACACATAAACGGCATAGAACCTCAATTATGCATCAGCGTCATCGAAAATTTGGACCATCGGATGGAGGTGTGCAGCCGAGGTCGCGGCGACCATTTGTCCTATAGTTTGTTTCATATATAATTGAACCATACCATTATCATCATAAAAAAATGACAATAATGTCCTAAATAATTTGTCTTTTATTCAAAATCAACATCGACCCTTAAAATTTAACCACCCTTTAAATATTTTGTGTTGACTTTTTTATTTTTGCCTCGATAACCATAAATTTTACTTAGACTGTATAATTATTATCCGGGCTAAGTCCAAAATTTTTAATATAAAATAATTTTTTTAATATTTAATAATGATTTGAACTGGGATATTGTCCTGGCTCAAGACCATTTTGCATCTATATTTAATAGAATGCAAATTTATTTACAAATGGCATGGTGACATTTATTACTTGGCTGCAGACTACCACGATCATGATTTCGACCATGTCAAAAGATTTTGCAACTGGCTTCGCAGCGACTTTTCAACGTCAAACCCGATTCTCACAAACGAACGAGAAGCACAAATCACTTGCCGAATTTGCGTTTAAAAAATCTCATAATAATTCGCATTTAATAATTTTAAAAAAGATTTTTTTTATTTTGAGAGAAATTTTAACTTTTTATTTAGGTTTTTGTTATTACAGCTTAGTTTTCCAGTCTTATAGAAAAACAGCCCTATTATCTACTTAATTTCTGATTCTGAAATGTTTACCCCTTGACGTATAAGTAATATAAACAGATTCCTTACCGTGGCGTATCATTGTTACAATAATTACACACCAACATGAAGTATTCGTTACCTGGGCCAAAGGTCGTTCATCGCGGTCACGTGTGAATTGTTTTGTGGGCTTTTTGCCCATACAAAGTTTTATTTTTGCAATTGATGCAAATTTGTTGTTACGTTTACCACAATTGCATTCCCAGTGAATATTTGTTGCGGCTTCGCCATGCGAATCCTAAATTGAATTCGATGCATACAATTTATATTTGTCTGCGTTGGTTGTTAGTTATATTTTATAGTGGTATGATTTGTAAATCAGTCGGAGAAGGATACCGGACTTGGCAACTTGTCCTGAAATTAGTTAACCTTTAACTTATTAAAAATTAAATTAAATAAATTATTTCGTAAATAAATATTCAAAGCCATATCTGTAATGAGTCAAAAAAAAATAAACTTTTAAGGAATTATGGGCATACCTTTGAGGACTGTCAGAAATGCTCTCTTTCTACATTTGCGACTTTAGAACTCAAAATATTTCACCGATTCGTTCCTACGTGGATATTTATTATAGCTTGAATAAAAGTTTTCCCTACAATCACTCGAGATATATAACATTTTTTTGCATAATAGTCCAAACTTTAGCTCGACAACAATACAGCTTTGTGTGTGAATTTCTCTCTTAAACTGGTTCTCTTCAAACGCATATATGATATAATTTGATGTATTTATTTCAACTTGTAATTCAAAGCCATAGGGTCAATTTAAAACAAATTACAAAATGCGTATATAATACTTTTTTAACATGGCTAAAAAAACTACTCAATAATGTTGTAGTGTAATTAAAAAAAACTAAATAAAGATCTTAGATTATGTATATGATAAATTAAATAAATTCACATACAGAAATTATTTAGCACAGCTAAAAAACTGACGTTTTGGGAACCATATAATTATAAATATTCTTCCGATTCGCAATGTTTCAAAACTTACATTATTTTTTGCAACTATAAGATGATTTTCGTAAATTAATTCAAATTCAAATATTGTAAAAGGAAATAATACCATAGGATATTATAAGTTAGTATTCTGCCAAATGTTTGTAACACCAAGAAATAATCGAGCTAGACCCACCTTTAAGACTATGCATCGGCTTATAATCACCAGATGACTCGATTTAACGATGTCTGTCTGTCCGTCAGTCTGTCCTGCTGTCCATTTTAAGTTTGTTCGCACTCTACAGGTCGCAATTGTAGACCGATTATCATGAAATTTGGCAGAATTAAATTTTATAGCTCAACGACGACCGGTATTTGATGGAAATCGGTTCGGCTTCAGATATATCATCCAAATAAATATTCCTCCAATTTACCCTATTCCTGCGGTTGAATAAACATTTTGCATTGCATTTTGCCACAATTTTCAGGATCATGATATATTCGAACTAGAAACAGCTAACATGAAAGTGGATTACACGGGTTCATGTTTCGATACATCTCCCAAACGAATGTACCTCCGATTTACACTATTATTGCTCTAAAATGCACATTTTACATCGGATCTTGATCAAATTATCCTCACCATGTTATATTTAAACTAAAAACACCTCACCTATACAAGACAACTATATGGGTCCATGTTATGGTATATCCCCCGTATAATTGAGCCCCCAGTTTACACTATCATCGCTCTGAAAAGCACATATTACATGGGATCTTGATGAAATTGTGCAGATCATATTATTTTATTATATTAAGTAAGAATTTCTACTGTAAAGTGATTTAAAAGGGCCCACTTTTAAATGTAGCGCTCGTACAAAAAGGCTCCAATTTTTATTATTACATCTCTACAATCCATAGTTTACATCATAAGTTTATACAATTTTGCAGATCATATTATCATACCACTACCCGAAAGGAGCTAGGACGTCCAAATTTTCCATAAATACCACTGATAGTCGTAGATCGCTTGGGATTGCAACTGTGCGAAATCGACCCAAAGGGAAAAATGTTTCCCTCACAAGGACTAAAAATACCCTTAATATTTCCTAATATTTTATAGTATTTAAGCACATTTTTTCAATATGTCTGCTTGTATTTATTTGATATTAGGTGTGAGATTTTGAGAAATGGGACAAAAATAGATAAAAATGGTACCTTTAAAACGGCAACAGGAAGAAACATGAAATTTGATGTGTACATTTCCCTAATTGAGTAGATACGTATTAATAGTATCAAATTCGATGTACACATTCCTCTGATTGCGTAGATACGTAAAATAAACGGTTTTTTCGAAATTCGTACTTTTTAGGGTTAAAATATAAAAAGGGGATACAACTTGTACCAACCAAATGACCGCATGAAATTCGGACCATACATTCCTCTGACTGCGTAGCACAAAAAATAACAGATTTTTTTCCAAATTCGTACTTTCAAGGGATAAAAGTGGTACAGAGGGATAAAAATAGTACCAACTAAATTAGAGTGATGGAATTCAGTGTATGCATCCCTCTAATTGCGTAGGCACGTAAAATAAAGAGATTTTAGAAAGTCGTACTCTTAAGGGAGTGAAATCGGAAAAAGGGGATAAATATGGTACCAACCAAATGGCCGCAGCTAGAATCATGGAATTCGGTGTATACATTCCTCTGACTGCATACACACGCAAAATAAAAAGATTTTTCCAATTTCGTACGTTTTACTTTTACGACAAAAAATGGTTGAATCGTGGATTTAGGTTATTTTGCACTATGTACGTGAGATAATAAATTTTCAAAATTTGTACTTTTATAATTAAAATATAATGTAACTACAATCAACTGCAGCACCCACTATCTACTAATATTTATGGTATTTATGGCTTTTTGAAAATATAAATATAAGAATATTTATTTTTTGTATTGATTTGAAGTATTATTTCGATGTGTAAGCTTATTGGTAGCCTTGCCTTATAAGCGTGGTTTGATATAATAAAAATATTCTATTTATTTGTAAAATTATTTGTTTTGTGTTGGCTATATTAAAAAAATTATATTTTTCTGTAATATTGCTGCACTCCTACGAAAATCCACAGCCTCTGTGGAATGCAATCCATATAAATATAAAGTTCGGCCCGGCCGAACTTAACGCCGTTTTTACTTGTTTTTCAACTAAGAACTTCTACTATTTTGGTATAACCCTACAAATTGGTCCCTCATTTTACTCTATTTCTGCTCTAGAATCTACAATTCATATTACCATGGACAATATAAGTGGGCCATTACGCAAATATATTGTCACCGCTCATATCCACCTTCCGATTTGTTGATAACACCCTAGATTCAACTTATTACAGCTAATCTTGATGATAATAATTGTTATATTTTTTTATTTGTGTATGGACTCATCATATGTATGAGTAATATAATACAAAAGATTATCATCATTTTTGCCATATTCGTCAAATTTAACTAAAGATTTATTTATGCCCCATAAACAACCTGGGATAAGTAATCAAAACCGTTTATATACGCAGGGAGTGGTTTAGGGTATCATATAGTCGGGTCACTTGCCACACAACTAACGACAAATTCAATGGCCGTGTTATCGCACGTGGTGGCGATGTAAATGGATAAATAATGTAAATGGACTTCCTTTTTTTGGGGTTATTTAAAAGAAAAGGTGTACGTCGATAAGCCAGCAACAATTCAAGAGCTAAAGGATGAGATAATTCGGCGCATTAACGGCATAGAACCCCAATTATGCCACAGCGTCACCGAAAAATTGGACCATCGAATGGAGGTGTGCCGCCGAGGTCGCAGCGGCCATTTGGCCGATATTTTATTCCATACATAATTGAACCATACCAATATTATTAAATAAATGACAACAATTTCTTAATATGTTCAAAATCAACAACCCTTAAAATTTAACCACCCTTTATATAAAAATGAATCTGTGTTTGTAAGTTTGTTTGTTTGTTCTTATTACAGGCTAAACGATCTTATTGAAAATTTCACAGTATGTTCATGCTGAACTGGTGGTGAAAATAGGCTATATACATTTTTGATATTTTCTGTGGGCGTAGCACCTCCCATATGAAGTTGAAACCTATTATCGAATATTGTCAGCTCTATGACACCTAGAGTGTAAGTAGATCCAGTGTAAATAGTTGTGCAAAGATGGGCGAAAAGTGGACGTGACACTTCCCATATGAAATTAAAACCTGTTTTTGAGTATATTCTACACCGAGATTCCTATATTGTTGGGTGAGTTAATCTAGTTGTAACCTGCTTAGACAATATACAAATGGGCGGGATTTGAAAGATGGGGCATTTTTGATTTGCATTTTGTGAAATTACATGATTTCTTTGGATTTTCTTAGGAAAATAGTAAAGAAAGGTTACAAAAAAAAGAAATATTCATTCGTCAAAAGCCGATATTAATTTTTCAGTTTTTGTGTTGTTTGATTAATGAACAATTTGCTTGATTTTCTATATGTTTTGAATGTAGTACATTCGAATTCCATTAAGTAAGTTCTCTTTCGTAGGAAGTTTTTTGTTTTGTTAATGGAAAGGAGGAGAATAACACTCAACCTAAATCAATTTGATTTTTGACATTTCTTCCTTTATTCGCCGTAAACTAAAGTTCTGTTCTTCAATATTCTCCATGGAACATATCCACTTCTTTAGTATCTCAGGGAAGTACCTTGATTATAATTGGTACATATTTTACCGATCACAAGAAAAAACAATATGAAACCTGATTTTAATTTTACCGTTGGTCCGGCTAGTCCGGGCGTTGGTCCGGGCTATAGTCGTAGATCGGTTGGGATTGCAACTGTGCGAAATCGGCCCAAAGGGAACATTTTTTCCCTCACAAGCACTAAAAATACCCATAATAGCCCCTAATATTTTAGAGTTTTTAAGCAAATTTTTCAATATGTCTTGATATTGGATATGCGCATTCCACCTATAACAATAACATGCTCCATAAAGAGATTATTAATATTGCAAAGAGGGATAAA
This sequence comes from Polietes domitor, assembly GCA_947397865.1. Lineage (NCBI taxonomy): Eukaryota > Metazoa > Arthropoda > Insecta > Diptera > Muscidae > Polietes > Polietes domitor. The sequence continues at coordinate 44,618,895 of OX377618.1, read as the reverse complement.
AACGGTATCTATCAAACGACAATAGCTAGAAACACGATATTCGGTATGTTCATTCTCCTAATTGAGTAGATACATAATGTGAAAGTATTTTTTCCAAATTCGTACTTTTAAGGGGTAAACTGGGAATAGAGGGATAAAAATGGTACCAACCAAACGGCTGCACCTGTAATAATAATATTCGGTTTATACATTCCTCATAATGCGTAGAGACGTAAAATAAAGAGATTTTAAGAAATTCGTATTTTTTGGGGTTAATATGGAAAATGGGGATAAAAATGGAACGAACTAAATGGCTGCAGATAGTCATGAAATTCGGAGTATATATTCTTCTGTCTGCGTAGACACGCAAAATAAAAATATTTTTTCAATGTCGTACTTTGAAGAGGTACTGCACTATGGTCCCAAATCCATTTTTTTGGCAGAAATTCAAAAAAAAAATAAAATTGGAAAGTGGTAAATGTGTATATATTTTCTTTATGGCAACACTCCAAGCAATCAAGAAAATATACTGGAGAAAATTAGGTGGCAACACCACAAGCCTGAATGGTACTTAAACTTTGCGGTTAAAAAAAAAGTGGGATTAATTTTGATATAAAACAGATTTGCAAATTAATTAAAATCAAGACTTAAAAACAAAATAATAAAGTGACTATATTATGAAAATTGACGGAAGGAGTTAGTAGTTGAAAAATTATATTTAACATTTTATGATTATTGTGGTCTTGTAAGTATTCATAGGTATTGTAATTTTGTGATTTGTAGAGAACATAATCTATAAATGTCGTGGACCAAAAGTTATATGTATGACTCAACTTGACTCAAAGTGTAAATGTGAAAGTGTTCGTCTGAGGTTGTAGTTTATGGTGGAATTAATATCTCGTCAGCATTTTTCGGCAAACTCCAAAAATTTTCATTTTATTTTAGCACAGTTTTTGATTAGCCATAGACATATATATGATTATATCTCTGAATTAGTTTTGTGTACGAGACCCAACAATATTTTATTTAAAAGGTATTGAAAGTACCTTTCAAATGGTATACAACACCATTCACCTTTTTGTACACATGTATACATTTTACTTTATTTCTTGAAATAATTATTTAAATTGCAGTGTCAAGTAGAATTTTGTTTTTGGTCACCCTGTACCAATACAGGGTGATAATTATGTTGGTTATATATTGAGTTTATATGGGAGGTGGTAGTGGGCGTGGTCCGATCGGCCCAATTTTATTTTTATTTTTTGCGTATGATATGTCTAGCAAATGTGCAAAATTACAAGACTGTATGTTTATTTTTCGACTTTATGCCATAAAAAATGGATTTGGGACCAGTGTGAAATGGATGGATAAATATGGTACCAAATAAACGGCTACAGCTAGAATGATAAAATTTGGTGTCTACTTACTTACTAATAAATTTTAGAAAGTCGTACTTCTAAGGGGATAATGGCCGCAGCTAGTATCATGGGATTCGGTAAAGGCATTCATCTGACTGCATAGAGTCGCAAAATAAAAATATTTTTCCAAATTCGCACTTTTTAATTTTATGGCAAAAATGGACAGAATTATGAAGATCGGTTATCTTGTACTGTGTACGTGAGTGATAATATCCCACAATATTTTTATTTTGAAGATTGCAGCCTTAAATTTACTTTTTGAATTGACTTGAACTATCAGTTTGATAAATAAGTATATATATATATATTGTTAGCCTTGTCTCAAAGCGTGGTTTAAAATTGTATATTTATTTATAAAATTATTATTTCAATATTTTTATTTGTGTTGGTTTATTTATATTAAAAAATTAATATTTCCCTGTAATCTTGATGCACTTCTCGGAAAATCCCCTGTGTAATGCAATTCATAGTGGAGGGTATAAAAAGTTCGTCCCGGCCGAACTTAACGCTTTATTTTACTTGTTAAGTATTTGCTTGTCAGATTCTTCATTTTTCCCTTGTCTATCTATCACATATCAAAATATGCAATATTATCCACTAATCTATAGCATTTTCACATATTTATTTTTATTATATTTTCTCATTAATCTACTTTACTCTAACTATGTATCTCCCCAATGATTTTTTAATATTTTCTCACATCAATCTCAGTGATGGTCAAAATTTGTAAAGTCTCCTAAAATATATTCAGCCAATTTATATGCACGTTCATCGTTTTCTAAAATGTTGTTTACTTAGTGGATAAATTCCACGCCTTTTTTCGACATATTTCTCCTTGTTTGCGGCTATCCTTCTCTCCAATTTATGATGCTGACCATCATATGGTTTCTAAAATACGCACAAATAATTGCATTTCAAGCTGGTGTTTTCCATTTGTACATAAATACATTTCGTTTATAATCGTTTGCCAAACCGTAGATGAAATATTAATGGCTGCAACACCAACATAAAAGAGGGAGTAGTGCGTTTGAGGAATCTGCTCCTTTAAAGAATGGCAAAGCTATTTTGAAAACTGATCGAAAGAAATGTAATGTGGAAAAATTTGCAAAAATATTCTTTATTGGAAATGCATAATTTCCATGGCGTTTCCCTAACATGACTACATTAAATATGTCAGTGGGTCAACGAATATCTGGGTTAGCCGAGGCTAAGATAAATAAAAAAACTTCGAAAAAAACCGACCTACTTCGAGTGTCAAAGGATACTTCAAGACTTGAGAGCAGGCAAGTTTTCTATTGCATTCGATCGTCCCTCTTCCGACATAAATTGCTTAATTCGAAAATTGTGCAAGTATGACACAACTTTTCTGCTTGTTGCATACAACTTTTAAGTCAAAGCAACATGTTCTCGTAGTTGTTCATAATGTTTGTGCCCAATGTAACTGAATTAGTTGGCAAATGGAAATATTAAGATAATCTTTTTGAGGTATGATCCCCTGCGGATAATGCAAAAAATAAAAGAAATCTTTAAAAATATCATTAACCTTTGTTTATGCAATTTTTGCCTTCCGGCTGCTACAAAACATGCTGCTGACAATTTTTATTAACACCTTGCTTTTCTTTGGAACCATCGTTCGACTTTTCTGTCGTGTTACAGAGTGACGACCTTCGTCTAATTCTTTCACCCCCTCTCTAACTCCTTCATTACATTCAGCTTCATTTAACACACTTGACAACTCAGCAGGCAAGCTTTGCTTTTATGCATCGGGTTGTTGAGTTGTTGTCAGCGATTGTTGCATTTTGGCCAGTGACGGCTACATGCGTTTTCATTGTGAATTAATTGTGTTTAGGTGTGACTTTCTCAACCCCTTCCGCGAACCCCTGAACATTAGAGAGCAAAAATGAGCGCAATGTTATAACGATTGTCATTAACATCCAACAAATGCCGGCAACAGAGGTTGCCGCTTACAACACCAACAACAGCATCAGCACTGCCATTGCCATTTCGCTCCAAACCCTATGTAACACCATTACCAACGAGTGACACTGTCGCTATAGTCGTCATTGTGATGGTCCTTGTCGTCGTAATCATTAACCATGGTTACATTATGTTAATGGCAATAATGTCACTTACCCCCACCACACCAAGGAGCAGTGCCGAACCTCAAAAACTATCCACGAACAATGTTATGAGTTGATGAGGCAAACCCGAGGCCCCATAATATTGAAGATTATTATCAATATTCTACTGTTTGGACCCAAAAAATGTTAGTTTTTGAAAAGTTCCCATAAAAATTGGATATTTTTTCAAATGAAAATAAAAACTAAAAATTATGTTGCCGAGACCTAAAAGTATATTTTATTAGTGCATTGTATCGTTTTTCCCGGGAATTCCCGCCCAAAATTTTCCGGGAATTCCCGGGAAAAACGATTCGGGAATTCCCGGAAATTTAAAAAAAAAATTTAATTTCCCGGGAATACGGGAAATATCAAAAAAATATTTTATTGATTATTTTGAGCATTAATTTAGATTTACTATATAAATTGGAAATTTTAGATATATTTCAAATTCATATATTTACATTACTGACAATAATAATCGGTATTTGGTTATTACTACAAACAGAACTTTTTAAATTCGCTAAGTAGCCATTTTTTGCGAAACCCAGCTAGTGGAATACAAACTTTTTGTGAGTATATTTTCATTATCATTATTGTGAAACATGATACAATACTATGGCTGGCATAATGTCAATACTGAAACCCTCGTGCTGGTTAAACTTTAAATTTCTTGTTTTCCTAGAAGAATCGAAGTATCGAAAGATGAAAATCTTCTTAAATAACAATTTACTTTACATATGAAACCAGTAAGAAATTGTTAAAAATTGGATACAATTAATTTTTTACCTAGATACTTTCAAGAGAAATCAAATATGAATAGAAATATATACTACCTTTGTAAGAATTAATGACTGGACTATTTCAATGTTCTTATTTTTATAAATTTATTTACTTAATATTAATTTTTTTTATATTGCTTTTACATTTTAGAATATTTTACTTTGTTTCTGTAAATTTGTTTATATGAATCTTCTAAATAAATTACGTCATAATTACGTCAATTTATTTATTACTTAAAAATAAATAAATATTTATTTTTAGATTATTATTAGGCCCGTTAAGATTATTATTAGGCAATTGGGCTTACTAGCTTAATATTTGTATGGAATTTACTCGCTTAACGAGAAAGTAGCTTACTACTCTGTTAGTTACCGAGTAAGGTGGTGCCAGATTTTTATCTCTGATTTATTTAAATAAAACCAATGGATTAAAATGTTGCCACCTTATCAAGTCTCTTAATTGTAAGGTAGAAAGCTCAATTGAACAGGCCTAGTATATTGGTTTGTTCTTCTCGGTCACTTACAAGACTTGATAAGGTGGCAACATTTTTATCCATTGGTTTTTCCTTAAATGAATCAACAAGAAAAATCTGGCAGAGTAGTAAGCTACTTTCTTGTAAATTCCACAAAAAATAAGCTAGTAAGCCCAATAGAACAGGCTTACGGTTTAATAATAAAATAATAAATAAAATTAAATTACATTCATATTAAAAGTTATCAAAAAAGTAAAAAAAAAAACTTGAAATAGTGTACACGGACGTGTATAATGGGCGTTAATAGGTTAAAAAAGCACACCAGTTAATAAATGTTGACATTTTTAATCATATTGAACATACCGAAAATAAATTATTTTTCCCGGGAATGAAACTTTTCATTCCCGTTTTCCCGGGAAATGAAAAAATCCGGGAAACCCCAAACCCTAATTGAGGTCTAAAATTCATAAAATCGCCATAAAATATTTTCTATGTATCTTTTCATACATAGGATAAATAGGGTATACTAAGTTTGTCATTCCATTTGTAGCACCTTGAAATATCGAGCTGAGACGTTAAAAAGTGCATATGTATATTAGGTTGGGTCGCGGCCATACAAATGGAATAACGTTTTCCAGTTACTCCACGAAAATAAAGTTTGGATTGTTTAATGATGATTTGCAAAATATTTCGTCACTGGGTCAAGCCTATGTGAGCCAAACGCTCCTGAAAACACCCCCAAAAATCATGTTTTCCCGTGTAATTTTTATACCCTACACCACAGGGTATACTGACTGCGCATTTGTTTGTAACACCCAAAAGGAAGAGAGATAGACCCATTGTTAAGTATCCGATCGACTTAGAATCACTTTTTGAGTCGATTTAGCAAAGTCCGTCCGTCTGTCCATCTATTCTTGTAATCAAAGTACAGGTCGCAATTCTTGTTAGAACTACATGAAACTTTGCACAACGAAGTTTTATGGGATAAGGACGATCGCTACTTAATTTGAAGCAAATCGGTTCAGATTTAGATATAGCTCACATACAAATTTTACTCCCGATTTTACCCTTTTCGCTCTAGAAACCACATATTTCAACAGAATTTCTTCCAATTTGGCAAAACGACTTGTATTTCAACAGAAACAGCTCTGTTAAAAATGGGCCAGATCGGTTCAGATTTATATATAGCTCCCATACAAATGTCTCCCCCAATTTGACTCTTTCCGCTCTAGAAATAACATATTTTAAATGATTTTCTTCTAAGTCGGCACATCAGCTAATATTTGAAATAGAAACATCCAATGCGAAAGTCACATCGGTTCAGATTTATATATAGCTCCCAAATAAATGATTTCCCGATTAAATTCTTTCCGGTATAGAGACCACATATTTAACAGTTTTCAATTAAATTTTGGAAAGCCTCTTATATATCAACTAGAAAACCTATGCTAAAAATGGGTCAGATCGGTTCAGATCGTTTCAGATTTATATATAGCTCCCATTAAAATTTTTCGTTCAAGTTTTCTTACAAATACAGATAGAAGTATAAAATTTGTAGTACATTATTCTCTTATAGCTGTATCGTATATCACCCGGTTCACATGTAACGAAGTTTTTATACTCTATACAACAGGGTATAATGACTAGGTGTAGGGTATCATATAGTCGGCCACGTCCGACTTTAACCTTCCTTACTTGTTTTACGTTGCATTTTTTTCTGAATTGATAGACACTCGGAAACACTATAAATATTTTTTTAAAAAAATTCTTTTAATTCTTGACAACTGAAAAGTTTTTCGTATTTGGTGTTCGTAATTTACAAAAAATAAATAGCTGCAGTCAATACCCTTCGAATTATGCCTATATGATGAACATCGGAAGGAAATTGATGTCACACAGTGTATTATCAGCGGCAAAAACTCCCAAATGTCATGCGCCCAAATCTCAACATTACTGATTGCATTTTTCAAAGAACATTCCTATTCAGCATATTCTAAAAGATTTTGCCAATATCGTGGTTATTTTTTGCTGTGGATACTTTAAAGTTCGTAAATGTTAAAATAGTTGCAAATTTCATCATAAGAGAGGGATGCATCTCGGAAACCATGTATCGTATTGAAATTTCGTATAGTTCGTAGAAAATAGGAGCTTTGCTTTTTTTGCTTTCCTTTTCAAACAGTGGTTTAACTGAAGGTTGTATTTATTTGGTATTGTCAATTTCCTACAGTATAAAACTATATTCGCTAGGCCGACCGATGCCTCGGCATTTACAAATATTATATATATTGTATTGTTAAGCTATTATATATAATATTGTTAAGCTATTATCTAATTTATTCATTTTAAAATTAATAGTCTGCTTAGAGCTGCCAACATCGATTTAATTACAGAAATGGAAAAAGCCAAAAATAAAGCAATACTTTCTTCGTTGTTCTCTGTTAATGTATTTAGGAAGATTTATTTAAAGCATACTTTAGGGATTTAAGGTTTTATGGCATGCGAGAGCATGCTTAAGTTAGATATTAATCTTAAGTTAAGTATAAAGCTATAATATCCGTGTGTCATTGATTAAAAAATAAAATAAATTTTATAAAAAAATTCGTAAAAAACCAAAAATTTTATTTTGGCGTTGAGCGTGCCACTGACAATTTTCATTTAATTGTGGACTCAAATGAAATCACTGGTAATGTGATTTGTATTCATATATATATATATTAAAATAAGAAATTTATGACGCTTTTTTATTTTAACTTATATTGGAGGTGGGCGTGGTTGTGGGCGGAATTAAACAAAAAATTGTTTTTGATCTAATTTGACGATATAATGGATGTGTACGAATTTTCAAGGTCCTACCTCAATTCCTTCCATTTTTGCCGCAGCTTATATGAAAATATTCCACTGTGCGTCGCAGCACTCATTTTTGTAAAATTTTGGCTCTGAAAAGCCATCTCGATCATAGAGTTATTCCAAGGCAATAATAACAATTTTATTTAAAGTGCTCCCAAGGGTCTATTAAAATTGAAAAAAATTGGAAAAAAATCCAACATAAAAAATACACGGGAAAAACATGATTTTTAGAGGTATTTTCATTTTTGAAAGGGGACCGCTGTAATTTATTTTCGTGACCCATCCTAATGTATATAATTGATTGTCATAAACATCTAAGCCGATCTAGCTATGTCCGTCTGTCCGTCCGTTTGTTGAAAGCACGCTAGCATCTAAACTATGAGAAGCTAGAACGCCCAAATTTTGCCATAGATCGGTTGGGATTGCAAATGGGCGAAATCAGTCTACAGGAAACATTTTTCCTCACAAGGACTGAAAATTCCCCTAATATTCAGAGAATTTAAGCATTTTTTGAAAATTCGAACAATAAAGTGATTCTTATTCGTTGGGGGTGAAAAAGGGATAAAACTCTTTGTGTATATTCCCCTAATTTAGTACATAGTATAAAAGCATTTGTTCCAAATTCATAGTTTTAAGGGGTAAAATGGGAATAGAGGTATAGAAATGGTGAAAATCGGTGTATACATTCCCTGATTTCGTAGACTTGTAAATGGAATAAGGGGTAAAAATTGTACTAACCAAATGACAGCAGCTAAAATCATGTAACGTATACAATATTTTTAGAGTATGGGTATAAATTAGAGAAAATACTTTATTTCAATTAGATTCAAGGATTCATTTTTTACAAAAATGCAACAACGTTATTTTCTTGTAAATTTCATTTTCCTCCTGCATTAATATGCCTTTAATGTCATTCCTGAATTATTTTGGGAGGTCCTCTCAAAAAATGACAAATTTTTAATACAAACAAGTAAAAAGGCGTTAAGTTCGGCCTGGACGAATCTTATATACACTCCACCACGGAGTACATTCAACAGTATTATCAGCAGATTAGACACTGTCGATATTACATATAAGTGCACTACCATATTAGGAAAATGCTTGATTTCAGCTACAGCCTTCATTTTCTATGACATTGCAATTAAATTTCAATGGGGATTTTGGAAAGTGCCCCTTTCATTATGTATGTTTCCAGTTCTGTTCTGATAAAAATCTGTTTAAAATATGCGTTTTCTAGGGCAGAAACAGTAAAATCGGCGACATTTGCATGGTCCTATTAATAAATCTGAAATCAATATAGATATTTCTCGTTATGATATATGGTGTTGAGCCAAATTTGAGCGGAAATTTATATGGGAACAAATCAGGATCGATCTCACCCACTTTCACCATAGATGATTGTACAGGGTGATTTTTTAAGAGCTTGATAACTTTTTTTTTTAAAAAAACGCATAAAATTTGCAAAATCTCATCGGTTCTTTATTTGAAACGTTAGATTGGTCCATGACATTTACTTTTTGAAGATAATTTCATTTAAATGTTGACCGCGGCTGCGTCTTAGGTGGTCCATCCGCTTAGTCCAATTTTGGCATTTCCACGTTTTTGAGTAACAGAGACCCAATTGGTGCGAACGGCGACGAATCGAAAATTGGTGGTCATCATTAACACTGGCCGATACAGCTGCGATATTTTCTTCAGTTCGCACTCTACGTAAGCGTGTTGGTGGTTTAATGTCCAACAATGTAAATTTGGTGCGAAATTTAGTCACAATAGCCCGAATAGCCGCTTCAGTGGGTCGATTAAACTGACCATAAAATGGAAGCGCGCAATGAACTTTCTTAACAGAGCACGCATTTTGATAATAAAATTCAATAATTTGCAAGCGTTGTTCGTTTGTAAGACGATTCATGATGAAATGTCAAAGCATACTGAGCATCTTTCTCTTTGACACCATGTCTGAAATCCCACGTGATCTGTCAAATACTAATGCATGAAAATCGTAACCTCAAAAAAATCACTCTTTAGTTGTAATATAATGTAAGGTAATGCAAAATTTGAGAAAAATCGGTTAATTTGTGTAGTTTTTAGAACAGAAAAATCAAATGGGGAGTTATTTTTGTGTAGGAGCTATATATAAATCTGAATCGATTTGACTCGTTTTCACCATAGATGTTTCTAGTTCAAATATAAGACGTTGTGCCAAATATATATTGGAGCTATATATAAATCTGAACCTAATTGACTTTCACCATAGATGTTTCTAGTTGTAATATAATGTATTGTGCAAAATTTTAACAGTCAAATCGGGAGCAATATTAGTTAAGGGGGCTATATCTAAATCTGAACCGATATTATCCATTTTCACCGTAGGTGTTTCTAGATGGATTATAAGATGTGGTGCCAAATTTGAAGAAAATCGGGTACACTATGAGGTTTCTACAGCGGAAAAAGTCAAATCGGGAACGACATTTGTATGGGGGCTATATCAAATTCTAAACCGATCTGTCCAATTTGTGCATCAAGTTACAGTACAAAACAGGTGATATTCACCAAATTTCATTAAAATCGAAATTTAAACTAATTTTCTGCATTTTTGTCCTACAGACTTTGTCTCTACTAGTACTTGCCTACCTTCTTAAAAATGTATGCAATAAGTTTATACATTTTGGAAAGATGGTTTCATATACATAAGCCCAAAAGAAATGAAACAATTCGCTCAGTCTGTTCATTAGAATTTGAGAAATGCTTTTTTGAGACAAAAATTTTATTCATTCTGATACGAAGTCGACATGAACCCATTTCCATTTTTTGATCTTATTTTCTCAAGTTTAGGAATTGTGGAATTCTTCGACAATCTTGTAAATATATTAAATGTAAATGATCTGCAAGCTATTGTAGAATTTCCGAAATAAAAGTTGGAAAGATGGTTTCATATACATAAGCCCAAAAGAAATGAAACAATTCGCTCAGTCTGTTCATTAGAATTTGAGAAATGCTTTTTTGAGACAAAAATTTTATTCATTCTGATACGAAGTCGACATGAACCCATTTCCATTTTTTGATCTTATTTTCTCAAGTTTAGGAATTGTGGAATTCTTCGACAATCTTGTAAATATATTAAATGTAAATGATCTGCAAGCTATTGTAGAATTTCCGAAATAAAAGTGTTCGCCAAATAGTTGAGAATTGTCTGGGAAACTTAACTCGAATCAATCCCCGGTGTAATATCATCTCACTGTACTTAGACATGTACTTTGTTCAGCTCTGCACTTTCTACGACCATTACACTGGCGGCAATCTTAATGCACATAATGGATTGTACACGTGAACGTTTCTCTATTCCAGCCGGGAAATAATGTTGCGTTTTTGGAAAACGAGGTGGCTGGCGAACAAAAAGATGACAAATAGCAATTTACGTGCTACGCGCGTAATCTGCTTCATTAACATTTTAATTGTGCGATGGCAAAAAAGCTCCACGTTGGGTAACAATTTTGAGGTTTAATTAAGGAGACACATCGTGGCATAAAGATTAAGCGTTTAGGGATGGATGCCATGGACAAAAATGCAGAATGAATACTGATGAAATTCATTCCGAGGCGAAATATAGCTTAAGGAAAGAAAGAAAATTCTCAAACTTATAGCGTAAAGTTTTAATGCTAAACTTGCTTTCCATTTTATTTTTGGAACGTACGTAATTGAAGTTTGAGTATAAACTCTCTCATAAATTGAGAGAATCTTGAACATCACCTCCCAAAATATTCGGTATATAAAGGGTGATTTTTTAAGAGCTTGATAACTTTTTTTTAAAAAAAACGCATAAAATTTGCAAAATCTCATCGGTTCTTTATTTGAAACGTTAGATTGGTCCATGACATTTACTTTTTGAAGATAATTTCATTTAAATGTTGACCGCGGCTGCGTCTTAGGTGGTCCATCCGCTTAGTCCAATTTTGGCATTTCCACGTTTTTGAGTAACAGAGACCCAATTGGTGCGAACGGCGACGAATCGAAAATTGGTGGTCATCATTAACACTGGCCGATACAGCTGCGATATTTTCTTCAGTTCGCACTCTACGTAAGCGTGTTGGTGGTTTAATGTCCAACAATGTAAATTTGGTGCGAAATTTAGTCACAATAGCCCGAATAGCCGCTTCAGTGGGTCGATTAAACTGACCATAAAATGGAAGCGCGCAATGAACTTTCTTAACAGAGCACGCATTTTGATAATAAAATTCAATAATTTGCAAGCGTTGTTCGTTTGTAAGACGATTCATGATGAAATGTCAAAGCATACTGAGCATCTTTCTCTTTGACACCATGTCTGAAATCCCACGTGATCTGTCAAATACTAATGCATGAAAATCCTAACCTCAAAAAAATCACTCTTTATAAGAGTTGAGCAGATTTTATTTCAAATAAAAAAATACATTTCATTTACTTATATGCCTAATAGTTGTATATAGGTTGGGATTGCAACTCGCTGAAAAAAATATTTCCTAACAATACAATCGAAGGGTTTAGAGAATGCAATGATAATTTATCTTAATTTTATTATATTTAAAATAAAACAAGTAAAGAAAGGCTAAAGTCGGATGGGGCCGATTGTATGATACACTCCACTTTCTATCAGAATATGTAAAATATGTGGATTCTGGAGCGGAAAAATTCAAATTGGGAGCGAAATTTGTATGGGAGCTATATATAAATCTGAACCGATCTAACACATTTTTACCACAAGTGTTTCCAGTTGAAATATAAGGTGTTTTGTGAATTTAGAGGAAAATCTGTTAAAATATGTGGATTCTAAAGCGGAAAATTTCAAATTGACTGACAGACGGACAGACGTACATTGCTAATGTATGACGTACTAACAAATGCACATAGACATAATACTCTCGTGGTGTGTATAGAAATCATAATCATAGTGTCATAAATTCTACAATTTTCCATAACTCTTTCTGCGTTAAAATATTAGCTATAAATTCCTGTTCAATTTTTATGGTTTATATTTATATTTTTTTCGAAAAAAAACTAAAGTTTTTCTCAATTCTTTGGAGACTGTTTAAGCCGAGGTTTCTATGTGAACAATTGTACCCAATGGCGACGAGGGCTTCCCACTCTTAGGCGTACGGAAGGCCTTATTTGGTAATGTCTCCCATTATCCATTGTAGGCCTTCTACATTCAGTTATGTCAGAAGGCCTTATCAGCCCTTTCAAAAGTATACATTCACATTCATATGCTTTAAAAGAGTAATTCCATATGAAGCGATCACACAATATTTTTCGATATGGCGAATAAAAATACATTGCCCAATACTCATAAATACGCATTAGTTTGGATCAAAAAAATATATATTTTTTAATATTTTAATATTTTTCTGGTATCAGGGACAAATATAAAACATAAAAAATATTGTATATCTAATATATCGTTATATTGATACTGGTAAATGGTAAATATTGTACACTATATACGAAAGTACAAAAATTTTAAATCTTTATAATTATTATATGCTTATCAATTCATTATATCTGTTTTGTAAACTGGAGAATATCCAAATTACGAGAAGTATATATATGTAACCCCATCTAATGTATATTTTGTTTACATTTTTGAATAACAAATGGAATCTTTGAATTTCAAATTACGAGTTTTGAATTTCAAATGATGTCTTTTGAAAAATGAAAATGGTGTTTTTATACCCTCCACCTCCAGGATGGGGGTATACTAACTTTGTCATTCCATTTGTAACACCTTGAAATGTCGACCTGGGACCCTATAAAGTGTATATATTCTTGATCGTCATAAAATTCTAAGACGATTTAGCCATGTCCGTCCGTCCGTCCGTCTGTTGAAAGCACGCTAGCATCTAAACGAAAGGAGCTAGAACGTTCAAATTTTCCATAAATGCGTCTTATAGTCGTAGATCGGTTGGGATTGAAACGGGGCGAAATCGGCCCAAAGGGAAAAATTTTTCCTCACAAGGACTAAAATACCCATAATAATCCATAATATTTAAGCATATTTTTTGAATATGTCTGTTTATATTTGCTTGATATTTGGTATGCGCATTTCCCTTATAGCAAAAACGTGCACCATAAAGTGATTCTTATTTGTAGGGGATGAAATGGGGCAATAAGGGATAAAAATGGTACATACTAAACGACAACAGCTAGAAACACGAAATTCGGTGTGTACATACCTCTAGCTGAGTAGATACATAATATAAAAGTATTTTTTCCAAATTCGTACTTTTAAGGGGTAAAATGGGAATAGAGGGATAAAAATGGTACCAACCAAACGGCTGTAACTAGAATAATGAAATTCGGTGTATACATTCCTCAGATTGCATAGACAAGTAAAATACATGGATTTTTCAAAATTCGTACTTTCTGGGGTTAAAATGAAAAAAAGGGATAAAAATAGTACCAATCAAATGACCGCAGCTAGAGTCATGAAATTCGGAGTATACATTCCTCTGACTGCGTAGACAGGGAAAAAAACGGATTTTTCGAAATTCGTACTTTCAAGGGATACAATGGTACAGAGGGATAAAAATAGTACCAACTAAACGACTACAGCTATAATAATGAAATTCTAATTGCGTAGATACGTCAAGGGGGTAAAAATGGTACCAACCAAATGACCGCAGCTAGAGTCATGAAATTCGGAGTATACATTCCTCTGACTACGTAGACATGAAAAATAAAATGTTTTTTTCCAAATTTGTACTGATACAAAGCAGGCCTGATTAAAGGTATTACAGGTCATGATTTCCGCCGCTGGGTAGCCATCATAGGTACCTTTAATTGAACTTATATACATATACTTTATCGGACTTTAAAACAAATTTATGTGATGTTATACATGACTCTTTGATTTCAATTGAGTCCACAATTATACGAAAATTGCCTGCCCATATACACATTTTTATTTTTGCGTGTTTTTTACGATAGAACCTCTTAAATCTTTCAATCGATGATAATTAGCTCTAAATTAATAACCAAAGCCTTAATATATATTCACAATGTCTGCAGTCTATTAATTAATAAATCATTGCAAATAACGATATAATAAAAAAATTATATATCGTCAATCAACACAGTCAATCTGAGATATTTTTAAGTCTACTTTTAAACATACTTATTTACCTTCAATTTTAACTCGCATGTCATGAAGTATGCTTTACATAAATTTTCCACAACACAATAACAGAAAAGTATAGTAAAGGAAAAAGGTATATAAAAGGAATAGTAATTTTGCTTTATTTTTGGCTGGAAAAGTTTTACCATTTCTGCAAATAAATCGTTGTTTGCAGCAATTGTCAAACTTTTCTTTTTACAACGATTAACTAACACCGCAGTGTACCAATATTTGTAAAAATCAAGACATCGCTCGTCCTTACGCTTACAGTTTTATAGTGGGGATAAGATACTGTATTTTGAAAAGCTGCAGTTAAACCAGTATTTGAAAAGAAAAACGAAAGCAAAGCTACACTTTTTATAATGCAAACACTTC
The DNA here is from genome assembly GCA_947397865.1 of Polietes domitor. NCBI lineage: Eukaryota > Metazoa > Arthropoda > Insecta > Diptera > Muscidae > Polietes > Polietes domitor. Next base: position 44,603,760 of record OX377618.1, on the reverse strand, counting down.
AAGAGCTCTTATTTTCCATGAACTTAATGACATACCAATATGGTTTCCATGATATATGCCAATAAATTAAACTCTAAAATGATAAACTTTTGAAATGTTCTAAAATTAAAAAATTTGCAACGTTTTTCGCATTTGAATTTGAAAAAAATCGATTTTAAACTTTTATCTAAGACTAGTCCTTTAAGCTTTTAAATTAAATCACATTTTCATAAGTCGTCCTTGGGTATCCATCTCTAATGTTTACAGTTCTAATTTGAAGTGTCATTAAATAGTTTGTAGAGTGCGCATCCTATTCACTTACGATTTTTTTGACAGCCTCTTTTTGTCATCATTTCGTTTGCTCTTGCCCTGCCATGTAAATTTATGAAATTTTCATTGAATTTTTTAATTCGACAAATCTTCAACGTGCTTCTGTTTAAATAGAACGACTTAAAATATTTGGAAATGAATCCGTTGCTCCATTGTTGTCCATTGTCCGCATTGTATTCAAAATGCATTCTGTGTGAAATGATAATTTTTCAGCTGCATCTCATCCATCCCCTTCCCGGTCCGACCGCTTAAGTTTACTTTGGCATTTCATTAGAATTTCTATGGAAATGAATGAATTCATTCATTGCAATCTGTTGTTCTGGTGGAAGCCACGTCCTTTAAGTGTGAGACCTCTCTTAAACTTGTATGCAAACAATTGGTTATATCCTACGCACTGCTTTTGGCCGGCAGCTTTGTGCAGGACACCAACGGGTTTGAGGTCACAAGAGGCCTAAACAAATATTTCTCTCGTCGAGCGTTAGTTTAGTGGTGGAATTGTGAATTCCGGCCGAAAAGCTAAGAACGCAACGAACAAAGAGATCTAACTACTTCATTATTCATATGCAGAAGTTTATCGACCGTAGGGTGGAAAGAGAGGTTTAAGATTAAAAAACAAACTAACAATGTATAGGGAGAATATACATAGTTATGAAAAAAGGTTTTGGTGATACCATAGTTTATTGATATACATCCCGGAAACCAGATGTCGTATTGGAATTTCATTTAGTTTATGCAATCCGAAAACTATTGAAAAAACTAAACTATTTTTCATAAAACAAAGCACAATTTTGCTTTCGTTTTTTCTGTTTGGAACAGTATGTTTCATTTTCTTACTTACATCATTTCTATAATCGCGAAGAAGATCAAAGGTTTGGCATTTCACTTAATCATTATAAAAACAAAATTCCGCTAATAGCTGCAAATATCGATTTAACATTAGAAATGTTAATACCTTGGCAGTCCAGAATAAAGCAAAAATACTATTTCTTCTTCTCTGTTTCTATATGGAATTTTAAAAAGTTAAACTTTCATTGATTTGACGAACGATGAATGATCCTCCTGATTTAATGGAGGCGCGGATTGGATCATCTGATAAAGTGCCCCCTGACAAGAATCCGAAAAGTCAGGGAGGGAAGTCTTCTCTTCGAACACTGTTAATGGAAGCATGTTTCAATGACAAGGAAATTCTGGAGGAGAACGTGAAGGCTATTGCTGCCGCCAGTAACAAGGGAGGATGTGGAACCATCCCGAAATCAAAGGCAACTTTAGTCGAGAGAGCTGATGTATCCATAGACAAAATCAAAATGAATACCGGATGTGGAACAATTCCTAGGTCAAACTCCCATGCAACTGAGGCACTAAATATATCTAAAAGTAATTCAAGAAAAGCAGTTTCGATGGAAATTTCTAATGGTGAATCCGGAATGGATTATGTAGACCAGCCAGTCACAACTGCAGAAGAGGAGTTTCAATTGATACAAGGTAAACGAATGAGACTACAGAAGGATGTAGAAATAGATTTGTCCAATTTAAAAAAAAAGAAAGGCCAATGATATGACGGTTAATCGTGAAAATCGTTACTCCATATTGGGTGACTTAGACATTGAAGCAGAGGAAGCAGCTCCAAGGAGACCTAATTTAGATAATCTTAATAATGTTAACAATTTAGTAGCCAGCGGAAAATCATCATTTTGTCCACCTATTTTCTTATATAATGTTAATATAAGTAGTTTAGTCGATCAATTGAAAAGGACTAATGTAGTGTATAAAATAGTCAACAAGAGCAAGGTCAAGAGCAAGTTGTATCTCAAGGATGCGTCGGCGCACTCAGAGATGATGCAACTTCTTAGAGATCGTGAGGTTCCTTCATACTCTTATACCCCGAAGGAATTGAAAAAGACTACAATTGTTTTGCGGGGCCTGCATTATAAGACGACTTTGGATGCGCTCAAGGATGAATTAGATCGTTTGGTTCCCAATACAGTTCAATCAGTTTCGAAATTCTCGACGGCATTTTCAAGAAGGAAGAACATAGATACGGGATTATTTTTAGTGACCCTCATTTCTGGAAGGATGCCAAAGGACATTAAAGATTTTAATTATATTTTGAGTCAGAGAGTTTCATGGGAGTCGCCCAAGGTTAATTCGAAGATAGTACAATGTTGGCGATGCCAACAGTGGGGACATTTGTCGCGAAATTGTAATAGGTCCTACGTTTGTATGAAGTGTGAGGGAATCATGCCCCTGGCGCCTGTGAATTTGTGTCGGATAAGGATAATTTACCATTTTGTGCGAACTGCAACCAAAGAGGACACCCGTCGAACTTCAGAGGTTGTCCTGCTTATGTCAAGTATGTCAGTATGAGGAAAAAATTGCAGGATCAGGCTAGAGAGAAAAGACAACAAGCTTCGGAGAATGTTTTTCAAGTTGTTAATAACGCTAATATCAGGACATCGGATAAATCTTTTGCCAGTCTATTTCATGGTAATGAGACACGGAATCAGAACTACGTTCATAAACCCCCAGTGATACAGGAATTCTTGAAGATAGCCCGAACAATTTGTCAGCCTGAGGAGGTTTCATTGGAGATGAAAATTCAACAATTTATTAAGGACTACTTTATACTTTCTAAGACGGAGGCCAGGGAGGAATGCGTGGCTCTCTTGGAGCAGGTTGTACGACAATATGGCCCGTAGATTTTTGAATTTGTTGACATTTAATGTTAGATCACTTGTGGAAGTGAGTCGTAGGATCGATTTGTTAAGGACTTTGAACGCACAGGATATAGATATTGCCTTTATTCAGGAGACTCATTTGGGCGAGAGTCGCAGAATTAGGCTTGAGGGTTACAACATCTTAAGGGATAGTAGTTCACAGGGTGTTGCCATAGCTATTAAGGTTTCATATTCATTTTCGAGTGTTAACATTCCAGGGCTATTCTGTCCGGGTGCATTTATGGCCATTGATATTATGACCGATGGTGTAAGGAGGAGGATTTTGTTCGGTTCGTTATATATTCCCTGTAACTATGGAAATAGAAGAATTTTTGATGGTCTTTCACTGCTGGCTGATTTCTGTCGAGATTTCGACGGTACAGTAATTGGTGGGGACTTTAATGTCAAGCATACATCACATTTTTTCCGCTAGATGGCGTTTTAATTTTCATGTAAAATTAAAAAATATCCAAAATGTAATGTAATTCGGAGCCCCGAATCGCTGAATCAAGCAATTCCCGGCCAGCGAAAAAGATTCTACTTTAGTTATTGGATTTCAAATCAACAACATTGTATTTTTAATGAATTTCGTACATTTTTTGGATATTTTGTAATTTTACATGAAAATTAAAGCGCCATCTAGCGGAAAAATGTTTTTTTTTAATAAAAACAAATCCAAATTTAATTCCCTTTTCAAAACTGGCTCAAGCACTTAAATCGGTTCACCCATTCTGTTTTTATAGAACTTTTTATAATAGTACTACGTTACAAGTGAACCTCCACGATCCTTCGAATCTTTAAAATCGATTTTCTCAAAATTCTGACGTGCTACAGCAAATCCCCGAGACACGTATTTCTTTATTTTAAGCCTATTTTCATATTCTGTTAACATTTCTCATGTGTACCAACCACTGTCGTACTGTGTTATTAGCCCGAATTTGTTGGAGAGTGGGCATACGAACATACGAATATCTAGTCTCCCTTCTTTCTCCGACCACTTTCCACTCAAACTGCGGATAAGGCTTCCGGACTTCGAGATGCTGTTGAATCCTTCAGCGACTTACGTATCCTATAAGGATACGGATTGGGGATCATTTAGGAACGATATTGTGCATGAAATATTATACTATTTCCCGGACTCCACACGAAATCTGTCGAATTTTGAGATTGACGAGTACATTAGGAAATTTACTTCGTCTGTGAATTGTATAGTTGATTTACATTCGGAGAGGGTTGAGATCAGGAAGAGTAGATTTGTTGTCTCGGATAGGGCAAAACATTTATACAGAATTAAGAACGGATGGCAAAAGGAGATGAAAAGAATATTTCACCGGACTCTAAATAGGAATGACCCGAATTATGCTCTACTGTCAAAGCAGGTGCAGTTAATAAATATAATTATTAAGAGACAAGTGGAGATTGAACAAACTCAGATTTTTAATGAGAAACTTAGGAGAACTAGGCCAGGTCCAACTGCACATAGGAATGTTTATCGTATCATTGGTCATAGGAAGAGCTTGCCACTGAAAACACTTGTTGTGAACGGCGAGGTTATAGAGGATGATGACCTTAAATTAGACAAATTGAAGGATCATTTTTCGAATATTTATGCCGGTTCGGCTCCAGATAGGGATATATCAGATATTCAGAGGACGGTGGAGAGGACTCTATCTAGTGTTGCGGATCATGGTTGTATATTTACTGCAGATTGTTCTGCTCTTGTCCCGCCCTCCACTTCAGTACTGATCACGTTGAACGAATTGTTGGAGTGTTCTGGGATTTTGAATAATAAAAGGTCTGCCGGTTTGGACAACATTTCTAATTTTATTATCAGAAAACTTCCTACGAAGGCGTTCGAGTATTTGACAATTTTATTTAATAATTGCCTGAATAATGCATACTTTCCCAATACGTGGAAGATTTCGAAGATTGTACCAATTCGGAAAAAAGGAAATTCTGATAATATAGATAACTTGAGGCCAATTTTTATGTTATCCAATTTGGGAAAACTTTTCGAAAGAGTGATTCGTCGGAAGATGGACAGAGGACTGACTGGATCGTACATTCCAGATTTACAATTTGGATTTAGAAAGGCTCATTCTACAGTTGATGCCATGCTGAAATTTCAGGATGACATTGTTGTTAATTTGAGACTACGTCGATGTACGGTAGCTGTGTCGTTGGATGTCGAGAAAGCTTTCGATAAAGCATTTCATGACGGCATTTTGTACAAAATGATTCGGATTGGATTTGATCCCCAGATAATTAAATTGTTTCGAAGTTATTTCTTAGGCAGGTTTTTTAGTATTGTACTGAATGGTAGGACTACTGCGTTTGGAGAGGTCAAATGTGGAGTTCCACAGGGCTCAATGTTGGCTCTTCATTTATACAGCATTTTTATGAGCGATTTTCCTCATGTTTTGCCGGAGTCGATTGGATTGCTATATGCCGATGATAGCCTCCTCTATGCACATGATGAGTCCCCGATCAATGCCCTGCGGAAAGTTTCGAATCATTTGGTTATTGTTAAAAAATTTTATGATGATTGGGGTATAAGAATTAATACTTCTAAGAGTGAGGCTATTTGTATTCGAAACGCATCACGAAAATGCGGTGCAGCTGTTGTGCCTGAGAGTAAGTTACTGAGAGTTTTCATTCATGGTGAGGAGATTCCTTTCAGAAATGAGATAAGATATTTGGGAATTCATTTTAACCATTTGTTGAAATTTAATAAGCATGCTCGAATTGTTTTGGGTAAGGCGTATAGGATATTGGAATCTTTTTCGAAGATTTTATGGAACAGAAGTTTGCCGCAGAGCACTAAACTTCTGCTGTACAAGACCACTATACGCCCAATCATATTATATGGGTTCCCGATATGGTTCAATATATCCCCGATAGTGATGAGGGAATTCGAGATTCTCGAAAGAAAGATTCTGCGATACTGTATTGGGAAAAACTTTGAGTCATTCAACCGTCGTCATTCAAATGTTTATATTTACAAAGAGTCGAAGGTTACTCCAATAGGTCTCTGTGTTTGTGGCATCATTGATAAGTTTGTGACAAGGGCTTCTTTTCATGAAAATGATTTTATTACCGCCATTTACGATGCACAGAAGGACTGTGATTGGTCTGATGTACGCTACCTTTCTCCCATTGGATATCTTAACGAAAATCCCCCTAATTTTGATTTATCAGTGTCTATACGTCCTGAGTTCTACAGTAAGTCTCTTCTTGGCACACATAGGGGATAGCGTTAATGTAACGGATACATAACTCTTGATATGCTCTTGTTTTCTCTCATTTTATTATTATTTTTTTTTAATTTTAAGTTTTGGTTTTATTTAGATTTAATTTAGAATTAAGATTAGTTTTAAGCGCATTTGAGATATTACGCTCTCATATCCTGCAAAGTCCCGGGAGCAAGGACGATATTCTATACTACTTTAATAATATTTATATACAAACCACTTATTGGAAAAGCATGGTGCTGTACAAACATCGACATTTTTCATTTAGATAATACATTATAGTCTTAAGTAATTTCTTGTTCATCGAATTAGTTAAAATCTGTTAATATATTTTGGATAATTTATTTAAAGCAAACTTTATGGATGCACGATTATATGATATATGAGCAGAATTTGAAGGTAAAAAGATACAAGTGAGCTCTCTTAAAAATAATAAAATACAATAAATACAAACTCACACGAAATAAAAAACATGTATTATTCTTAAACAAAAGAACAATTTTATACAAAAACGTAATTCTCCACTTCTTTGGGACAACAACTTTCCAATGATATATAATTTGTATACATTGAGCCAATAAAACGCCGTAAAATGGTACCCTTCGGTTAATTCATGCTTGCCGTTTTAATGTAATGATTCCTAACAGATTGTGATACTATGTTGATTGACGATTCATGATGGTATTATAGGGTGGGCCATTTAAAACTATAAATTATAATCTGCTATAAAAAAGTACTGATTATTTTTTCAAATTTCCGGTTTTATTGGAAAGGTTGAACTTTGTCATTTAATAATGGAACACAATAGCATTCATATGACTACGACGGCCGGCTTGGCAGTACATCATCCGATAAACCCAATTTTTCGGTACATGGCCCAATGATGCCGCCATCCCAAAATCAACACCAACATGTAACTCGTTGTGGATGCATTGGCTTCTCAATAGTCACGTGTCGGTTTTCTGAACCCCATATGTGGCAATTTTTCTTATTGACATAGTCACCGAGCTGAAAATGTGCTTCATGAAAGCTGAACTGAAAGCCGATCTCTTTTCGGAAAATGTTCACTTAAATTTCTTACAGTTTGCGTTAAAGACTCATACTTTGGAATTAATATTTTAATATTTCCTAATTTTGTTAGCGTCCCATTTTGGTAATGTTGAACCTAAACCTGAAACTAAAAACAAGTAAAAATGGCTTTAAGTTCGGTCGGCCGAACTTTATAAATAAATATAATATTTTTATTATTTCAAGCCACGCTTATAAGACAAGGCTACCAATACGTTTACACTATATATATATAAATATTCTTATATTTATATTTTCAAAAAGGTTAAATACCATAAATATTGGTAGGCAGTGGGTGCCACAGTTGGTTGTACTTCCATTCTATTTTATTTCCAAAAGTACAAATTTTGAATATGTCACCTACATAGTGCAAAATAACTTAACTTCATGATTCAACCAATATTTGCGTAAAAATACGAATTTGGAAAAACCTTTTTATTTTGCGTGTCTATGCAGTCAGAAGAATGTAACACCGAATTCCATGATTCTAGCTGCGGCTATTTGGTTGGTACCATTTTTACCCCCTTTTTTAAATTTTACCCCTTCAACTATCGACTATCTAAAATCTCTTTATTTTACGTGTTTACGCAATTAGCGGTATGTACGCACCGAATTTCATCATTCTAGCTGTATTCGTTTAGTTGGTACTATTTTTATCCCCATTGTATCCCTTGAAACTACGAATTTGGAAAAAAACTTTTTCCATTCGAACTCCAAAAAGTACGAATTTCGAAAAATCCTTCTATTTTACGTGTCTACAAAATCAGAGGAATGTATACACCAAATTTCATTATTCCAGATGCAGCCGTTTGGTTGGTACCATTTTGATCCCTCTATTCCCATTTTATTCCTTAAAAGTACGAATTTGGAATAAATAATTTCATATTATGTATCTGCTCAATTAGAGGAATGTATACAGCGAATTTCGTGTTTCTAGTTGTTGTCGTTTGATATGTACCATTTTTATCCCTTTTTGCGCCATTTCACCCCCTACTAATGAAAAAAATTATGGTGCACGTTTTTGTTATAGGGGGAATGCGCATACCCAATATCAAGTAAGTACAAGCAGACGTATTGAAAAAATAAGCTTAAGTACTCTAAAATATTAGGGGTTATTATGGGGTTTTTCAGTCCTTGTGAGGGGAAAATTTTCCCCTTTGGATTGATTTCGGCCAGTATCAATCCCAAACGATCTACGACTATTAGACGTATTTACGTACAATTTCGACCTCCTAGCACCTTTCGTTTAGATGTTAGCGTGCTTTCAACATACGGACGGACGGACAGACGTCTTAGAATTTTATGACGATCAAGAATATTTATATACTTTATAATATCTGAGATCGATATTTCAAGGTGTTACACACGGAATGACAAAGTTAGTACACCCCCTTCCTCCCTCCAAACATTTGTATGATATATCACCAAGAAGATATTGCGGCAATATCTTCCATTTATCATTTTGATGAAATTCATCAAAATAATTTTTTTCTTATCACCCTTGTATCATTTTGAAGAAATGTTGGCGATATTGATTTTGTTGTCATTTTTCGTATGAATGTTTCGGAAATAATGAAAGAAAATCTATGTTTCATTAGAAATTCGTGTTTCTTTTCATATTTTATTGGTGCATTGCAAATTGGACTAGCACGCAATAAGTAAAAGAGAAAACAAGTCGAAGTTCTAAATGAAATCAGTAGCAAGTGATGAAAAGCCAACTTGTAAGTTGATTATTGATGCAGATCTTTGGGTACAAAATGTTGTCAGACATTAAGATTTGTTTGCATTTCACAGAGGGAATATTTTCAAAACGAATGAGAGGATTGGCATGTAGTTTTGATATGACACGCTCTCAAAAAGCTTTTAACTAACCGCTTGGTCAACAAATATACTTGGATGGGAACCAAGGAGAAGCCGTCGACTCAAAATTTGAATAAAATAGCTTGTATTATATGCATTTTATTTTATTTTTTTTAGGCATATGCTTTGGTTCTTTTCCAAACCCAAGTGCGAAAACGCCCATTTGATTAACCAGAAACATGCGAAAGACCGAAATAATAAAGAACATAAGGCGAAAACAGCAGTGAAGTCCATCTATTTAATTTCTAACTCTTAGTTATTTTATGTTTACTTATCATTTATGAGGTTATTGTATTTCTTTATTCACCACTTTATGTAATTATTAATTTTGAAATATGAAAAACACAAAAATATGGAAAATTGCGTTTTTTGTCTTCTATGTGGTTATCTGGCGATATCCCGTTTTTATCTTCCAGGCGATATCAACCAGATTTCCTGCGGATGATAATCTGGCAATATCTCCAATTTCTCATCCGGGTGTATTGCTTTCGTATTGCCTTGGCGTATCTCCCTGGCCGCACAAACTTCTCCAATTGAGGTAACTTCCGCAATACGAATACGATAGTTGCCGCGATATTATTTTTCTTCTAGGCGATACGATTTCGAATCGTTTTCGTATTGCTGTGCTTGTTGGGCTGGAGGTGGAGGGTATAATAATGTTATTTTACCTTTCAAAGTCAAAGTAATCTGTAATTCTTTTTTTTAATGTTTAATGGTTATGTTGAATGCTTCATTAATACAAGTGTGACTGATTTTCCACCAATTGTTTAGCTGATTTATTTAGTTTTAGTCATTTATTTAGTTATAAGAGCTTACTAACATAGATTAAATGATAGGAAGGGTTCTTTAACTAAAATTTCGAAAATCGTAAAAAATAAAAGAAAATGGGCGTTGGGTGCGACACTGGGAATTTTCATATAATTGCGGACTATAATGATATCTCTTTTAAAGCTAAGACCTAAAATTGTATTGTTTGCATTGAGGCTTACTGATTCCTTAAGTCAGCGTACACAATATTTATGAACATTTTATTAATTATTTTTTAATAAAATACCAATTTTAATATTTGTACTTTCATGTTGGAAGTGGCGAACATATAATGGTAATAATGATGGCTACAAATGTTGCGAGTTTTACTATAACAGCGGTTTTCGAAAAAATCTCTTCACCAACATTTTCAATAAGAAATTTTATAATGAAATGTGAATTATAATAAGAATGTTGGGTGCTTTACGTATCATGCAACATAATGCTGCACCCCTAAACTTATCGCCTCCACCTGCGTAGGCCACAGTCTGCTCTATGCACCGTGCGCCGACAAAACTTTGTCTTCTGAAGTTTTTAGCCTTTTTTGTGGTTTTGATTGTATTTTAAGTTTTTGCCCCTTAAGACCTGCTTAGGTTTGGCAAAGTCACAAGGTTGTCCTCCGGTGAACCGTTTATCCTTTCTTCTGATGCTGTTGGTATTCCAACGTTAATTATTCATGGATAATGAAAAGTTTTAGGGAAATGCAATGCGAAACGTGGCAAATGAGGGCATTCTTTTTCTTTGTGAAATGCAAGTGAAAATAAGACATTCAATTTTTTTTAGTGGAATTTGCATATTTCCCAAAACTAAATTCACGATCTCATCTTTCGGGATTCTTGCCACAATAACAATTCAATTTGTTGAAAAATAAAGAAAAAACTATTTACAAAGCCAATGGAAACTAAACAATGCCCAGCAGCATAAAAATACTTGAAGAGGGTAGTAGCAAAGATTGGAGAAGTAAAATCGTTAATGGTATGTCACTTTCCGGATTTCTGGTGGAATTCCATCAGAGCTTTGCCGGTCTGACAGTGTCTCTATTATGGACCAACGAGATCACTTCCACAATGTATGTTTCCAGGTCAAATATCACGTGTTCTAATCAAAATCTATTAAATGAAGTGTTTTGTGGAGCGGAAAAAGTCGAATCGTGAGCGAAAATTTTCGGAAGCTATAAATAAATTTAAATCGATTTGAACCATTTTCACCATAGATATTTCTAGTTCAAATATAAGGTGCTGAGCAAAATTCGAAGAAAAGGATGGGTCACGAAAATAAATTGCAGCGGTTACCCCCCACAAATAAAGATTGGATTGTTTAATGATGATTTGCAAAATACTTCCTCGCAGGGGCAAGCCATTTGTGAGCTAAACGCTCCTGAAAATGTATATTACTTTCATAGTATGTATTCTTAGTTGAAATATAATAGAGGTGTTATTTTGGTATTCAAAAAATGCCATTTTTTGAGATAAATGATCGGATGTTTATTTCATAATAAAGAGGAAGGTATACCGTTAATAATGAAGAACCAGTAAGGAAAGGCTAAAGTCGGGCGGGGCCGACTATATGATACCCTACACCACTCCCTTCATATAAATTATACAGAATACTATAAATTCATCTTTAGTCATATTTAACGAATGTGGTAAATAATATGATAATTGATCCAATCTTCCGGCAGACAAATACAAATTTTGCAGTAGTAATAGGATGAATCGGATCGACATTTGAAAGGGGGTCAATAACAACATGGAGTAATACATAGGGTTTGCATCCCGGGATTTCCCGCGGGAAAATTCCCGGGAATTCGCACATTTTTCATTTCCCGTATCCCGGGAAATTCGTACGAGAATCCCGCGGGAATTCAGTAGAAAATTTTACATATTTCTGCGCATATTTTTTTTCATCATTTCCACAATAAAATTAAAAATGTTGTATAAAAACTTAGATTACATCGCTTTTAATCAGGTATGTCAAATATTGAAGTTGGATGACAAAATACTTTAAGCTGCGTTCGGATGTAGGTTCTAAATCCACTTTTTCCGATTTTTCCTGTCAAGCTCCATATGAAAAAATTAAAATCCAGGAAAAATAGATTTTGCGCATGTATCCGAACGCCAAAAATATAGAATTTAAAGTTTTTGAAGTGACAGGACAAATAACAAACATATCATTTAATGCTATACTCACTATTAATGTGAACGATCGTTCTCCGTCGCTTACATTTTCCAATAAAATAAGAAATATCTGATCTGTAATTAATTTTGAAACTTGAAAAGATGTTTGAATTGATCTCACATTGCGCTTTATTATATGAATTCTGTAACAGTTTCGTTGTGAAATATATATTTATTTTACATTAATAAAATGTGAGTGTTTCATTGAAAAAATAAGCTTAACTCATGGTAAGCAGTATGTTGACGATTTCCCGTGCTGTCCCGGGATCCCGGGAAATTGAAAAAATAATTCCCGTTTCCCGGGAAATAAAAAGTAAGGGAAAATGCAAACCCTAGTAATACAGTAGAATGGGGCACCATTTGGGTTATTCCAAAGTATGGACATATAGTTAGTTGAAATATAATATAATCTGCAAAATTTGAAAAAAATCCGATGTAAAATTTGCGTCTTTGAAGAGTAAAAATTAAAATGGGAGGGCGCTGCATTAAAAAGTGTTTCCATATAGATCAAAGTTGGTATTCTTAGTTGAAATATGACATGATATGCAAAATTGTATCGAGATCCAATACAATGCCCAGTGCAATGGAAGCCCGTTTGCAAGGGCGCTACATTAAAAAGTGGGCCTTTTAAATCGCTTTTTAAGTAGATATTCTTTATTGAAGTATAACATGATCTGCAAAATTTCATCAAGATCCAATGTAAGATGTTGGTTCTAGAGCGATAATAGTATAAACTGGGGGCCAATTTGTATGGGGGATATTCCAAAACATTGACCTATATAGCTGGCTTTCAAAATACGTGTTTTTAGTATAAATGTAACATTGTGTGGAAAATTTGATCAAAATCCGATGTAAAATGTGCATTTTAGAGCAGTAATATTGTAAATCGTATGTACATTTGTATGGGGGCTATATCAAAACATAGACCCATGTGGTCAACTTTTCCATGAGCTGTTTCTAAAGGGTGCTTGATAACTTTTTTTTTTAAAAAAAAACGCATAAAATTTGCAAAATCTCATCGGTTCTTTATTTGAAACGTTAGATTGGTCCATGACATTTACTTTTTGAAGATAATTTCATTTAAATGTTGACCGCGGCTGCGCCTCAAGTGGTCCATCCGCTTAGTCCAATTTTGGCATTTCCACGTTTTTGAGTAACAGAGGCCCAATTGCTGCGAACGGCGACGAATCGATAATTGATGGTCATCATTAACATTGGCCGATACAGCTGCGATATTTTCTTCAGTTCGTACTCTACGTAAGCGTCTTGGTGGTTTAATGTCCAACAATGTAAATTTGGTGCGAAATTTAGTCACAATAGCCCGAATAGCCGCTTCAGTGGGTCGATTAAACTGACCATAAAATGGAAGCGTGCGATGAACTTTCTTAACAGAGCACGCATTTTGATAATAAAATTCAATGGTTTGCAAGCGTTGCTCGTTAGTAAGTCTATTCATGATAAAATGTCAAAGCATACTGAGCATCTTTCTCTTTGACACCATGTCTGAAATCCCACGTGATCTGTCAAATACTAATGCATGAAAATCCTAACCTCAAAAAAATCACTCTTTAGTTCAAATATAACACGATCCAGAAAATTTGGTCATGATCCCATGTAAAAAGTGTATTCTAGAGCAGTAATAATTTAAATTATAGGGATATTTGTATGGAGGCTATATCTAAATCTGAGCCAATTTCATCCGAATTCAATACCAATCGTCCTTGGCCAAAAAAAGTAACTTCTGCCAAATTTCATGACAATCGACCTGTAGAGTGCGAACAAGCTTAGATGGGCAGCAGATGGACAGACAGACATCGTTAAATCGATTCAGCTGGTGATTCTAAGCCGGTCCGTATACTTAAAGGTGGGTCTAGCTCAATAATTTCGTCGTGTTACTAACATTTGGCGTGAAACTAACTTATAATACCCTAGTCCACGAAGTGGTGTAGGGTATAACAACATCAGCCAAATGGCCACCACGACCACGTTTACACGACCATATCCTTTTCATGAAATTTTTCATAACCAAATCGCAAAGTGGCTGCCCTATGTCCTCGAAAGCCTCACGAATTCAATCTTTGAGGTCTTGAATCGACGCTGGGCTGTTGGCTTAGACACATGGCCCCAAAGGAAGAAGTCACAAGGTGTTAAATCACAAGATCTCGGTGGCCAATTGAGATCACCTCTTCGAGAGATAACACGGTCCGGAAACTTTTCCCGTAAAAGAGCAATGGTTTCGTTGCTAGTGTGGCACGTAGCGCCGTCTTGTTGAAAGTAAACGTTGTCCAGATCAATACCATCCAACTCCGACCATAAAAAATCTGTTGATCCAACCTCATTTTCGAAAAATTAAGGTCCAATGACCCCGCCGAACCATAAACCGCACCAAACAGTCACACAATGTGGATGGAGAGGCTTCTCAACAATAACTCTTGTGTTTTCCGAACCCCAGATGCGACAATTTTGCTTTTTGACGTAGCCACGGAGGTGGAAATGTCCCTCATCAGTCGAGATGATTTTTCGATGGAATTTCAGATCACTTTCATTCATGAATTTTAATAATTCCAATGCGTTGTTGAAGCGTGTATCGTTCCATTTTTAGTAATGGCGTAGTCTCTTTTTGTCAAATGTCAAAGAATAAAAGCTTCAAAAGTGACATCTACCGAAATACCGGGTGATTCAAAATAACACCTCTTGTTGGAAAACCTTTATAATCTGCAAAATTTGATAAACTTCCGATGTAAAATGTGGGTCCTAGGGGGTTAATAATAAAAATGGGGGCCACTCTGTAAGGGCGCTACATTAGAAAGTGGGCCCTTATAGATCATTTTCAAAGTAGGAATTCTTTATTGAAATATAACATGGTCTGCAAAATGTGATCAAGATCCAATGCCAGATGTGGGTTTTAGAGCGATAATAGTGTAAACCGGGGCCCATTTGTATGGGGGCTATACCAAAACATAGACCTATATAATTGGCTTTTAAAATAGGAGTTTCTAGTCTAAACTTAATATTGGGTGGGAAATTTGATCAAGATCCAATATAAAATGTGAATTTTAGAGCAGTAATATTGTAAATCGGATGTACATGTGGTCCACTTTCCCGTTAACTGCTTTCAGCTCAAATAAAGGGTGATTTTTTAAGAGCTTGATAACTTTTTTTTAAAAAAAACGCATAAAATTTGCAAAATCTCATCGGTTCTTTATTTGAAACGTTAGATTGGTCCATGACATTTACTTTTTGAAGATAATTTCATTTAAATGTTGACCGCGGCTGCGTCTTAGGTGGTCCATCCGCTTAGTCCAATTTTGGCATTTCCACGTTTTTGAGTAACAGAGACCCAATTGGTGCGAACGGCGACGAATCGAAAATTGGTGGTCATCATTAACACTGGCCGATACAGCTGCGATATTTTCTTCAGTTCGCACTCTACGTAAGCGTGTTGGTGATTTAATGTCCAACAATGTAAATTTGGTGCGAAATTTAGTCACAATAGCCCGAATAGCCGCTTCAGTGGGTCGATTAAACTGACCATAAAATGGAAGCGCGCAATGAACTTTCTTAACAGAGCACGCATTTTGATAATAAAATTCAATAATTTGCAAGCGTTGTTCGTTTGTAAGACGATTCATGATGAAATGTCAAAGCATACTGAGCATCTTTCTCTTTGACACCATGTCTGAAATCCCACGTGATCTGTCAAATACTAATGCATGAAAATCCTAACCTCAAAAAAATCACTCTTTATAACACGATCCTGAAAATTTTGTCATGATCCCATGTAAAATGTGTATGCTAGAGTAGTAATAGTGTAAATTATTTATAATAGTATATTATATAGATTTCCTCCAAATTCAATAACATAACAGTTGCGACCTGTAGAGTGCGAACAAGCTTAGATGGACAGCAGATGGACAGACAGACATCGTTATATCGATTCAGCTGGTGATTCTAAGCCGATCCGTATACTTAAAGGTGGGTTTAGCTCGAATATTTCTTGGTGTTACAAACATTTGGCGGAAAACCAACTTATAATACCCTATTCCACGAAGTGGTGCAGGGTATAATAAGCCGCAATACATACTAGATGACAAATAAATCAAAGGACGCGATGGTAGATGAGGTGGTTTCAATAACACGGGGCCACATGTCACATAGCCAACGCAATCATCGATGTTTTACACACTGATTTTGAACAATCGAACATGTACTGAAAAATTGGTTTGATCGGATGAGGACCGCCGAGCCAGTCGTGGTAGTGTGTTCCATTATTAAATTAATAATTTCAATCTTTCCAATAAAACCAGAAATTTGAATTTATGCCGATTCTAATTTGTAATTTTAAATGGCCCACCCTGTATTTGAACATTTATGAACTTTATATGCATACACAGTTATATTTAACGCTCTAAACGGCCACAGAAATTTTCGAAAAAACGATAGGCAGATATACACTTCCAAAACTGTTTTTCAATTTTTAGTTAAAAATGTGTATTTTGTATTAAATTTTGTAATTTCTAAATATCCGACTTTCGGTGTGTTTGCTCGCACTTCAGTGCAGTACAGTTCATGGAACTCTGAACAACTCTTAGGGTGTTACAACCGTCTAGTTTTTCATTTAACTGCAACTTTTTTCCTAACTTTCTCTCTCCCTCACTAACCTTTGCCATTGCCAGATTAACTACAAATATTTGTGCCGTTGTTACCAGAATAGGTGCAGTTCAATGCAACCAAACAAAGCCAATCTGCCACAACCAACACAAACTCAACGGCACATCCCCTAACATGCCACACATCCACACAATGTCGAACAAGACCGGTTGAAAGAAAGCCGACTATTGAAGCAACACGGAACCGCGGTCAACTGATAACACACGCCAATGCAACGGCAACAGTTGAACATAAAAAGAGAAAGAAAGCAGGCATATATAGATTCAACTGCCACAAAAAAAACTACACTAACTGCGGCATAGACGTGGACATTTTTGCAACCATGATCATATCCTGCATCCAATTGCAAACACCATCACACACTCTCAACCAAAGGAACGCTTCCACGAAAGTAGGTAGATTTCGCAATGCCGTCTAGATATGATGTGCATCTAAAAATATGACTGGTTTACCATCTCTACCATAGGAGGTTACATGCAACTTGTCGTAACGTTTGTAACATTTGGAAATATTCAGCTGAGATGTTAGTTATGACATACCAGCTCATGATTGGCGTATAAGTTATGTTTATTTTAAATATAATATTAGTCATACGCATTGATCTGGCCGGTGATATAATTATCTAGGTTGCCCAAACCCGTAATAACCAGCTTTTCTAAATGCAGTTTAACTGGGTTTTCCTAATTAGTGAAATTAATGAAAATGAGTGAAAATGAAAATGATCCATTAGTGGATCAAAAGTTTAGTGGATCAAGTTAATATCAACAAAATGTTGGCACTTTGAATCATGAATCACATCATCCACTTGTGATATGTCAACACCTTCATGTAGACCAATATGTATCAGAGGATGGATGTATGGACAGTGAATATTCTAGAAATAATGATCTACAATTATGGACTAATCCTTTGATTCATAATGCTCCCGATGTGAATTTTTCCGCTCTAGAAATCAAATTTTTGAACCGATTTTCTTAAAATTTAGCAGAACACCTTATATTTGAACTAGAATTATCTATGGTGAAGATCAGGAAGATCGGTTCAGATTTATATGTAGCTCTAATACGAATTTCGCTTCTGAAGTGTCTTTTCTAGAATCCAAATAATTTCTTCAAATGTGGTAGAACATGTTATATTTCAACTGGAAGCACATATAGTGAAAGTGAGTTACATCGTTCCATATTTATATATGATGTAGCCCAGATTTAAATTTCCTTATCGAGGTGACGTTTTTACGATCTAGACTATAAACTTAATCCGATTTTTCTCAAGCTTGATACAAAATTTTTTTCGCCTACATATTGTATACGGTGAAAGTGGGTCACAAGTTCAAGGTTTTAATATAGTGGCCATACAAATGTCGTTTTCGATTTAACTTTTGCCTTCTATATACCTTTACAGATTTTGATTTAATTTGACAGAACGCGTTATATTTCGCCTGATATAGGATCGATTTCACTTTTTTTCACCGAAATGAATTGTAATGAGCTAAAAAGTGAAGGGTATCATATCATATTCGGTCCGCCCGACTACTGTTCTTCATTACTTGGTTTTATTTACTTTTTCTATCGCGCTATAAGATGAATATACGCAAAAAATTTCAAGTCCAAGACCCGCATTCTTGACAAGGAGGGAGACATACACACAGGCCAGAAATGAGCAACAAAATGCCAGAATATCTGTTAAAAATAGTCAAAACTTCATGATCTTAACTGTATTAGTTCAGCATTAACAGCCAGTTTTAAAACTTTAAAACATATGTATCCTGTGGAAAATAAAAGTCCTGTAAAAAGGACAAACGATCATGAAATAAAAAACTGAGTATGCAGTTTTACTACGGGTGGTCTATAGTTTCATGTGTATATGGTCGTGTTCAAGTCCAATAAATACTGTCACACGGAGTTTCTCAGAAGATGACGTTGAACACGTCATCTTCTAACTTAGGATGGGGGTATTATATTCATTTTGTCATTCCGTTTGTAACATCTTGAAATATTCATCGGAGACCCCATATATATATATTCTGGGTCTTGGTAAAATTCTAAGACGATCTAGCCATGTCCGTCTGTATGTTGAGAGCACGATAGCGGCCGAACGAAACGAGCTATGAGGTTCAAATTTTCCCTAAATGTGTCTTATGGTTGCAGATCGGTTGGGATTGAAAGTGGGCGAAATCAGCCCACAGGGAAATTTTTTCACCTAACAAGGATTGAAAGTATTTAGAATATTTAAACAATTTTTTAAATTTCTGCTTTAAATTAAATTTCTGCTCTTTTAGCGTAAAAACACCAAAAAGTAAATCACGTTTTAGCGGGCAAAATGGGACAAAAAAGGGTAAAATGGTACCAATGATAGGTTAACAGCTAGAAACATGAAATTTGGAATGTACATCCCTCCAATTGTGTAGATACGTAAAATAGAGGGATTTTTCAAAATGCGTACTTTAAGGGATACAATTTGAAAAAAGGGATAAAAATGGCAAATCTTACTGGGAAGATTCGAAATAAAAAGTATTTTTTTGCGAAATTTGTACTTTTAGGCGGAAAATGGGGCGAATTGGGATAAAAATGGTACCAACCAAACGACTGCAGCTATAATAATGAAATTCGGTGTGTACACTTCCCTGACTGCGGTGACCAATAAAACTGCTGTAGCTAAAATAATGAAATTAGGTGTGTACATTTCACTATGAAACATATTGGTTCTTCAATATTAGAACTTTTCCTATCATTAGAATCAAGAAATTGCTATTGGAGATAATCGGCCTTGAGGGAAATTGTTTCTACCCAATAATATTTGGGGCACATCTTTGAAGATTTCTGGCTAATAATTATTATAATAATAATTATAGTAGAGGACTATTTATATTGTAATAATAAAGAATCACAATTTTCCTACCGTATAACGTCGAGAGCCTCTAATCTACCGATAATACTGGTGATTACACTCCGTGATGAAGGGCGTCTTTACTTGTTAGTCCTTGTATGGAGAAAATCTTTAAACCTTAATCGATTTTGACGATTTTGTTATTGTCCTACCAACCTTGGCATGTTTCTGCAAAATTGCAGCCACCTACTTCAAAAATTGTGATCTGTAGTCTGCTCTCCACAGACAGACTAGATCGTCTTAGAATTTGAAGTCGATTTCCGCGGGCAGGAATTGATTTTAGACCCATGGTCTTTTTTCGAGAAATGTTCTTAGAATTTTCCGAAGATTACGTTTTGACCTGTTCTCTAGGCTCTAAGATGGAGGGTATAAAAAGCGGGAGAGCGGGCGTATAGGTTAGAACATATCTACACAAACGCGTGCAGTATGATCACTCATCCTTCATATAAAATTCCACAAATCCTAAAACGGGAAAGTAAATCCTAACAATTTTATTTTTTCCTCCTTGTAGTTTATTGGAAATTTGGTAGCAATAAATTATTCAATAATTCAGTCAATTAGTAACGGAAACAAAGCGTTACTAATTGAGCAGCGTCAGACAAAAAACTCATCTTCGATTTTTTAAATAAATTGTATTAATAGTTATTCGTAAAATCCGCAACAATTTCCGCATATTTTTGTTCCGATTTGTGTTTTAAATGGTTTCACAATTATCTTCGACAAAAGACTTATATTTATATCTCATCTATATATATAAAAGAGTTGCGTTACTGACTGACTGACTATCATTGACCAGCCCCCAGACCAAACGGCTGAAGCCAGCGTCATGAAATTTGCAGGGTACTTCCCAAATATGACTACGTCGACTAAGAAAGAGTTTTACGAAATTCGTACTTTTTGGGAGTAAAATGGTACAAAAAGGGATAAACATTGAAACTTCGTCCTGACTAAACGGCAGTAGCTAGAAACATGAAATTCGTTGTGTTCCTTGCAATGGCCATGCATATATGCATTTATCGAAATTTGTACTTTTAAGGGAGGAAAGAGACAAAAAGGTATAAAAAATGGTGCCAATTTAAGTATTCTCTGACAACCTAGACTTGCAACATAAATGGATTTTTCGAAATTTGTACTTTTAAGGGGCGAGCGGGACAAAAAGGGATAATAATGGTACCAACTAAAGTATTGCAACTATAGTCATGAAATTTGGTGTGTAAATTAATCTGACAACGTAGAAACGCAATCAGAATGGAATTTGTACTTATAGGGGGTGAGCGGGATAAAAAAATACCAACTAAAGTATTGCAGCTATAGGCGTGAAAGTTGGTGTTTAAATTCCTCTGACAACCTAGACTTGCAACATAAATGGATTTTTCGAAATTTGTACTTTTAAGGGAGAGCGGGACAAACAGGGATAAAAATGGTACCAACATTAATATTACAGCTAGAATAGTGAAATTTAGCATGTAAATTCCTCTGACCTGTTGAAGCGCCATCGAAATGGATTTTTTCGAAATTTTTTCTTACAAAGTGCGAGCGGTACAAAAAGGGATAAAAATGGTACCGACTAAAGTAATATCTATAATCGTGAAATTTGGTATGTAAATTCCTCTCACTATATATAAGTATAAATGCATTTTTGTACTTTTAAGTGCTGAACGGCACAAAAGGAATACAAAATGGTGCCAACGAAGGTATTTCAACTAGAATCGTAAAGTTTGATAGTAATTTCCTCTGACCATGTAAAAGCACAGTCAAATTGAATTTGTCGTAATTTGTACCTTTAACCAGTGTTGCCAAAAAGATAATAGCTAAAAATCACCCTTTTTATCCACTAAGAGAAAATCAATTAAATACTATCCAAAATCAGAGACGGTTAAAACTAATAACAACTAATTGACAATTTCGCGTTCGAAGCAGCGGGTACTGCTAGTACCACATAAAAGAGAAAAAATTAACAATTTCATAGTTTTAGAAAGTCGAGAAATGCATTTATTCACTATATAGAAAAGTGCACATTTGGAGAATTTTATCAAAATTGGAGAGAATAGTTAAAATCTTGTGTGATATAATCCGCAAAAAATAAATCTTTTCACATTGAATATCCAGCGTAAAAAAATATAAATTAAAACCTGTGAAATACTTATGTATTAAATGCGTTGCGCCTAAATAAACGTTCACGCTCATGTGTGTCCGTTTGTTTCGCCGTTACGCCAAAGAACCGACCGCCCACCACCACCTTCCTGGTCACTGCTGTTCATGACAAACCATTAATCTACCGGAAGCAGACAGGAAATAGTGTCACATTCAGCCGGATGTAGTGGTCGTCGTTGTTACTAACTACCTCTTTTCCACTCTGTCTATGCCGTTATCTCTTCAACTTGTTTCACACAATAAAGTTCAGGACTTTTTGTCACATCCTTCTTGTTTGGTCTTCAGTTTCTTTTTTCTTTTTTTGCGGCTTTTCATATTCTCTTCCTTGTTATCAATTACATTGTTTAGTGTTGTGTTATTCTTACTTGACTCTCCCCCACGCCTCTCTGTCACGCTGTCTCTCTCACACGACTGCATGTATTCTTATCGTTTTTCTAACCAGTTTTCCCTTTTTTCGGTCGTGTTTTGCATACACACATCCTGATTTATGCAATGTTATGCCAACATGTGTGTGTCATATCTGAGAGCGCGTGTGTGCGCGTGTATTTGTAAAGAGTGATTTTTTTGAGGTTAGGATTTTCATGCATTAGTATTTGACAGATCACGTGGGATTTCAGACATGGTGTCAAAGAGAAAGATGCTCAGTATGCTTTGACATTTCATCATGAATAGACTTACTAACGAGCAACGCTTGCAAATCATTGAATTTTATTATCAAAATGCGTGCTCTGTTAAGAAAGTTCAGAAAGAAAGAAATTGTGTTCAGCGACGAAGCTCATTTTTGGCTCAATGGGTACGTAAATAGGCAGAATTGTCGATTTTGGAGTGAATATCAGCCAGAAGCATTGCAAGAGCTACCAATGCATCCAGAAAAAGTCACAGTTTGGTGCGGTTTATGGGCTGGTGGCATCATTGGACCGTACTTCTTCAAAGATGATGCGAATCGTAACGTAACTGTGAATGGTGAGCGCTACCGTGAGATGATATCCAACTTTTTTTTGCCCAAAATGGAAGAACTGAACTTGGTTGACTTGTGGTTTCAACAAGATGGCGCTACATGCCACACAGCTCGCGTTTCTATGGCCATTTTGAGGGAAAACTTCGGAAAACAATTCATCTCAAGAAATGGACCGGTAAGTTGGCCACCAAGATCATGCGATTTGACGCCTTTAGACTATTTTTTGTGGGGCTACGTCAAGTCTAAAGTCTACAGAAATAAGCCAGCAACTATTCCAGCTTTGGAAGACAACATTTCCGAAGAAATTCGGGCTATTCCGGCCGAAATGCTCGAAAAAGTTGCCCAAAATTGGACTTTCCGAATGGACCACCTAAGACGCAGCCGCGGTCAACATTTAAATGAAATTATCTTCAAAAAGTAAATGTCATGGACCAATCTAACGTTTCAAATAAAGAACCGATGAGATTTTGCAAATTTTATGCGTTTTTTTTTTAAAAAAATTTATCAAGCTCTTAAAAAATCACCCTTTACATGTGTGAGATATTGTTGTTCGCTCGCTCGCTCTCTCTATGTGCTATGTGTTGTTTGATTTATCTGAAGTTTTTTTGTGTCCCACAACAAAAAGTAGTGCAGTAGTTGTTTTTGTTGTGTACGAGGAATTTTGCAATTTCCTTAGGAGAGTGTGCCTGCAACTGTGTGTTTTTATTCATGTTAATCCATGCGACGTGGTAAAGGTCAGTGCAACAGCTTGTTTGTTGCAAAAAAGGACACACAAAGACGCTTATCGAATGTGAGTAACAATGTAGCACAAATTTATGCTAAAGTCCATCGTCCTTATCGATGTGCCTCTCTGCCTTTTATTTCCTCTGCAACTTATTTGACACGGCTGCTGTGTGAAAGTGTCCCTTAAATTAAATAACAGTGGAGAACATAATTGCCGAACATTTGACCAGATCCATGATTTCGTGGTAGTTTTAGTAATTTGACTAATTGGCTCCAGTTTTCGAGATATTTGTATAAATCCTGTTTCCTTCTCTAAATTCGTAATTAAAACGTATAAGTTCATTGTGGGACCTCGATATTCATAATCTATATATATATATATACAGTGGTGGCCACGAGTTTAGCACATTTCACATGTGTTTTTTATAATAGCAAATAATTTGTTCTGATAATTAACTCTGCGCCAAATATTTGTTTTTTAGTGTTGCTTATGGTGTGATCAGTAAGCCCAATAATTTTTTTCGTATTCTTTTGTGCCTTTTTCTCATACTCTCATGTTTTTGCAAGTAATTCGTAATCTGGGCTGGACACAAATTTAGCACATATGATATAAGTTGTTATTTTCTGTCTCTTTTTGCTTTTTAATTAATTAATTGGTATGTTTCGGCAATTTTTACTCAAATGGAAGTTATTATTTAACAAAATTTATAATTAGACATTGCTAAAGGAAAATAGTGCATTGAGTGATTGTGCAGCGTCAGGTTATTATGCAATTGAACGACAGTGGAAGTACCGCTGGGGATATTGCAAACATTATAAATTGATCCAGACAGATTGTGAGCATTATACTAAGCCATATTGGCACTTATGGGAGCTTCAAAAAGTTCGCACAATGTCCTACGCCGGGAAAAACAACCAATAAATCGGATTTTGTAAATTATAGAACCTGCGTAGCAGATCCATTTAAAAGCTCAACTGTGATTCAGAGAGATATTTTGGCCAAAATTGACATTAGCATTTCCTCAAGAACCATAAGAAGAAGAACCAATGAAAAAAATTTACTTGGATGCATTGTTCAACATAAGCCAGACGTATCAAAATATGCCTTACAGTGTCAAATTTAATCTGCTCAGGATCATTTAGAAAAATCCAAGATTTTTGGGAAAATATCGCCTGGATTGGCGAATCGAATATTTGTCGGTGCGGATCTAATAGGAAACAATACGAATTGTGCCCTCCAAACATGCAGCACAACCACAAAGTACAAATCTGAGACGGTAAAGCTTGTTGGCGAAAATCTGATGGTGTATACTTCGTTTTCTGGACACGGCGTTGGTCCGATACACAAAATCGATGCACTAATGGATCTGTATATTTACAAAAATCTACTTGTTGATACTATGATAACATATTCAGATAAAACATGCCAATTAAGTGGCGTTTTATGCACGGCAACCGACCAAAACACACTTAACGCCAGTGAAGAGCTGTTTGGGGCTGAACAGAATAGATTTTTAAAAATGGTGCAGCACAGTCACCGGATCTCCTATTGAGAATCTATGGAATGGACTTTAACAACATATTATAGCAATAAAACCCAAAAATTTGCCCGATTTCTTGAATGAAACTCAAAATTCCTGAGATGCTACTCCAATGGAGTGTTTTATGTCTCTAGAAAATTCTAAAAATTGCAATTGGTTATCAAGACCTCTCCAACGAACCCCTAAAAATATAAATCGAACTACAAATGTGGAAGTTATTGCGGTTTTTATAAAAAATGCAACAAAAATTGCAAATAGTATAAATCTGTCCTTTGTACTGGGTCATAGTTTTTAATATGGTTTGATAAGGCTCGGGTCAGATTTGAATTTCTAGCGGTTTTTTCTCAATATCATTCTCATCGTGAATTTTATTCAAGAAAACCCTGATTTATAGAGGTTCTTTTGAACGCGTCCAGCTCACGAACAGTCAATGATAAAAGCGAAATATTTTGGGAGAACACATAAAAGAAAACAATCTTTCATTTTAGTCGGGAACATCAACAACATTTTTTCCTTCCTCACAAAAGAAACCACTCTAGCGTAGCACCTCCCACACAAATTGGGGATTTATTCGTTTTTTATAAATTAGCATATTCGGAGTTCTGATGCAGCTAGAGTTGAACTTTTGTGAAAGTTCACTAATTGCTAGTTGCTCCCATAAAAAGTTTAAACCTATTATAGAATATTGTCAGTTCTATGACAGCTACAATACAGAAATTTTGAGTGAGTGCATCCAGCATTAATATGAGTAGTTGTGCCAAAAATGGTCGGCATTGGACATGTGGGCGTGGCACATCCCATACGAAGTTAAAACCTATTATCGAATATAGTCAGTTCTATGACACCTAGAGTGCTGAAAATTTGTGTAAATAGTGTAAAATCCAGTGTAAATAGTTGTGCGAAGATGGGCGGAAAGTGGGCTCGTCCCATTGATTTTCGACATTTCTTCCTTTATTCACCGTAAACTAACGTTCTGTTCTTCAATATTCTCCATGGAACATACCCATTTCTCAAGGAAGTACCTTGATTATATTTGTTATATATATGTATATTACCGATCAGGAAAAAAATCAATGTGAAAGCTGATTTTAATATTAACGTTTGTTTTTTGCCTGGTGACAAAATTTCAAAAGCTTCATGCTTTCCAAATGATTTGCAATCTTTTAGATCACTAGTTTGTACAGGGGCTACTGGGTGATCCTCCTCATCCACGACAAAGTTTGAAATGATTTCCAAAAGTTCAGTTAAGTATCGATAGCAATGGTAGCACAATAATGATGTAAATATCTATAAAAACACGCTTACATGTGTGAGTACCTCAATTAGTTTAAGAGATATTTGAGCTGCAAGGAAAATATCATAATTTTTGTAAGAATACAAAAGGAAATTTTCCCCTGTTTTTAATTGATTTGTTGACTGCACATGTTCAGATTGAGTTATTATTACTTATTAATTATACCCTATCCTATTATATGTTAGTTTTGCGCCAAATATTTGTAACACCAAGAAATAATCGAGCTGGACCCACCTTTAAGTATACGGATCGGCTTAGAATCACCAGCTGAATTGATTTAATTATGTCTGTCTGTCCGTACGTCCGTCTGTCCATCTAGGCTTATTCGCACCCTGCAGATCGCAATTGCTATCCGATTTTCATGAAATTTGGCAGAAGTTTTTTTTTTGGCCAAGGACGATCGGTATTGAGTTTGGAGGAATTCGGTTCTGATTTAGATATAGCCTAGAATACACATTTTACATGGGATCATGAAAAAATTTTCAGGATCATCTTATATTTGAACTAGAAACGGCCAAATGGGAAAGTGGACCATGTTTTCATATAGCCCCCATACAAACGTACCTCCGATTTACAATATTACTACTCTGAAATGCACATTTTACAGCGGATCTTGATCAAATGTTACATTTAGACTAGAATCACCTATTTTGAAAGCCAGATATATAGGTCTATGTTTTGGTATAGCCCCCATTCTACTCTATTACAGCTCTAGAACCTTCATCTTACATCGGATCTTGAACTTGCACATCGTGATATATTTCAACTAGGAAAACCTACCGTGAATTAGAACTATATAGGTCCATGTTTTGGCACAGGCCCCGAGTGTTGTTATAGCCCCCCTTCAAATGTCCGTCACTAGATCTTGATACATTTTTCTAGATCATGTTATATTTACTTTACTTGGAATATCTGCCGGAAAATTGGATCAATTTCCATGTTATTTACCATATTCGTTAAATTTAACTACTGTATAATTTATATGATATACATATAATTGCTCCCATGAAACACCTGGGTTTAGTAATCAAAGCGAGGTATATACGCAGGGAGTGGTCTAGGATATTATGTAGTCGGTCCGCTCGAATTTAGCCTTTCCTTACTTGTTTTTTAAAAAGTTTTATTAGTATTATTAGGTTTTATTTTCCCACACCGAAACATTTTTTTCATACGACCCATACTTGCTGCTTCCATCTCCACTGAGCTTAGGCTTACCTCTTCTGCAATTCCCTTGCGGATTACATTCCATTGACCGCTTTCTTAAGATATGGCCTATCAATTTCCATTTACTATCTCTTATTTCTTTGTTTACTGGCATTTGACACAACATTAGGCCAGAATACCTCATGATTCTTTGCAGTCCACTGTTTAGGGCCCTGATAAAATTCGAAGCGACTCAACTCCTCGTAAAAGTTGAAGAAACATACGATTACCTAACAAGCTCAATGTACTGTCGTGGATTTAATGCGATACCGATGTGCGCTATTCTTTCTTATTGGGCTTTAAAGAAAACTGATATTATTTGCAATTTCCCCCTTCAAATATGATGGAAAATTGCAATTTGTGTTTTCATTGTCTTTGGAAGCGAAACTGGGTGCAATAAATAACGTCAGAGAATAATTTATGAGGCCTCTGCAGTTAAGAATATTTATGTAGTTATTGATAAATTATACATTAACACATTATTAAAATTATATGAGAACAAGAAAAACAACAACAGCAGTTAAAGCAAACATATGAATCGATATTAGGGTGGCAGAGGTTTTTGGATAAAATCGTAAATCTCTCGAGCCTGAATGGTTTCAAACATCAAGCAATCATTAAAAAGATTACACCGAAAACCCTGCAATTTACTCTTCGTTCTTCAATGTTGTGGTCTCTAGACTAAAACTCTAAATTTAGCATGAGGATCAAAGAAACTTACTCATCTTTTTATCTGCGTACCTACTTTTCAGAAGTTAATGATACGATAATGAGTAGATTGATTTTTGGAAGTAAAAATTCTGACTTTTTGCACTTGAATGTATCCTATCTTCCTAGGGTGCAATTTCGTGAAGGTACAAAATAAACCTACAATGGGTCGCGGAAATAAATTGCAACCGAAGACTGGATTTTTTAATGATGATCGGCAAAATATTTCGTCGCTGGGTCAAGCTATCTGTGAGCTAAACGCTCCTGAAAACACCTCTAAAAATCATGTTTTTTCCCGTGTACGTTTTTAAAGTTGCATTTTTGTCCAAAATTTTTTCGGACTTAATAGACCCTTGGAAGCACTTTAAATAAAAAATGTAAAAATTGTTGTTCTTGTCTTAGAGTAACTCGTTGGTCATATTATTGGAAGTTTTTATTGATTTGTTGTGGTTTTAAAAGGTGGCAGCTAAAACCTCATATTTCTTGGAAACATTTTGTAAAAGGTGTTATGAAAAAAAAGTAAGGAAAGGCTAAAGTCGGGCGGGCCGACTATATAATACCCTACACCACTCCCTGCGTATATACCTCGCTTTGATTACTAAACCCAGGTATTTCATGGGAGCAATTTTATGTAGTTCATATAAATTATACAGTTATTATAAATTCATCTGTAGTCAAATTTAATGAGATGGGAAATAATAAATTAATTGATCCAATTTTCTAACAGATATTCCGATATGGAAAAATTGATCAAGATCCAATGATAATACAGATTATACACCGGTAATAGGATGAATCGGACGGGCATTTGAAGGGGGCCTATAACAACACTTGATGCCTTTGCCAAAACATGCGCCTATATATTTCTCATTGCGTTGTTATTCCTAGTTGAAACATATAATGATCTGCAAAATTTGATGAAGATCCGATGTAAGATGTAGTTTCTAGAGCTGTAATAGAGCAGAATGGGTTATACCAAAGTATGGGCATCTCCCAAACAAGTATGGAAAGGCTAAAGACGGACGGAGCCAACTATATGATACACTTCACTTTCTATCCTATTACAATTCACTTCAGTAAAAAGTGAAATCGGGAAGGATTTTTGAATCCTGCAAATGTATGTGTTTAACAAAAAATGTTAAATCGGAAAGGACATTTGTATGGGGGTACATTGAAACCTGGAACGATGTAACAAGTGGGCACCATGTATGATTATTGGTGAAATATAATATCCAAAGTTTGGCCAAAATCGGTTAAATATTCGGGAGTAACATTTGTATTGGGGATATATCTAAATCTGAACCGATCTTACTCACTTTCACCATTGGAGTTTTTAGTTGGATTATAAGATGTTATGCCAAATTTAAATAAAATCGGGTGTGGTTTCTAGAGCGGAAAAAGTGAAATCGGGAGCGACATTTGTATGGGGACTATATCTAAATCTGAACCGATCTTGCCCACTTTCAGCATAGGTGTTTCTAGTTCAATTATAAAATGTTGTGCCAATTTTAAAGAAAATCAGGAACAACATGCGGTTTCTAAAGCGGAAAAAGTGAAATCAAGAGCGACATTTGTATGAGGGCTATATCTAAATCTGAACCGATTTCCTCCAAATTCAATACCGATCGTCCTTGGCCAAAAAAAAGTAACTTCTGCCAAATTTCATGACAATCGGACAGCAATTGCGACCTGTAGAGTGCGAACAAGCTTAGACGGACAGACAGACATCGGTAAATCGATTCAGCTGGTGATTCTAAGCCGATCCGTATACTTAAAGGTGGGTCTAGCTAGATTATTTATTGGTGTTACAAATATTTGGCGGAAAACTAACTTATAATACCCTAGTCCACGAAGTGGTGTAGGGTATAATAAACAGAAGGAATCAATACCCTTCTAATGATGCCTAAAGTATGAATATTGGAGGAAAAATGACGTCACTGACTCCATGTTTGTGAAATAATTTAATACAGCAGATTTTTTATCCCTCTTTTTCAATTGTATTCCTTAAAAGTACGAATTTTGAAAAATTCTTCTATTTAGGTGTCTACGCAATTAAGGTAATGTACTTTCCAAATTTCATGTTATTTAAGTGTTGTCGAATCATGCGTACAATTTTTATCCCATTTTACCCCATTTCCGCACAAAAGTACAAATTTCGAAAAAGTCCTTCATGTTTCGCGTGATTGATTGATTCATGATTTAAACTTCAGCGGTTTGCGTGGTACCATTTTTATCCCTCTTTTCCAATTTTACCCCTTAAAAGTCGTACCATTTTTATCCCCTTTTGTTCCTTTTCACTAGCTAAATCTTGTTTGTACTTTTTGGTGTTTTCACGGTACTAGAGGCATGTACGCAACAAATTTCAAGTGATGAAAAATCAGAAATTCTCATAAAATTAGCTTAAGGGGTCAGTCCTTGTTAGGTAAACATTTCAATCCCAAGCGACCTGCAACCATAAGACACATTTACAGAAAATTTGAACTTCTTAGTTCATTCCGTTCGGCAGCTAGCGTGCTGTCAACAGGCAGGCAGACGGCCATTGCTAGATCGTCTTAGAATTTTATCACGACCCAGAATATATATACTTTATGGGGTCTCCGATGAATATTTCAAGTTGTTACAAACAGAATGACATCTTGGAGGTGGAGGGTATAAAGAAATATAAAATGTTTTCATTACATTATGAACAAACAACCCTGTGGAATCTTTCACTGGTTCGGTGGATGCTGATGCTGCAATCTGTTCAGAAAAACAATTGATGCACCCTAGTGTATGTATCAAAATGACATACCAAATACAATGAATAAATACAAAATACCAAATAAACAAAACATCATCATCATTTCGATATCAGCAGTACATCGATATCAGAGTACAACTGACAAATAACCACTAAAGTAAGCAGGGGGATGCGGTAGAGAGGTAGCGTTGTAGTTTATGCTTGCATCTCATTGAACAGGACTGATATGATACTCGTCGTATGTATAAATTGTATAAACACACATAAATAGTAATTATTGCAAATGAGTTGTTATTTATTAAAACAATAATAATGATAATAATAATAATAATACAAAACAAACACAAGCACAAACGTACCCAGGCAACCACACATTCACACGCATAGTTGCACTTACCTATACACACATTCACACTCACACTTACGCAATGGTGCACTAATAATTTATGCATAAACCAACACATTAGTAAAATTAAAATTGCATATGTCCATACAACGGAAATATTCAGAGACCACCACCACCACCATCAACCACCAACATCATCAGCAACAAGAAAAACATCACCGAGCTACTGACACCAATGCAAATACACAATCAGAGGGACACATATACTCATACATTTAGCATATATTCCCTGTTGGCAATGTCTTCAAGGAATCCTAAACGACGGCTACAAGGCCGAAGTAAGCCGTCGAGGACATATTGACATTTGCAAAAATCAAACAAAATTCCTTCAACATTTCGTTGACGATACCATGAGCGACAATGTCGTTACCTAGTCGTCGACGATCATATTGACGACCATTTCGTTACATTGTATTTGACGATTAGATTACCCACAATGTCTTCATCATGGACATATTAACGACATGTCTTCATCATGGACATATTTTTTCGTATTGGCTTTGACGATTAGATTAACCACAATGTCGTGCAGAGCAGTCATCGGGGACATATTAACGACAAATACCTCGCATAGGTTTTGGCGATCAGATTAATCACAATGTCGCCATCGATTAAAGATTAACGACAATTTCGTCGCATTGTCTTTGAGGATCAGATAAACTGTCGTCATCGACGATATATTAACGACAATTAACAAGAAATAAGTGAAGAGCAATGTCGTCATTGTCTTTGACGATTAGATTAAACAAATATGTCGTCGATGACGACATTGTCATCATATGATCATATTAACAGCAATGTCGGTCGTCACATTGTCTTTTCGATCAGATTAATCAACGTTAGATGACGGACCCTTTATGACGTTAATCTTAGGTCAAACTTGTTCGTTGTTCGTGATTCTAGTTTTAGACTGATTCAAAATTGGTACGTTTGGCTTTTTTGTGAAGGAATAGTTACATTAATGGTCTAATAACTTCGGAACACGTATTTATATCGTCTGAAAGGTTGATGAACTCCACTTTGCGAACATAAGATAAAGATTAAAGGTCCTTGTATTTCAAGTAGTCAAAAATACGCATTATCATTGAATTTCATTTCAAACTTATGATTTATTTTCTTATATTTTATGTATTTTAGCTTATTTTATTCTCTACAAAATACCAGAATTTCAGAATGGGTTCAGAAATAATAGCTGTATTTCAAATATTTAAATATTTCAGCATTTTTGTAGTTTTTATGGTGTTAACACCTGTTCTAAACTGATATTTTGGGACAAAATAGTTGTAGGACGAAACATAATGATAGGGTTTCTTTATATACTTAAATTAAATAAGTAAAAAAGGCATTAAGTTCGCCCGGGCCGAATTTTATATACCCTCCACCATGGATTGCATTTCACAGAGGTTGTCGATTTTTGTACAAGTACAGTAATATTACAGGAAAATATTTTTTTAATATAGACAAACCAAAACTAATACAAATATTAAAAAAATAATTTAAATATTCTTATAATTATATTTTCAAAAAAGCTAAAATACCATAAATATTGGTAGATAGTGGGTGCTACAGTTGATTGTATTTCCATTGTAATTTAATTCCAAAAGTACAAAGTTTGCAAATCCATTATCTCACGTACATAGTGCAAAATAACCTAACTTCATGCTGCAACCAATTTTTTGCCGTAAAAGTAAATGAGTGCATGTCTATGTAGTCAGAGGAATGCATACACCGAATTCCATGATTCTAGCTGCGGCCATTTGGTTGCTACCATTTCTATCTCCCTTTTTCCTATTTTACCCTCTTAAGAGTACGCAATTAGAGGGATGTGCACACCGAATTTCATCATTCTAGTTGTAGTCGTTTAGTTGGTACTATTTTAATCCCTCTATACCCATTATATGCCTAGAAAGTACGAATTTGAGGAATGTATACTCCGAATTTCATGACTCTATCTGCTGACATTTGGTTGGTACTATTTTTATCCCTTTTTCCATTTTAACCCCAAAAAATATGAATTCGAAAAAGTCATTTACTTTACGTGTCTACGCAATCAGATGAATGTATACACCAAATTTCATTATTCTAGTTACAGCCGTTTGGTTGGTACCATTTATTCTATTCACACTTTTACCCCTTAAAAGTACGAATTTGGAAAAAATACTTTTATATTATGTATCTACTCAATTTCTAGCTGTTGTTGTTATAAATTATAAATTATATAAATTGTACATATTTTATCCCCTTTTGCCCCATTTTACCCCCTACGAATAAAATTGCATTTATGGAAAATTTGGACGTCCTAGCTACTTTCGTTTAGATGCTAGCGTGCTTTCAACAGACGGATGTGGCTAGATCGTCTTAGAATTTTATCACGATCAAGAATATATATACTTTATAGAGTCTCAGGTCGATATTTCAAGGTGTTACAAACGGAATGACTAAGTTAGTATACCCCATCCTGGAGGTGGAGGGTATAAAAACATATATTATTAAAAAATCGCCAAACAAATTGTTGTCAACGGATCTCAAAATAATGCAGACAGGAATATTCGGTGTCAATTTCGAAAGATCTGATTATGACATGTCATATCCCCTAGTATGCACAATGGTCAAAATGTTGTGGAATAACCCTGTAATGAATAATTTCCCGATTATCTACTGTTCCAAGAAAAAATCGGTTCAATCGGGTCTTTTCATAAAAAGAAAACCGTGCAATCGGGATTTTTTTCAAATCACAATGTCACGATAATCGACATTGCAGACTTTTGATCACTCTAAAAGTACCCATTATAAAATGTTTCGAAACGTTCAAATTTTGGAACATATTTTCCCCACCTTGTTAATATGGATACTTTTTTATTTTTATTTAAAAAGTTTTATGAAGTTATAATGAAGCACAAAAGTTATTTTCTATATTTTTTTTATTTAAATTTATTTATTTTGTTACACAAATTCAAAGCTCTTGTTCCGTCCCTTCAAAAATTTCATTAATATCGTTTGAAAATGTCGTTTTTAGGGCTACAAATTAATTTTGACGTTAATATTTTCTTATTTTTTGCCAAAATATTTTAAAAATTTTGCTCTGAAAAAAATATTTTACAGAAATTGTCTTAGCATATCTCAGTTTCGGATATGCATCATTTAGGCTTCATTCGAAAGGTATGTCAATATATTCATATTAGATTAGATGATTTTTAGGGATGTTTTCAAAAACGGAAGGACTTTTTTCCTCCAAATCATTAAAGAATCCCAAATTTATTTTTGCATGGTAACTGCACCAATTTTTTTCGTGACCCAGCCTAATATACACATGTACACAATGAGTGTAAGTGAAACACAAATTATATAATTGCCGCCAACACAAATACTAGGCAACAGCGTCAGCTAGATAACCAATTTTTTTATTGCCAGAGTAACCACAATTTAATGAACCCGGTTGGGCAATTACGAAATTTCTACACCGATACATTTTTGATTGAGGCAACACACAACACAACACATATACAAATACAGTTAACATTTTGGTGGCAAACAAATGCAGACCGAAGAAAGGATCGCTGAAGAGAACGACAGAGTTTAAATCAGTCGTCTTAAAGCACCATCACATTCTTGAAAAACCAAGTACTTTAGAAAATAACGAGCGAATGAAAGTTGATTTCCTGACCCTCAAGCATAAACATTTTCCGAGCGTGTTGCTCTGGAACTTTTCTACCATTTTGTTGATATATTCTGGAGTATTCGCTATAGAGGTTCTGGCATAAAGCAACATTATTGGTAAGACATTTTAGCATGTCCGCTCTATAGCTTGCCATGTTAGGTACTTCATCATAATGATATTTATATTAAAAATATATTTTATACCCTCCACCTCCAGGATGGTGGTATACTAACTTTGCCATAAAATTCTAAGACGATCTAGCCATGTCCGTCCGTCCGTTCGTCTGTCAGTCAGTCCGTCTGGTGAAAGCACGCTAGCATCTAAACGAAAGAAGTTAGGACGTCCAAATATTACATAAATGCGTCTTATAGTCGTAGATCGGTTGGAATTGAAACTGGGCGAAATCGGCCCAAAGGGAAAAAATCCCTCACCAGGACTAAAAATACCCATAATAACCCCTAATATTTTAGAGTATTTAAGCACATTTTTTCAATATGTGTGCTTGTACTTACTTGATATCGGGAATGCAAAACACAAAAACGTGCACCATAAAGCGATTTTTATTCGTAGGGGGTGAAATAGGGCAAAAAGGGATAAAAATGGTACATATCAGACGACAACAGCTACGAACTCTTAATTTGGTGTGTACCTTCCTCTAATTGAGTATATACATAATGTGAGAGTATTTTTTTAAAATTCGCACTTTTAAGGGGTAAAATCGGAATAGAGGGATAAAAATGGTAACAACCAAACGGCTGTACCTAGAATAAAGCAATTCGGTATATACATTCCTCTGAGTGCGTAGAAACGTAAGAAAACGAAACGATTTTTCGAAATTCGTACTTTTTGGGGTTAAAATGGACAAAAGCGGATAAATATCGTACCAACCAAATGACGGCAGCTAGAGACATGAAATTCGGAGTATACATTCCTCTGACTGCGTCGACTCGAAAAATAAAAGGTTTTTTCCAAATTCTTACCTTCAAGGGATACAATGGGTACAGAGATATACAAATAGTAACAACTAAACGGTAGAATAATGAAATTCGGTGTGTACTTCCCTATAATTGCATAGACACGTAAAATAAAGAGATTTTAGAAAGCCATACTTTTAAGGAAGTAAAATAGGAAAAAAAGGGATAAAAATTGTACAAACCGAACAAACAAATGAATTCGGTGTATACATTCCTCTGACTGCATAGACAAGCAAAATAAATAGATTTTTCCAAATTCGTACTTTTAACTTTTACTGCTCACATTGGTTGTATCATGAAGTTAGTTTAGTTTGCACTATGTACGTGGAATACTGGATTTTCCATATGTGTACTTTTGGAATTAAAATAGAATGGAAATACAACCAACTGTAGCACCCAATATCTACCAATTTTTATGGTATTTAAGCTTTTTTGAAAATATAAATATAAGAATATTTTTTTTTGAATTGACTTGAAATACTATTTCGACACATATATAGTGTAAACGTATTGATAGCCTTGCCTTATTTGCGTGGTTTGAAATAATAAAAATATTATATTTATTTATAAAATTATTTTTTCAGTATTTGTTTTTGTTTTCGTTTGGCTATATCAAAAAACTTTATATTTTCCTGTAATATTACTGCACTTCTACGAAAATGATTTATCATAACTTTCTTGTTTTAGAGCGCCCCGGTAGTCCAGTTGGTAGCTTGCTCGGCTATCAGCGTGGGGGTTGTGGGTACAATGGTCTTAGTCACCCCGGCTCAATCTCTGGGCCAAAATTATAATATAAATTTACTTTGTATTGTAATTCATAATAAATAAAACAAGTAAGCAGGCGTTAAGTTCGGCCGGGCCGAATCTTATATACCCTCCACCACGGAGTGCATTCCACAGTATTACCAGCAGATTAAAGGATGTCGACTTTACATAGAAGCACAGTACCATATTACGAAAATTGTGATATTTGTATGCACATTACTATATTTGTTTACTAGTTCAAACTGTAATGTATACTTATGCGCACTGTTTAAAATCGACTACTATATATAAATAAAATGCTGTAATTGTGAAAGTGAACATGCCTAAATATTAGGCGATTGTCAGTCGCCATTAGAAAGAAGCATTTTTAGATACCGACAAAGTGATAAGAAATGTATAAATTTTAAAGATATCCCCATTCGCCCCATTCCCCGCCCAAATATACAAATTTCGAAAAAACCCTTTTTCGAGTTTTCATAGTCAGAATGTATACACCGAATTTCATGATTTCAACTTCAGCGGTTTGGTAGGTCCCTTTTTCCCTCTTTTTATCCCTCTTTTTAATTATATCCCTTAAAAGTACGAATTTCGAAAAATTCCTCTATTTGACGTGTCTATGCAATTAGAGGGATGTGCACACCGAATTTCATGATTCTAGCTGTTGTCGTATCGTTGGTACCATATTTTATCCCTTTTTGTCCCATTTCGCCCGCTAAAACTTTTATTTTCTTTGTGGTGCTTCCAAGCTACAAGAGGAATGTCCGCAACAAATATTAACTGTATGAAAATAAGAAATTTAATTAATAAGCCAAGGCTACCAATATTTGTATACGATATATATATAGTATCAATTCATAAAGTAAATATAAGGGAGCAATCATAAATACCCTAAATATTGGGGAATAGAGAGTGTACTTTCAGCTACAGTCGTTTGGTTGTATTTCCATCCTATTTTAATTTCAAAAGTATAAATTTTGAAAATACCTTATCTCTCACGTACGCAGTATAAGACAACTTCATGATTCTACCATTTTTTGTCGTAAAAGCAACAAAATAAAGTACGAATTTGGAAAAAAATATTTTACGTGGCTATGCTGTCAGAGGAATGTATACACCGAATTCCATGATTCTATCAGCGGCCATTTTGTTGGTACCAATTTTATCCCTTTTTCCAATTTTGCCCCCCTCAAGAGTACGACTATCTATAATCTGTTTATTTTACGTATCTACACAATTAGAGGGATGTACACACTGAATTTCATCATTCTAGCTGTATTCGTTTAGTTGGTACTATTTTTATCCCCTGTAGCCATTGTATCCCTTGAAAGTACGAATTTGGAAAAAACGTTTTATTTTTCGTGTCTACGCAGTCAGAGGAATGTATACTCCGAATTTCTTGATTCTAGCTGCTGTCATTTGCTAGGTACTATTTTTATCCCCTTTTTTTCCATTTTACACCCTAAAAGTACGAATTTTAGAAAGTTCTTTTATTTTACGTGTCTACGTAATCAGAGGAATGTATATATCGAATTTCATTATTCTGGGTGCAGCCGTTAAGTTGGTACTATTTTTATCCCTCTATCCCCATTTAATCCCTTTAAAGTACGAATTTAGAAAAAATACTTTTATATTATGTATTTACTCTATTACAGGAATGTACACGCCAAATTTCGTGTTTCTATCTATTGTCGTTTGATAGGTACTATTTTTATCCCTTTTTCGTCCCATTTCGCACACTACAGATAAAAATAACTCTATGGTGCCCTTTTATGCTATAAAGGGAATGCGAATTGCAAATATCAAGTAAATACAAGCTATTATGTTCAAAAAACATGCTGAAATACTCTAAATATTATGGGTATTTTCAGTCCTTGTGAGGGAAAAATTTTTCCCTCTGGGCCGATTTCGCCCACTTTCAATCCCAACCGATCTGCAACCATAAGACACAATTAGGAAAAATTTGAACCTCCTACCTCATTTCGTTCGGCCGCTATCGTGCTTTCAACAGACAGACAGACAGACAGACGGACAGACGGACAGACGGACATGGCTATATCGTCTTAGAATTTTACCACGACCCAGAATATATATACTTTATGGGGTCTCCGATGAATATTTTAAGGTGTTACAAACGGAATGACAAAGTGAATATACCCCCATCCTGGAGGTGGAGGGTATAAAAACATTCTTGTTTATAGATAAATCACAGATAAATATTTGCAAATATTTACAATAGTTCCAAAAGGTATGCAATATTTTCCGCCAACAATGCAACATGGACAAATGTTGTTATTGCCTTGCATTTACAGCAATATTTAAGCTGATGAACAAATTTATTAAAATTCCAACTCCAATGATGTATTTTCCACGTCTGCCTAAATTCCCATCATGCCCAAAATCGCCTGCTTTAATTGCCTATTTCAATATTTGCCACGGAATAAAATTACAAACCGAGCATTCGTACTCAGCTGTGTTCTATAATTAATATAAATATATATCACACCTCTGCCATTGTTGTTTTCGGTCACAGCACACAATTCATTCCACACGATTGAAACAATTGTAAAAGTGTTTTCCTGGTTTAAATCTGCTTTTGCACGCTCCAACAATGGGTTTAAATGCCAAACATGATGGTGGATTTTTTGTCAACTGCCACAAAAAATTTGTGATTCTAAATAGTCTAAAACTTATGCAGCAGAATGTAAATTAGAGAGCAACGACATGCGGCATTTGGATAAATCTTCATAATATTGGATGTACATAAATTAAGAGAATATGCAAAAGGATTCGGGTGGTTGGCTAAGAATGAAAGGGTGAGAAACGCTTGAAAGTGAGCAGTGGAAGCAGAATGCTGTGATTATCAAGATTGGAGTGGAAAAATCAGATGAGAAAAGTAATCGATAACACCGTGCGACAGTAATTTTTGCACCAGAACAGGACCATATACACATGAGATATTATGCAAGAACACTGTATACTCAGTTTTTCATTTGGTGATCTTTTCTTCTTTTTATAGGACTTGTAATTTCCTAAGAATATACATGTTTTAATAATTTATTTTCGTATTTCCGCGTGTCATAGTATGGCGTTATGGGTATTAAAGGAAAAAGAAGAATATCTGCTCCAAATACTTGCATGTATTATTTTATATTATTTTAACATTAAAAATCATATCAAATTTGCCCCTAAAATATAAAATAAGTTTTTAAGGGGAAACAAATTTGAAATAAGAGGTGCTATTTTGAATCACCCGTTATTTCGGTAGCTGTCACTTTTGAAGCTTTTATTCTTTGAGAGATCTTGTGATTTAATACCTTGCGACTTCTTCCTTTGGGGCCACGTATTTTCTAATTTTGGTTTGAAGGATCTTCTCAATTTTCATCTTTTTTATACACTCCACGAGAGTATTATGTCTTTGTGCATTTGTTTGTAACACCCAAAAGGAAACGAGATAGACCCATTGTTAATTATACCGATCGTCTTAGAATCACTTTCTGAGTCGATTTAGCAATGTCCGTCTGTCTGTCTGTCCGTCCGTCCATCTATTCTTGTAATCACGATACAGGTCGCAATTGTAGACAGAACCAAATGAAACTTTGCACAACGATGTTTTTCGGGATAAGGACGAACGCTATTTAATTTGAAGAAAATCGGTTCAGATTTAGATATAGCCCCCATACGAATTTCACTCCCGATTTGACTCTTTTCACTCTAGATACCACATATTACAACAGATTTTCTTTAAAATTGGCAAAACATCTTATATTTGAACTAGAAACACCTGTGGTAAAAATGTGTTAGATCGGTTCAGATTTATATATAGCTCCCATACAAATTTCTCTCCCGATTTTACTTTTTCCGCTCTAGAGACCACATGATGTATCAGATTGTCTTCAGATTTGGTAAAACATCTTATATTCCCACTAGAAACTCCCATGCTGAATATCGGACAGATCGGTTCAGATTTATATATAGCTCCCATACAAATTTCGCTCCCGATTTGACTTTTTCCGTTATAGAAACCACATAATGTATCAGATTGTCTTCAGATTTGGTTAACCATCTTATATTTCCACTAGAAACACCCATGGTGAATATCGGTCAGATCGGTTCAGATTTATATATAAAGAGTGATTTTTTTGAGGTTAGGATTTTCATGCATTAGTATTTGACAGATCACGTGGGATTTCAGACATGGTGTCAAAGAGAAAGATGCTCAGTATGCTTTGACATTTCATCATGAATAGACTTACTAACGAGCAACGCTTGCAAATCATTGAATTTTATTACCAAAATCAGTGTTCGGTTCGAAATGTGTTTCGCGCTTTTTTATCGACAAATTTTGTTCAGCGATGAGGCTCATTTCTGGTTGAATGGCTACGTAAATAAACAAAATTGCCGCATTTGGAGTGAAGAGCAACCAGAAGCCGTTCAAGAACTGCCCATGCATCCCGAAAAATGCACATGTGGTTTGTACGCTGGTGGAATCATTGGACCGTATTTTTTCAAAGATGCTGTTGGACGCAACGTTACGGTGAATGGCGATCGCTATCGTTCGATGCTAACAAACTTTTTGTTGCCAAAAATGGAAGAACTGAACTTGGTTGACATGTGGTTTCAACAAGATGGCGCTACATGCCACACAGCTCGCGATTCTATGGCCATTTTGAGGGAAAACTTCGGAGAACAATTCATCTCAAGAAATGGACCGGTAAGTTGGCCACCAAGATCATGCGATTTGACGCCTTTAGACTATTTTTTGTGGGGCTACGTCAAGTCTAAAGTCTACAGAAATAAGCCAGCAACTATTCCAGCTTTGGAAGACAACATTTCCGAAGAAATTCGGGCTATTCCGGCCGAAATGCTCGAAAAAGTTGCCCAAAATTGGACTTTCCTAAGACGCAGCCGCGGTCAACATTTAAATGAAATTATCTTCAAAAAGTAAATGTCATGGACCAATCTAACGTTTCAAATAAAGAACCGATGAGATTTTGCAAATTTTATGCGTTTTTTTAAAAAAAAAAAGTTATCAAGCTCTTAAAAAATCACCCTTTAGCTCCCATACAAATTTCGCTCCCGATTTGACTTTTTCCGCTCTAGAAACCACATATTGTATCAGATTGTCTTCAGATTTGGCAAAACATCTTATATTTAAACTAAGAACATCTATGGTGAAAATAGGTCAAATCGGTTCAGATTTAGATATATCCCCCATATAAATGTCACTCCCGATTTGATTTTTTCCGCTTTAAAAGCCACATATTCTAATCGATTTTCTTTAAATTTGGGACAACATCTTATAGTCCAACTAGAAACACTACGCAGAAATTGGGTAAGATCGGTTCAGATTTAGATATAGCCCCTATACAAATGTCGCTCCCGATTTGACTTTTGCCGCTTTAAAAGCCACATATTGTGCTCGATTTTCTTTAAATTTCGCACAACATCTTATAATCTAACTAAACAAAACTATGGTGAAAGTGGGTAAGATCGGTTCAGATTTCAATATAGCCCAAATTCAAATGTTGCTCCCATAAGTTTAACCGATTTTGGCCAAACTATACATTTTATATTTCACATATTTCGTTCCAGGTTTCAATATATCCTCATACAAATGTCCTTTCCGATATAAAATTTTTTGTCAAACACATACATTTACAGGATACAAAAAACCTTCCCGTTTTCACTTTTTTACCGAATTGAATTGTATTCGGATTGAAAGTGGAGTGTATCATAGAGTCGGCCCGCCCGGCTTTAGCCTTTCCTTACTGGTTTTTAATTTATTTTGATTTATATGGGCTGTTCTTTTATACCCTCCATCGGAGACCCCATAAAGTATATAAATTCTGAGTAGTGGTAAAATTCTAACATGATCTAGCCTTGTCCATCTGTCTGTCCGTCAGTCTGTTGAATGCACGCCAGCCGCAAACGAAATGAGATAAGAGGTTCAAATATTCTGTAAATGTGTCTTATTGTTGCAGGTCGCAAAGGATTGAAAGTGGGCGAAATCGGCCCAGAGGGATACATTTTTCCCAAACGAAGACTGAAAATACCCCCTAATATTTAGATTATTTACGTTAATTTTTTGAGAATTTCTGCTGCCACCAAAAGGTACAAAAATATTTAGCGGGTGAAAAGTTACAAAAGGGGATAAAATGGTACGAATGATATGACAGCAGCTT
The DNA here is from genome assembly GCA_947397865.1 of Polietes domitor. Taxonomy (NCBI): domain Eukaryota; kingdom Metazoa; phylum Arthropoda; class Insecta; order Diptera; family Muscidae; genus Polietes; species Polietes domitor. The sequence goes on along the minus strand of OX377618.1, from coordinate 44,560,711 downwards.
GAAACGTGAAATTTGGAATATACATCCCCCTCATTTCGAAGACACTTTAAGTAGAGTGATTTTTCAAAATTCGTACTATTAAGGGGTACAATTGGAAAAGAGGGATACAAATTGTACTACTCAAACCGCTGAAGTTGCAATCATGAAATTCGGTGTATACAATAATCTAACGCGAAACATAAAGGAATTTTTCGAAATTCGTACTTTTGTGCGGAAATGGGGTAGAAGGGGATAAAAATGGTACGAATGATTCGACAACAGTTAGAAACATGATGTTTGACACCTAAAATAGTAGAATTTTTCAAAATTCGTACTTTTAAGAGACACAATTGGAAAAGAAGGGGGGTAAAAATGGTACCAACCAAATGATGATGTTGAAATCATGAAATTTGGAGTATAGGTTAATCTGCCTGTAAAGACTCGAAAAAAAGGAATTTTTCGAAAATTGTACTTTTTTGGCGCAAAATGGGTCGAATGGGGGCAAAAATTGTGCAACCAAACAACTGCTGCTATACACTCAGAAAAACAGCATCTCTAAATCTGAGTAGAATTCATACTACAATTTAGTTCAACAATTTTACTCCAGTTCAGTAAAAATTTCCTTTAAAGTTGGAAAATTAACTAAGTATTAGTAAAGTTTCCTTCTATCAAAGGCATAGTAAATAGTTCATTTATTAGAAATAGGGTAGGAAATTTACTTAAAAACATTTCTTTGGATCTAATACAAAATTCTTACAATTGAGTAAATTCATACTTAAGTGGAAGAATATTTCTAAGGTTTCAAGTAAGAAAAATATTAAGATTGTTTGTATGGAAAAAAATCCATTTAGGAAATTTTAACTTAAAAGTGTGTTTTTTCATAGAATTAAGTTAATATGTTTACTGAAATTTTTGCTGAGTTCTTCATACATTTATGTATTAATGAACTTATAAAAAATCACTTGAAATTGATTAGAAAATTCTTGAATATTAATCTAAGAAGCAATTCTCGTTCGTTTGCAGAAACTTTTTTCTTAAATATTTCAAGTATATTTCTAAACAACCAATGCAGAGGCGCCTATATTGCCTTCGCAGCAATCATGGAGTAATAGCTCAGCTCTTTATGGCAGAGCTATCATACAACTTTTGAGAAATATTTCATGTTGTCATCTTTTTGTATCAGTTTTGCATACTCTGAAGCAAAACCATTTGTTTGATTTTTTAGTTAAATTGAACTTATTTTGAGTTCACTTTTTTCCTTGCATCAATTACATTTTTTCCTCAGTTTAAGTAAAAAATACTTGTTTTAAGGACAAATCAGCAAAATTTCCTTAATTTGAGTAAAAATTTACTTACTTTTAGGAAATTTTCAGCAAAATTTTACTAAGATTTAGTAAAAATATACTTAGTTTAGGAAAATTTTACTTAAATTAGTAAACATTTACATGGTTGTAGGAAAAATTTACTTAGATTTAGGAAAATTTCATCAAAATTTTGCTTAGATTTAATAAAAATGTACTTGGTTTGAGGAAAAACTTACTGGAATTTTCTTCAGTTTGAGTAAATATTAACTTGGTTTGAGGAAAATTGAACTAGAATCAAGTTCAAAGCATGTACTATTTTCAAGGAAAAGTTTGAACTTAATATGAGAAAATATTGCTTTAGTGCTGTACGAAGTTCAATATTCCTAAATTTTACTTCATTTTAACTAATTATGCGGTTAATTTTTTCTAAGTGTAAGAATAAAATACACATTGCTTTGACTGCGTAGGCCCCAAAAATTAAGTTAGCTTTTGAATATTCGTACCTTTAGAATCAAAACGGAACAAAATCGGCACCAAGCAAACGGCTGTAGCAAGAATCGTGAACTTTGGTGTTTACACTCGTCTGTCTGCTTATTATGAGTATTTTTCCAAATTCGTTTAGAGTCAAAATGAAAAAAAGAATAAAACTGGTACCAAGCAAACGGCTGTTCCTAGCTTCATGAAATTAGATGTGTATATTCCAAAAGTGGGCGCGGAGCATAAGGGATCTTAAAAATGTGTACCTTTCTTATCAAAATAATACAGTCACTTGGTCTGTAGCGGAAAATGATGACTGACGATCACCTAATATTTAGGACATGTTCACTTTTTGATTACAATTACAGCATTGTATTTATATATGGTAGTGCCTTATAGTTTATAGAAATAAACTAGAGCCCCGTTTTGAAAGTTTAAGCAGAAAATTGTAAGCTTCAACTGAAAGCCATAATCGAAAATGGAGGGTATTCTGCTAAACATGTTTTGAATGCTAACGAAACAGGTCTGTTTTGGAAAAGGTTACCATTAAGAACATATCTATCAAAAACTGAGAAACCATATCCTGAATTTAAAGCTGCCAAGGATCGACTTACACTCCTTTTGGGTGGAAACGCAGAAGGAGATTTGAAATTTAAACCCTTTCTGATTTACCAATCTGAAAATCCTAGAGCAATGAAAAATGTTGGTGTTGTTGGTGTGCTAATAAAAAGGCTTGGATGACTGCAACCTTGTTTAAAGATTGGTTGGAAAAATATGCTGTTCCAGAATTCAAACATTACTGTTTTACTCAAAACATAGAGTTTAAAATGCTTTTGTTAGTCTATAATGCACCAGGACATCCAATTTTTCAAATGACTTGTCCGATCATGTAAAAGTTGTTTTCATGTAGCCTAACACAACATCCCTAATACTGTAGATCAAGGCGTCATAACCAACTTTAAAATGTATGACCTACGTCGGACTTCTTCTTGAATCAACCGACAGAAATGATAAAATATCCACGAAAGACTTTTGGAAAAATTACAACATAATGATTGCTATTGCAAACATAAATGTATCTTGGAAAGAAGTTAGGGCATCTTCTATGAAAGAAAGTTGGCGGCAATTATGGCCAGAATTCATGAATAGAGATGTAGATGTTGTTAATGACGTTTGTAGAGTGTTGGTTGACTCAGCCAGAGAAGCGGACTTCGATGGAATGGAGAAAGATGACATTAATGAACTTTTGTTATCTCACGAAGAGGAGCTTGATAATGAAAGTTTATTAGCCATTGATGTTCAACATGTGTTAGAGGAAGACATTATAATAACTGATGTTGCAAAAAATTGTCAATTTTCTGCAATTGTTATATTTGCTGATAACGATCCCAACGATAGTCGTAGCTAAGGCATAGCAGCATCGGTTGAAAACGCAATAAGTTGTTATAAAGAAACCTATGCACAAAATAAATCTATAAAAATTCTACAAACCTTAGACAACTTTGTTGACAAAGCCCCAAGACCACTTAATCATGTGGATACAAGTAATGTTGATTTAGATTTATCAGACAATGATATCTCAACATAATCTCAAATTAGAATTTCTGTTTTTATACACTCCACGAGAGTATTATAGCTTTGTGCATTTGTTTGTAACACCCAAAAGGAAGCGAGATAGACCCATTGTTAAGTATACCGATCGACTTAGAATCACTTTCTGAGTCGATTTAGCAATGTCCGTCTGTCTTTCCGTCTGTCCATTTATTGTTGTAATCAAATTACAGATCGCAATTCTTCATCTTAACAAAAATTGGCACAAGTAAGTTTTGTGGATCAAGGACGAACGCTATTTACTTTGAGACAAATCGGTTCAGATTTAGATATAGGCCCCATAAAAATGTCGCTCCCGATTTGACAATTTCCGCTCTAGAAACCACATATTATACCCAATTTTCTTTAAATTTGGCACAACATCATATAATCCAAGTAAAAAATCTATGGTGAAAGTGGCTAAGATCGGTTCAGATTTAGATATAGCGCAAATACTAATGTTCCAAATGGTCCCAAATGTTTAACCGATTTTGGCCAAGCTATACATATTATATTTCACCTATTTCGTTTCAGATTCCAATTTTTGTCAAACACATACATTTACAGGATACAAAAATCCTTCCCGTTTTCACTTTTTCACCGGATTAAATTGTATTCGGATTGAAAGTGGAGTGTATCATAGAGTCGGCCCCGCCCGCCTTTCCTTACTTGTTTTATAGGTGAATATGAATGAATTTTGTTATGTTTCTATGTAAATTTATATTTTCTTATTTTTTATAATAATTAAAAATTAAAAATATTTGTTGAAATGGTTTGTCAATTACAAATAAATAAAATAAAATGAAATAAATTGACAATCTTATCAAAAATCTATTTTTTACTAAATATTTAAATTTTTGACCCAATCAACATTTATTACGAAGTTTTTCGATTCGCGTCGTTTCGGTTTGTGTCTCATTTCACCGGTCCCCATTTACGACGCAAATCGGGGCTCCAGTGTAGTAAACAAATATAGTAATGTGCATAAAATATCACAATTATCCTAATACGGTAGCATACTTCTATGTAAAGTCAACAGCATCTAATCTGCCGGTAATACTGTGGAATGCACTCCGTGGTGGAGGGTACATAAGATTCGGCCCGGCCGAACTTAACGACTTTTTACTTGTTCATTTTATTAATTGTAAAATCTGTGCAATTATTGAAGACATTCGGACCAAACAAAACATTTGGTAGGAAAAATTCGTTTTGAATTATATGGGTGGTGTGTGATTAATTTAAGATTGAAACCTTTTTCGTTTTGATCATAAGTGCACTTAACAAACTGAAACTACTTCGTTTGTTTTTTTCTGTAGGCTTCCGGTACCTGAAACATAAAATTCACTTTGGCTATGGCACGTCATTCTCATCGGGACAATAAGAAAAAATGACGGAAATATATACGAGCTACGAACATCCTGCGATTATGCTGTAAATCCCGCCACCACATATGTAAAGCAGCACATGCCTCTTGAGATAATAACAACAGCTCCACTTCCGTTTCCGCCAGTTCACTTTCCCCACATCCCCCATTCATGTATGTATGTACATACATTGGCTTGTATTTTGTTTCCTGCAGGCTCATTCGTCAATAACCTTGGGAAAACAATGTCTCCAAAAGAGTGAATCTGTGCCTTTCCAATATGTCAAAATCCGTCGAGTGGTGCTTTAACAAATTTGTCCTCGGAGTTTTAAATTACACACACACATTCGTACATTTCTACCGATATTTACACTGACACTTGTAACTTGTTCGCTAGCTGCCGTATACCTCAGGCTCAAAAGGAACTCAGCGATGTAGTGAGGAAACGAAACACTCTTGTAAAACTGAAGACATTTTTCAGTGACATGCCAAACGAAAGAACGAACGCACGACCAAAATGGTGAATTCTTTACACCACGTGCATCAAGCGACCTCCAACCAGCCACACCAGCAACATCGTCATCCTCGTCACCATCAGCATCACCAACGTCAGCGTTGTTGTACAAATAGTATTCAGTTGTTGGTTGTTGTGTCGCATATAAAAGAAATGAAAATTGCACTTAAGAAAATGAATTGCATTCAAATGAACAGCATTCAAAATAAACGGAAAAGACAAAGAGTAGCAGAGCACCAGTGCAGTTGAAGACGGAGAAGAAGAAGAAGAGGACAAGAATGAAATGCAAGAGCAAAGCAACACCAAAAAAAAGAACGCTTAAAACCCCAATACAAAATATACAAATTCAACAACAGCAAAGATGAAACATAAACGAGGGCATAAATAAATATGAAGACATGAGAGCAGAATTATCCCAAGCCACAAGAGTGATTCCACGATTAAGATTACATCAGTTTACAAACATTTTGCCGAAGGGCAAAAATTAGAAGGAATAGAGTTAGGACCTTTAAATTTAAATCCGCCTACAACCACGCCTAACTCCCATGTAAAATAAAATGAAACAAGTAAATAGGCGTTGAGTTCGGCCGGCCCGAATCTTAAAAACTCTCCACCACGGAGTACATTTAACAGTATTATCAGCAGGTTAGACGCTGTCGACATTACATAGAAGTGTACTACCATATTAGGAAAATTGTGGTGCTTCATTATTATTATAATATTAATAGTCCTCTCCTATACAAAAATATAAAACTTCAAGTGTAATCAAAAAGTGTATATTAGGCAGCAATCTACAAAAATATGTCTTAAATATTATTAGGTAGAAACAATCAAGCCCGATTTTACCAATTTGCTATTTGTTGATTTCAACTACAGCCTAAATGTCTGTACCATTTTGATAGGGGAAGTTCTACGGCCGTTTTAGATCCTGATGGTACGAATATCGAAAGGTCTCTTTATTTTTCGCGTCTATGTATTCAGAGAAGTCTACACATGGAATTTCCTTATTATAGCTGTGGGTCGATTAAATTGACCATAAAATTCGCGATGAACTTTCTTAACAGAGCACGCATTTTGATAATAAAAGTCAATAATTTGCAAGCGTTGTTCGTTTGTAAGACGATTCATGTTTAAATTATAGACCAAACTGAAGATGTGAAACAGTGAAACAAACCATGAAACGTGCGTCAGCTGTTTAAACCAGTGTTGCCAAAAAGATAATAGCTAAAAAATCACCCATTATAAATCTGAACCGCTCTGACCCATTTTTGGCATAGGTTTTCTAGTTGAAATATAATATCGAGGGCTTATATTCATAAGTGGCTATGAACAAAAACACAACTTTTCAGGAGAGCGAAAAAACTGATTTTCTCCTTAATTTTAAGAGTAATTATGAATCATTCTTCTATAGTTTAATCTAATGAGGATTACTAACTGCTACGATTAAAAAGTTTTCGAAATTTCCTATTATTTTTATGTTCATAGCCACTTTTCCAGTCACAAATTAATGTGTGAGTAGATAGCCAAATCAGAAAAATTTGAAAAAAAATGGCTTTAGAAAAAAACAAGTAAGGAAAGGCTAAAGTCGGGCGGGGCCGACTCTATGATACACTCCACTTTCAATCCAAATACAATTTAATCGGTGAAAATGTGAAAAAAAAATCGGGAGCGGCATTTGTATTGGGCTATATCTAAATCTGAACAGATCTTACTCACTTTCGGCATAGGTGTTTGTAGGTGGATTATAAGATGTTGTGCCAAATTTAAAGAAAATCGGGTACAATATGTCGTTTCTAGAGCGGAAAATGTCAAATCGGGAGCGACATTTGTATGGGAGCTATATCTAAATCTGAACCGATCTTACCGAATTTCGGCATAGGTGTTTCTAGTTGGATTGTAAGATGTTGTGTCAAATTTAACGAAAATCGAGTACAATATGTCGTTTCTAGAGCGGAAAATGTCAATTCAGGAGCGACATTTGTATGGGGGCTATATATAAATCTGAACCGATCTTATCCAATTTTTGCGTAGGTGTCTCTAGTTGGGTTATAAGATGTTGTGCCAAATTTAAAGAAAATTGGGTACAATATGTGGTCTCTAGAGCGGAAAATGTCAAATCGGGAGCTACATTTGTATGGGGGCTATATCTAAATCTGAACCGATCTTACCACAATTCGGCATAGGTGTTTCTAGTTGGATTGTAAGATGTTGTGTCAAATTTAAAGAAAATCGGGTACAATATGTGGTTTCTAGAGCGGAAAATGTCAAATCGGGAGCGACATTTGTATGGGGGCTATATCCAAATCTGAACCGATTTGCCTCAAATTAAATAGCGTTCGTCCTTGATCCACAAAACTTACGTGTGCCAATTTTTGTTAAGATCGGACTATAATTGCGACCTGTAATTTGAGTACAACAATAGATGGACAGACAGACAGACAGACAGACAGACAGACGGACAGACGGACATTGCTAAAGTGATTCTAAGTCGATCGGTATACTTAACAATGGGTCTATCTGGCTTCCTTTTGGGCGTTACAAACAAATGCACAAAGCCATAATACTCTCGTGGAGTGTATAACAAGTAAAGTAAAGGCTAAAGGCGGGCGGTACCGACTATATAATACCCTACACCACTCCCTGCGTATATACCTCGCTTTGATTACTAAACCCAGGTATTTCATGGGAGCAATTTTATGTAGTTCATATAAATTATACAGTTACTATAAATTCATCTTTAGTCAAATTTAATGAGTAGGTAAAAAATAAAGTAATTGATTCAATTTTCCATCAGATATTCCAAATAAAGTTAATATAACATGATCTGGAAAAATTTATCAAGATCCAATGATAAATACAGATTATACAGCGGTAATAGGATGAATCGGACGGACATTTGAAGGGGGCCTATAACAACATTTGAGGCCAGCGACATGCGCCTATATATTTCTCATTCACGGTAGGTATTCCTAGTTGAAACATATAATGATCTGCAAAATTTGATGAAGATCCGATGTAAGATGTTGTTTCTAGAGCTGTAATAGAGCATATGGGCATCTCTAAAACAAGTATGGAAAGGCTAAAGACGGACGGGGCCTACTATATGATACACCCCACTTTCTATCTCACTACAATTCAATTCGGTAAAAAGTGAAATCGGTAAGGATTTTTGAATCCTGGAAATGTATGTCTTTGACAAAAAATGTTACAAGTAAAAAAAAAAAGTTCGCCGTACACCTTCGAATATGAAGTATTATTGAAAGGTAGTTTCAAAAAATTTTTTTTTATTTTTTTATGCCGAACGTAGGGGTCGCGCTTTTAAATTTTTCTATATAACTTCTGCATTTATAAACGGATTTTAAAGTGTGATACATCGATGTTTTTGTCTCGACGAGGCCGATTTTTTTGAAAATCGACATACTTCCTTAGGAAGAGTTTCATGATTTTATGCGTGCTTTAATTTTCTGATATTAGAGTGGTACATTAGGGTAGTAGCAACTGAGATATGATAGGTAAGTACCAGAAGGGGGTGCTTGAGCTCAATGACTTCAAAGACAAAAAAATCGGCCTCGTCGAGACAAAAACATCGACGTGTCACACTTTAAAATCCGTTTATAAATGCAGAAGTTATATAGAAAAATATAAAAGCGCGACCCCTACGTTAGGCATAAAAAAATAAAAAAAATTTTTTTGAAACTACCTTTCAATAATACTTCATATTCGAAGGTGTACGGCGAACTTTTTTTTTGAGGTACGCCCTAGTGTACACTTCTCTGACTACGTAGACGTGAAAAATTAAGACATTTTTCGATATGTACCATCAGGACCTAAATGGGATTAAATTTAGTGAACTTCTATGTAATATCGACAGCGTCTAATGTGCTGATTATACTGTTGAATGTACTCCGTGGTGGAGGGTTTATAAGATTTGGCCCGTCCGAACTTAACGCCTTTTTACTTGATTCTGATGATCTCTTTATATCTTCTCTTTATTCCAAATTCTTCAAAAATAGAACATATCTTTCGTATATGTACCTTTTCGCCTAAGAAATAAAAACATCTAGGGACCTGGGATTCTTTGGGAATTTTAATTTTGCACAAAACAATAAAAATGTTGAAAAGCAGAGGAGGCCTTCCCAAAAAAGATGTATGCATTAACAGCCACAGCGCAGCACATTTCGCTGCATACAGCATTGCACTATTTACAAAGAAAGATGGAAAATGTATACATACATACATAAATATGTATACCTCAACATACACATATATATGTAAACAAAGGCAACATTTAAGCGAGCAACTACAGCAATAACAAATTCAAAAGTATACAATTCTTCGTTGTGTCCTATGCACAATGTCTCTCTTTTTTGTCTTGCTCTCCATGTTATGGTAAACGTGTACACTAGAGCGTACCAGGTTACAAGTAAAAAAAAAAAGTTCGCCGTACACCTTCGAATATGAAGTATTATTGAAAGGTAGTTTCAAAAAAAATTTTTTTATTTTTTTATGCCGAACGTAGGGGTCGCGCTTTTACATTTTTCTATATAACTTCTGCATTTATAAACGGATTTTAAAGTGTGATAGATCGATGTTTTTGTCCGATTTTTTTGTCTTTGAAGTCATTGAGCTCAAACATGATTCATGATTTTATGCGAGCTTTAATTTTCGATTATTAGAGTGGTACATTAGGGTAGTAGCAACTGAGAAATGATGGGTAAGTACCAGAAGGGGGTTCTTGAGCTCAATGACTTCAAAGACAAAAAAATCGGCCTCGTCGAGACAAAAACATCGATGTATCACACTTTAAAATCCGTTTATAAATACAAGTTATATAGAAAAATGTAAAAGCGCGACCCCTACGTTCGGCATAAAAAAATAAAAATTTTTTTTTTGAAACTACCTTTCAATAATACTTCATATTCGAAGGTGTACGGCGAACTTTTTTTTTGAGGTACGCCCTAGTGTACACGTATACGCTAAGGAGCAGTTTTAAATAACATTAAAAATTGCACGCACACACATCCGCACACATGTCAGGAACGATGGCACAGCACATTTGCATTACAACAACACTCTGGTGAGTAACACCCCCCCACCACTCCATTGTAATAGCGGAGATGCTAAGAATGTTGGCCAGATGGAAAAGAGTAATCGCAACTACACTTTAATACCCAACCATACCCAGCGGGAAAATTAAGGCGCACGCAAGGCCATCTCACAGGCCTTCTTAGGGAGGCGCAAGGCATGCTTGCTGCATTCTATACTCATTTAAAATTAACACAGGGTAAGATTGGAGAGCAAGGCCTTCCCTCTCGCTTCTATTTGCAGGCCTTCTAGAAGGGCTCTGACAAAAGGCCATCTAGAACGCTTCCTACCAAAGACCTTCTGGAAGGCCTGCAACCAAAGCTCTTCCAAAAGGCCTTCCAGAAGGTCAAAAAAAAAAAGGCGCAAAATAAAACAAGTAAGGAAAGGCTAAAGTCGGGCGGGGCCGACTATATAATACCCTACACCACTCCCTGCGTATATACCCCGCTTTTATTACTAAACCCAGGTGTTTCATGGGAGCAATTTTATGCAGTTCATATAAATTATACAGTATAGATTCATCTTTAGTCATATTTAACAAATATGGTAAATAATAGACACAATTTTCCGGCAGACAAATGCAAATTATACAGTAGTAATAGGATGAATCGGACCGACATTTGAAAGAAGGCCTATAACAACACTTGGGGCCTGGTCCAAAACATGGGCCTATATATTTCTCATTCACGGTTGGTATTCAAAATTAAAATATATCATGATCCGATGTAAGACGTAGTTTCTAGAGCTGTATTAGAGTAGAATGGGCCCCATTTGGGTTATTCCAAAGTATGGACACATATATTTGACTTTGTATTCTTAGTTGAAATATAATATAATCTGCAAAATTTGAAAAAAAAAAATCCGATGTAAAATTTGTTCTTGAGGGCTAAAAATTAAAATGGGGCCATTTTTAAGGGATCTACATTAAAAAGTGGTTCCTTATAACTTTCAAAGTAGGTATTCTTAGTTGAAATATGACATGATATGCAAAATTATATCGAGATCTAATGTACGATGTGGGTTCTAGAGATGTAATAGAGTAGAATGGGCGCCCAATTTGTATGGGGCTTATACCAAAATATGGGCCCATATATTTGACTTTCATAATATGTCTTCTTAGTTGAAATATAATACAAAATGCAAAATTTGATAAACTTTCGATGCAAATTGTGGGTCCTACAGGGGTAATAATAAAAAAGGAGGCCATTTGTAAGGGCGCTACATTCAAAAATGGGCCCATATAGATCACTTGTAAAGTAGGTATTATTAGTATGAAATACAAATATAATATAATTTGCAAAATTTTAAAAACTTCCGATATAAAATGTCGGTCCGGTAAAAAGTGAAATCGGGAAGGATTTTTGCATCTTGTAAATGTATGTATTTCACAAAAAATGTTAAATCGGAAAGCACATTTGTATGAGGGTATATTGATACCTGCAACGATTCACCCCTTTCACCATGTATGTTTATTGGTGAATTAATATGTAAAGTTTGGACAAAATCGGTTAAACAACATTTGTATGAGAGCTGTATCTAAATCTGAACCGATCTTACCCACTTTCACCATAGGTTTTTTAGTTGGATTTTTAGATGTTGTGCCAATTTTAAAGAAAATCGGGTACAATATCTGGTTTCTAAAGCGGAAAAAGTCAAATCGGGAGCGACATTTGTATGGGGGCTATATCTAATTTTGAACCGATCTTACCCACTTTCAGCATAGGTCTTTCTAGTTCGATTATAAAATATTGTGTCAATTTTAAAGAAAATCGGGTACAATATGTGGTTTCTAAAGCGGAAAAAGTCAAATCGGGAGCGACATTTGTATTGGGCTATATCTAAATCTGAACCGATCTTACCGAATTTCTGCATAGGTGTTTCTAGTTGGATTATATGATGTTGTGTCAAATTTAAAGAAAATCGGGTACAATATCTGTTTTCTAGAGCGGCAAATGTTAAATCGGGGCGACATTTGTATGGGGGCTATATCTAAATCTGAACCGATCTTACCCAATTTTTGCATAGGTTTTTCTAGTTGGATTATATGATGTTGTGTCAAATTTAAAGAAAATCGGGTACAATATGTCTTTTCTAGAGCGGAAAATGTCAAATCGGGAGCGAGATTTGTATGGGGGCTATATCTAAATCTGAACCGATCTTACCCAATTTATGCATAGGATTTTCTAGTTGGATTATAAGTTGTGGCAAATTTAAAGAAAATCGGGTACAATACGTGGTTTCTAGAGCGGAAAATTTCAAATCGGGAGCGACATTTGTATGGGGGCTATATCTAAATCTGAACCGATCTTACCCAATTTTTGCATAGGTTTTTCTAGTTGGATTATAAAATGCTGTGCCAAATTTAAAGAAAATCGGGTACAATACGTGGTTTCTAGAGCGGAAAAAGTCAAATCGGGAGCAACATTTGTATGGGGGCTATATCTAAATCTGAACCGATTTCCTCCAAATTCAATACCGACAGTCCTTGGCCAAAAGAACTAGGTTTTGTTAAATTTCATGATAATCGGACAGCAATTGCGACCTGTAGAGTGCGAACAAGCTTAGATGGACAGCAGACGGACAGACAGACAGACATCGTTAAATCGACTCAGCTGGTGATTCTAAGCCGATCGGTATACTTAAAGGCCGGTCTAGCTCGATTATTTCTTGGTGTTACAAACATTTGGCGCGAAACTAACTTATAATACCCTAGCCCACGAAGTGGTTTAGGGTATAAAAATATGACGAACCAATGGACCAGATATTTTCCAATATTTCTGGCCTTGTTATTGGCAGTAGATACATTTTCAATTCAAATCTTTCAACATTTGTATTTGCCTCGGCTGGAATTTGAACCCATGATCTTCGTATTGTTAATCAGAAGTGCTACCTACTAAAGTACAGAACTTTATTGTCTGTTTGTGTCAAAAAGTCTATAGAACACACGACCCTTAATCGAAGCGTACACCTTCGCTGCTGCCTTCTTTTGGCAGGCCTGGCGAAAGAAGGGAAGCAGGAATGAGCCACAGAATTTTGTTATGCGTTTACAACAAAAAGTGTGTAGAAAATACCTTCCGCGCTGCCTTCTCGCAAGGCCTTCTTCTAAAATGCCTTTTCGTAGAAGGCCTTCAGGAATGGGTGTCGGACGTGTAATAATATTTCTGAAGAAAGTATGAAGGTTATGATAAATATTTTGGTAATAAAGTAAGAACATTTTTTGTTTGTTCTCGAAGAGGAGTTAAATAGTTTTCAGTTTCATCCCTGATAAATATATTGTCGTGGATGTTAGTGGGCGTAAACGTCCAGATAACACCGAGAAATTATCACAAAATTATCTGTTTTTTAGAGCGTAAAGAAATCATATTGGGTCGTTTTATGGGCCTATATGAAAACATGTATAAAGACATTTGTATAAAGGTTATATCTACATTTAAACCGATTTGCTCAATATTAAATAGCGTTCGTATTACTCCGGCAAAATCCATATAAAAACTTTCATTTGAATCGATCAAGAAATGCGACCTGTAGTTGACACTTTCTGAGACATTGCTAAATGTACTCAGAAAGTGGATCTATGTCGATCTGTATTATATTGCCTCTTTTAGTTGTTACAAACAAAGGCACATCGACAACAATAAGAAATATTTTTTAACACTAAATAAACAAAACATTTAAAAAATAATTTAAAATGTAATAATTTCGTATTATTGTTGTTTGTATGTATTGTTGGTCTGTTATGTTGTATGTGTTTGTCATTTATTTTGGTTCAAGACCAAAGGTTGTGCTGAAGTCTTCAGCAGAACTCAAAATTAGCAAATAGGCAAAGTGAGACCTTGATTGTATTATTTTAAATAAATGTATTTTAATTGAGTTCAAATCAGTAGAATTGTAAAAATATCTTTGACAAAACTCGTAAAAATAATAAAATCGACTCCATCCGTACTGCCTTCATTCTTCCAGCATGCTATCAGGCCTTCTAAAGGAAGGCAATGAAGAATGTCCATTGCATCTATCTAATGGGGAATGAGAAGGCCTTTCTACATGCCTTCTCAAAGAAGGCAGTCAAGAATGAGTATAGGATTTCTAAATGCTGATGATTAGGCATTCTGGTAGGCCTTCTTAGAGAAGCGAGGTGAGAATGTGTGCCGAATCTTTTTTCATGCGCGATGAAGGCCTTCTGGAATGCCTATTTTCAGAAGGCATACAGGAATGTGTTTCGGATCCGAAGAGAAGGCATTTTAGAAGGCCTTCTATGGGGAGGCCTTCCAAATTTTCCCGCTGGGTACCCCCATGCAGACGTTTGTAAATGTGTATTGGTTTGTATGCATTTACATACCACTACATATGCACTTGTTTGTACTTGAATGATATTGAAAGATAAATCGTTAATAGTCGTCCTTCGATTCGATCACTTACATGCGAGTGCTGTTACATACATGTTACATGTGTACATTCATCGTGCTGAGATTTTTGGTCGTTGTTTGTTCTCTATAAATTCTTGTTCATTTGCGTATTCGTTTTTCATTCGTTCCCTTTTGTATTTTGATTATTTTGCGAAAACGCCATACATTCGTTTGTTTCGTTTCGTTTCTTTGTAGCATTTTAATGACACTCTTAATGGGAGATGTACATTAAATTGGGTAGCGGTCTGTCCAAACAGAAAACAAATAATAAAGTTTCAGTCGGTTTATACCCTCACTCTTGGAGTGCAAACTGTGCAAAAAAATTTTATCGATAAATAGTCTATAAAATTTTCTGGTGTACAGGGTGACTGATGAAGGCTGCTACCAACAACAAACGTTATATCTCGTTTTCTGTGAAAACAATCGGTTCCATTTTCTCTTATTTCAGAGAATGGTCATTAGATTTAATGAAAATTGGGTTTTATTTCCTTATGAAATCCAAATAACAAATAAATGGACTGGGCATTTCGCTAGGAATGGAAGACAATCATTCGATTGGTGGTGGTGAGGATGACAACAACGCGAAATACATGGCCATTTTTCGAAATTTTTACTTTTAGGCGGAAAATGGGTCGTAGGGGATAAGAATGGTACCAACCAATCGGACTCAGCTAGAATAGTGAAATTCAATGTGTACATTGTTCTGAATGCATAGACACGAAAAATGATATTCGTACCTTTACGATCAAAATGGTATAAAATTGGTACCAACCAAGCGACTGTAACAACAGAATTATGAAATTCAGTGTTTACACTCGTCTGACTGCGTAGTCGCGCAAAAAAGAGGATTTCACTAAATTATTCCTTTTCGGATCGAAATGAAAAAGTAACAAAACCGGTACCAAGCAAATGGCAACAGCTAGAACCCTGAAATTAAAGGGCTGTATACCATTTTTATCCTTTTTTTCGGTGCACCCCTTAAAAGTAAAAAATTTCGAAACATCCAATTTTACTGCACTTTTACGTGGTCAGAGGAATTTTCATGCAAAATTTCACGATTCTAGTTGCACTACTTTTGTTGGTAACATTATTAACACTTTTTGGCCCGTCGCACAGTGTATTATTACCGGCAAAAACTCCCAAATTTCTTGTGCACAAATCTCAACTTTATTGATTGAATTTTGCAAAGAACATTCCTATTAAGCATATTCTAAAATAAAATCATATTTTTCTGATTTTGGTTAATTTTAGTTGTGGATGCATTTAAAGTTCATTGAAGCTAAAATAGTTGCAAATTTCAACGGGTTATTTTATGGGGATGTATCTCGGAAACCGTGTATCGTATTAAAATTCCGTCTAGTTCGTAGAAAATAGGAGCTCTTGAGGTGTTCATTTGCATTTAAAAAAGTGTATTTACGTTTTTGATTTCCTTTTCAGCCAGAGGTTGACCTGAAGGTTGTATTTATTCAGTACTCGCTGAACCTTGCCCGCTTCGCCTGGCAAAAAAACATATGGTAATATTAAAATCAGGTTTCTTATTGATTTTTATCGTGATCAGTAATATATACCTTCCAATTTTGAGCCAACGCAACGAAAAGATAATCCAAATTTCGGTATCATACTTATATATCTCGTGGTCAGTAATATATATGTACCAATTTCCAGCCTTCTCTTCTTCGGCATCAAATTGAACTGTCTCGTGGTGAGTAATATATACGTTCCAATTTTCAGCCTTCTAGCTCAAAAAAACACTATTGCCACAAAATGAATATCCAAATTTCAACATCATATTTATCATTCTCGTGGTCAGTAATATATATGTACCAATCACCAGCCTTCTAGCTCTTCAAAACACTTTTGCCACGGCCCACCGCCCACAGAGCAAATTTCTAAAAATTCGATAGTGTATAGTTCCTTCCAGACCTGCGTCTATCTGTACTGAAAATTTCAACAACATCGGTTCAGCCGTTTACGCGTGATTGCGGAACAAACAAATAGCCTTACACTAAGTTTTTATAATATTAATAGGGATTGGTAATTTTCTACAGTATAAAACTATATTTGCGAGGCCGACCGATAGCTCAGCATTTACTAATATTGTTAAACTGTTATTTATTCATTTTAAACAAGTAAGGAAAGGGTAAAGTCGGGTGGGCCGACTATATAATACCCTACACCACTACCAGCGTATATACCTCGCTTTGATTAGGTATTTTATGTAGCTCATATAAATTATACAGTTACTATAAATTCATCTTTAGTCGAATTTAATGAATATGGAATATAGAGTAATTGATCCAATTTTCCAGCAGATATTCTGATTAAAGTATATATAACATGATCTGGAAAAATTGATCAAGATCCAATGATAAATATAGATTATACAGTGGTAATAGGATGAATCGGATGGACATTTGAAGGGGGCTTATAACAACACTTGAGGCCTGTGCCAAAACATGCGCCTATATATTTCTCATTCACGGTAGGTATTCCTAGCTGAAACATATAATGATCTGCAAAATTTGATGAAGATCCGGTTTAAGATGTAGTTCCTAGAGCTGTAATAGAGCATATGGGCATCTCTAAAACAAGTATGGAAAGACTAAAGGCGGACGGAGCCTACTATATGATACACCCCACTTTCTATCTCACTACAATTCAATTTGGTAAAAAAGTGAAATCGGGAAGGATTTTTGAATCCTGTAAATGTATGTGATTGACAAAAAAATTTAAATCGGAAAGGACATTTGTATGGGGGCATATTGAAACCTGGAAGGATGTGACCCGCTTTCACCATATATGTTTATAGGTGAAATATGATATGTAAAGTTTGGCCAAAATCGGTTAAAGATTCGGGAGCAACATTTGTTTTTGGGCTGTATCTAAATCTGAACCGATCTTACCCACTTTCACCATAGGTGTTTTTAGTTGGATTATAAGATGTTGTGCAAATTTTAAAGAAAATTGGGAACAATATGCGGTTTCTAGAGCGGAAAAAGTCAAATCAGGAGCGGCATTTGTATGGGGGCTATATATAAATCTGAACCGATCTTACCCACTTTCACCATAGGCCTTTTTAGTTGGATTATAAGGTGTTGTGCCAATTTTAAAGAAAATCGGGTACAATATGTGGATTCTAGAGCGGAAATAGTGAAATCGGGAGCGACATTTGTATGGAGGCTATATCTAAATCTGAACCGATTTCCTCCAAATCCAATACCGATGGCCAAAAGAACTAGCTTTTGTTAAATTTCATGATAATCGGACAGCAATTGCGACCTGTAGAGTGCGAACAAGCTTAGATGGACAGCAGACGGACAGACGGACGGACGGACAGACAGACATCGGTAAATCGATTCAGCTGGTGATTCTAAGCTTTAAAGGTGGGTCTAGTTCGATTATTTATTGGCGTTACAAACATTTGATGGAAACTAACTTATAATACCCTTTATTTTTATTTGGAATAGCTGAACCGGCAAACGTTGTTTTGCCCACAAAATTTTTGTAATGCCAAAGGGTGATAAAAAATATTGCATTATGTTTGCAGTAAATGTAAAGATCACGGGATAATGCCACACCTAATTAACAATAGGCAAATAAACCTGTATTTGACTTGAATATTATCATGAAGAATGTAAAATAACTTTTGTAGTATTGTACTGTGTACATGGACATTTGTTCTCAACTAACTGGTCTAGCGGAAAATGTTTGATACAGTGTATATGAAATAGCCAAATATTGATGTGTGTGGGCGGCGCCTCGGTCCTTCTTGCCAACTTGATTCCAAATAACCTGTTCATATCTCTAGGCCAAATGTACCATACTGTTAAATTTTCAGTACGATAAAACTATTATTATGAATGTTATAACGATTTCTTTTCAAATGGCCGTGGCATCGCCCACTTCTAATCTGGCTGTAATTCATACTGTAATAACAACATATATACCAAATATCATCTTCATACCTCTGATAGTTCATGAGATACAGCCGTTTAAAGTTTCAAGTTGTATGCCACGCCCACTGATTCGATCCCGCAATTTTTTTGTTGGGTCATGTATTTTCCTGCCAAATGCATTCACACAAATTTTCAAGGCGATTGGTGAAACAGTCCTCCAGATATTGCGTTTTCAAAAATAGAATCCAATGGGCGGGGCCACTCTCGCATGATATATCAATAATTCAAGTACCCTATTTTCACCACCAACCACGCTGCTACATTCTGTGAAAATTTCGGTTATCAGTGCCACATTGTGAAATATTCATAACAATCGGTCTATTAGAAATGTCGTCAGAGCGATTTTTTGGGGATAACAGTGGCGCCATCTATCGAAAATTGGTCGTACCAACTCAGAAACCTTCGCGGGCTCATGCACAAGATCATCAAATTGCTGAAGATCATCAAATGATCCAATGCATAGTTTACGATTCTATAAAGGACATACAGACAGACAAACATTCATTTATATATATATAGATAGATAGATAAGAAATTTATGACGTTTTTCATTTGAACTTACATGGGATGTGGGCGTGGTTGTGGGCGGATTTAAATAATTGGTCTAATTTAACGATATAAGGGATGTGTGCGAAATTTCAAGGTCCTAGCTCTATTCCTTCTAATTTTTGCCACAGCTTGCATGAACATATTCCACTGTGTAAATGTGCAAAAATGCATTTATATTGGGCTTCTATGCTATGCTTTATTGAATCCAATGTTCTTAAATGCGCTTATGAGCTAACATTAGTCATTATTACATTATTACTAAAATACTCAAAAGTATTTTTCTAGTACTATATATTCTAACGTTTATATGTTGTCACTTATACTAAATCTATAATCTATCAAACATTACCCCCAAAATACGAATTACTAAAAAGGGAATTACTCATCATTTTTTATAGGGCTCCTATGCGGTTAGAGGAATTTGCATACCAAATTTTACGATTCTACTTGTAATACTTTAGTTGACATTATTTGTGTCCCTTTTTGTGCCGCTCTTTCCTTAAAATCACAAATTCCAAAAAATCAATTTATGTTGCCCATCTACGTGATCACGTTTCTAGCTACAATAATTTAGCGTCCCTTTTTCTCTCGCTTAAACAATTTTCGAAAAATCCATTTAGATTGCGCTTCTACGTTGTCAGAGGAATTTACTCACCAACTATATGCACGAATATAGCTGCAATACTAAAATTAGTACCATTTTTATTTTTTTTGTATAAATTTCAAAAAAATCAATTTTACTGCGCATCTATATGATCAGATGAATTTATGTAGCAAATTTCACTATTCTATCTGTAATACTTTAGTTAGTACTATTTAAATCCCTTTTCGTCCCGCTCGTCCCTTAAATGTACAAATTTCGAAAAATACATTTATGTTGCAAGACTTCGTTGTCAGAAAAATGTAATTACTGATTTTCACGAATATAGCTGCATTGCCTAAATTGTTACCATTTTTATCTCTTTTTGTATCTTTGCTCCCTTAAAAGTACAAATTTCGAAAAATCCCATTTTATAGCTCCTTTGCATGGTAAATGCAAGGCACACACCGAATTTCATATTGAATGCTACTGCTGTTTAGTTAGGTCACAAGTTGCATGTTTATCCCTTTTTGTCCTACTTCACCCCCTAAAAGTACGAATTTCTTAAAAGCCTTTCTTAGTACGCGTCTCCGTCATATTAGGGAACTACCCTGAAAAATTCATGACCACGGGCTTCAGCCGTTTGGTCTATGCGCTGATCAATGATAAGTCAGTCAGTCATCAATGCAATTCTTTTATATTATAGATATGGTCCTATACTTCTGTGTAAAGTCGACAGTCTATAATTTGCGGGGAATACTGTGGATTACACTCCGTGGTGGAGGATATATAAGATTCGACCTGACCGAACTTAAGTATTTTTGTTGTTTGCTAATTATTGTTAAACAAGATTTCAGCAAACAAACGCAAAGGGACTGCAGAGCGTATGAATGATATTGAATTCAATAAACACACATTACCACATAACCATTTTAATCTCGCTCCCGATTTGACAAATTGGACCAGGTCATATTCCTATGCCTATGATTAGGAAACATAAAAAAATTCTTCCCGTTTTCACTTATTTACCGAGTTGAATTGTATTCGGATAGAAAGAGGTGTGTATCATATAGTCGGCCCCTACCGACTTTAGCCTTTCCTTACTTCTTTATATATAGATACTAGCTGAAACCCCGCCCGCGTCACTAGGCAAAAAAAAAAAAAAAACAAACGGTGAAATTAAAATCTGGTTTCATTTCATATTGGTCCTTCTCGTCATCGGTAATTTATGTACCAATTATAAACTGAGTACTTCCCTGAGATACTAAAGAAATTGCTATGTTCCATGGAGAACATTGAAGAACATAACGTTAATTTACGGTGAATAAAGGTAGAAATGTCATTGCCAAAAAAATAAACTTCATTTGTAAGCTATTTCTTTTTTTGTAACCTTTCTTTACTAAGAAATTCAAAAGAAAACGTGTAATTTTACAGAATTCAAATCAGAATTTCCCATCTTTCAAATCTCACCCATTTGTATATTGTATTAAATTACCTCACACAACAATTTAGCTGTCTCGGTGTCGAATATTCTCTAAAGCAGGGTTTAATTTCGTATGAAGAGGGTCACGCCCACTTTCCACCCATCTTTGCACAACTATTTACACTGGATCTGCTCACTCAAAACTTATACTAAATATTCGATAATTGGTTTTAAATTCGTATGAGAAGTGCCACGCCCACTTTTCCAATACCGTCCATTTGTGGCACAACTATGCATATTGAATTGGATGCACTCACATAAAATTTCAGCACTCTAGGTGTCATATAACTGGCTATATTCGTTAATAGGTTTTAACTTCGTATGGGAGGAGCCAATACCGTTCATTTTTGGTACAACTATGCACATGATGCTAGATGCACTCACACAAAATTTCAGTATTTTAGCTGTCATAGACATATGCAATAATAGGTTTTAACTTCGTATGAGAGGTACCATTGTTCCAATACCGCCCATTTTTGTCACAACTGTGCAGACTAACAGTTAGTGAACTTTCATGAAAAATAAAGGGTGATTTTTTAAAAGCTATAGGAAAGTTAAAAAAAAACACATAAAATTCAGAAAAATGCATGAAATCTTTATTTGAATCGACAGAACGGACCATATAATTTAATGTTTGAAGATTATTTCATGCAAATGTTGATGTTGACTGCGCCTCAAATGGTCCATCCGCTTAGTCCAATTTTGGCATTTCCACGTTTTTGAGTAACAAAGGCCCAATTGCTGCGAACGGCGATGAATCGACAATTGATGGTCATCATTAACACTGGCCGATACAGCTGCGATATTTTCTTCAGTTCGCACTCTACGTATTTGGTGCGAAATTTAGTCACAATGGACCGAAAAGCCGCTTCAGTGGGTCGATTAAAATAGAAGCGCGCGATGAACTTTCTTAGCAGAGCACGCATTTTGATAATAAAATTCAATAATTTGCAAGCGTTGTTCGTTTGTAAGACGAACAAATTATGGTTAAATTATAGACCAAACTGAAGATGTTTGACAGTGAAGCAAAACACGAAACGTGCGTCAGCTGTTTAAACCAGTGTTGCCAAAAAGATAATAGCTAAAAAATTACCCTTTACAAAGCTCTCGCTGCAACAATTTGTAAAAAACGATTAAATCATAATTTGTTTGGGAGGTGCCACGCCCACTGAAAATATCAAAAATGTATATAGCCTATTTTCACCACCGGTTAAGCATAAACATAATGTTAAAATTTCAAGAAGATCGGTCCAGGGGTTTAGGTTCCTATAAAGAACAAACAAACAAACTTACAAACACAGATTCCTTTATATATATAGATGGTCCTATACTTCTGAGTTAAGTCGACAGTCTATAATCTACGGGGAATACTGTCTACGCGGTGGAGGGTATATATTGTATTGTGGGCGATATTGTCACACCCCTTCTGGTACCTTCCACACCATAAACATGTGAGCGTGTTTGTGGTAAGATTCCAACTTTAAAGAAAAGTTCCGATTTCTTTTCATTTGATGCTATTCTTTCGCCGTTCCGCCGTGCTTTTCTGCATTTGGATACCTTTAGTTAACTACGCAAGAGTATGCATTTGTTTTGTCTTCCTTCTGTTCTAATTTGTATTGTGATATTGGGAGCGGAGGGGTGACGGTGAAAGGTGGGGAACTCTAGTTGGAACTATGCGTTAAAATTTTATTTTTAAGTAGTTTTAAATACTTTTGGTGGTAGGGTCGAGTCCATGGGAAGGACATAAATTTTGGAATGGAATGTCTGAAGGTGTGGCATCTTCAAAATTAATTTTAGATTTCTCATTAATGTCCTGAAGTAATCGTTGACTGTGGCAAGAAGAAGTTATTTCTCTTCAATATTATAGTTTGTGATTGACTGTGATTGCGTACGCATGTACAAAGTTTACGTCCGGTGTGTTTAACGAACATTTCTTTAAAAACAATATTAAAAAGAACACAAAAACTTTACTGTAATTTATTAGTATATTCATTCATTTATAATGGATGATGATACTGATACTGGTGAAGAAAGTGATATAAACTGGAAAGTAGTGAGTTCACCAAAACCAAAAAAACGTCACCAAACTCAATCCCCAAAAATATTTCCACATAAAAAGCAACAACGAAGCTGCGCAAAACAAAGTGCATCAAAACATGCAAGTGAGTACAATAACAAAACAACAAGCAGCATTGCACCCAATGCATCAACAAACGCCGAAAAACCATGCACTTCCAAGCAAGCATTGAATTCCTACAACAACAATAAGAACCGGTTTTCAGCTTTGCAGACTGAAGACGATGCAATTGATAATGATGAAGATGAACCAATTCAAAATAACGAACCAAAACCTCCACCAATATTCATACCAATGGTAAATAACATCAAATCAATGATAAACAGTTTTTCTAAAATTGTTTCGCTTGACGATTTTAATTATAAGGCAATGAGAGACGGTCAAGTCAGAATAATGGCTAATAATGTCGATACATACAGGACATTGGTCACATATCTAAACAGCAAAAGCCTATCTTTTCATACCCACCAAATGAAACAGGAGAGAGCGTATAGGGTTGTTATAAAAAAGCTTCATTTTTCAACACCCATTGAGGAAATCACAACTGCTATCGAAAAGTCTGGTCATAAAGTTAGAAATATACTTAATATAAGGCATAGATTCACCAAACAGCCACTTTCGATGTTCTATGTTGATCTAGAACCTGCCCCTGAAAATAAAAAAATATACGATATGTGGCATTTAAGCAATGCAATCATAAGTGTTGAACCGCCCAGAAAGAGCAATGATCTTATTCAATGTCACCGTTGCCAAGAATTTGGACATACAAGATCATATTGTAAAAAACCAGCGATATGTGTTAAATGTGGCTTAGGCCACTTAATATTACATTAATAATGAGAACATATCTACAGACCAAAATCATACTGGTAATAACCATAATTCTTCGTATTCAGAAGACAACAGTACAGACAACATATGAATGGGCTTGGAAAAATTGAAGTTTTACTTAACAAACAAATTGAACTCACTAATAGCTTATTAAATATGATGACAATTTTAATTGGAAAATTATGCAATTAAATATAAGAATTGCAATATGGAATGCCAATGGGCTTTCCAACCATAGCAACGAAGTTGAAGTTTTTCTCAAGTCGAAATTTATCGATATACTTTTAGTGTCTGAGACACATTTCACAAGTAAAACCTTTTTCAAGATAAGAGGCTACGATTTAATACATGCCAATCACCCAAATGATACAGCACGTGCAGGTTCGGCTATATTAGTAAAATCTGGGATGAAGTACGAGACGCTAGATTATGTCCAAGAAAGTTTTCTTCAAGCTAGCTGCATAAAAGTTAAATGAGACTCAACTGATGTAGTATTTAGTGCTGTTTATTTTCCACCACGATTCTCGGTTAAATGTGTTGATTATGAAAACTTCTTTGGCCGATTAGGACCAAAATTCATCGTTGGAGGCGATTTCAATGCCAAACATCCGTGGTGGGGTTCCAGAACATCTAATCCAAAAGGAAAGGAACTCTGCGAATGCATAACCAACAGAAATTACTCAGTTTTATCAACTGGAAAGCCAACATACTGGCCAACCAATCCAAGAAACATTCCTGATTTACTGGATTTTGCAGTGTATTGCGGAATTCCAACTCATTTTTTGGACATTACAGATGGTGATGAACTTAGTTTGATCATACGCCAATTTTAATCAACTTCAATACCTTTCTAACCGAAGCGAATCAAAAATATAAAATAATTACTACTAAGACAGACCTAAAATCGTTTCGTTTGTGGATAGAGAGAAATATTGACCTGAATACCTCAATAACATCTGGTTTTGAGCTTGACAATATTGTAGAATCTTTCAACAACCTTATTCATGAAGCTGGCCATCGATCTACTCCAATTACGAATAACATCTGTAGAAGTAATAAAATCAACTTTGTAATTACATCCGAAATCATCTCACAAAATAAAAGAAGACTGAGGAAAAGGTGGCAGATAAGTAGAAATTCCAATGACAAACGAGCATTCAACAGAGCTGTAAAAGACCTAAAAGCCCGCCTGTTTCAACTACAAAATGAACAAGTAGGAAATTTTCCCCCAAATCTCAACGGTGCTAAACCTGGCGAGCATTGTTTGTGGCAAGCAACAAAGTACTTAAAACGACCTACCAAGAGAAATATACCTATAAAAATGAAAACCGATCATGGTGTAGGACAGATAAAAGTAAAGCAGAAACATTTGCATCATCACACAGCAGCGATGTTTACACCTTCTTAGAAAGCCCATGTCAAATGGATTTGCCTATTAAGCACATTTCACCAAAGGAAGTAGAGGAAGAAATTAAATATCTCAATAAGAAAAAAACTCCTGGATTTGATTGTGTAGATGGGAAGGTTATTAAAAACTTACCAGCCAAAGCCGTCAAGTTTTTAACATTAATTTACAACACAATACTGCGGCTAAATTATTACCCATTTAATGGAAGTGTGCTGAGATTATCATGATGCAAAAACCCAATAAACCAGAAAACGTGATCACATCGTACCGGCCAATAAGTCTGCTGGTTTCATTCTCCAAAATATTTGAAAGGCTATTCCTGAGAAGATTGTTACCAGTTTTAGAGAGAAACAATATCATACCTGAGCATCAATTTGGTTTCAGGCATAAGCACGGCACACCTGAACAATGTCATCGAGTCACTTCGTACATTAGAGATACATTGGAAAAGAAAATGTATTGTTCTGGTGTATTTTTGGATATTCAAAAAGCATTTGATAAAGTTTGGCATACTGGCTTACACTATAAACTTAAGAAATTACTTCCTATGCCTTTTTATTTTCTATTAAGGTCCTTTTTAAGCGATAGAAAATTTTATGTTAAAGTGAACCAGCAATCTTCACAAATTTACGATATTGAAGCTGGAGTGTCACAAGGTAGTGTACTTGGTCCGGTACTATATACCATTTTCACCTCAGACATGCCTGTTACAGAAAATGTAGTCGTTGCAACTTATGCTGATGACACAGCGGTATTAGCCTCAAATCTTTGTCCAATAACTGCTTCCAATTATGTTCAAAGTCAACTAAATAAAAAAGAAGCATGGAATATGAAAGTTAATACTGAAAAGTCTGTCCATGTTACTTTTTCCCTTGGACGAAAAGAATGTCCAAGTCTTATTTTAAACAATGAAGTTATACCACGAAACCAGACAGTGAAGTATTTGGGCTTACACATTGACAGACGATTGACATGGAAACAACATATCATTGCAGAAAAGGAGCACCTAAAATTAAAAACCAACAAATTGTATTGGCTGCTGGGTCGTAAATCACAATTAAATCTTCAAAATAAATTATTGATTTACAAAACTATATTAAAACCCGTGTGGACTTATGGCATACAATTGTGGGGTACAGCTTGTAACTCAAATATAGAAATACTACAAAGATATCAATCAAAGATACTCAGAATGATTCTTGATGCTCCATGGTTTGTATCCAATAAAACAATTCATGACGACCTTAATATACCAAAAGTGAAGGATGAAATAAATCGATACAGCGCCAATTATTTAGAAAGATTAAGCAATCACGTCAACCCTCTGGCTATATATCTACTGGATGATACACACGAAATACGAAGACTGAAGCGACATCATGTGCTAGATCTACCCTATAGGAGATAATAATTAAGTAATATTATCATATAATTTCATTTTACAAGCATTTATATGTAAATATTATTAACTGTATATAGTCTTGTAAAAGTTGCTCTCGATGGAGATCAGAAACTCTGTTATTATGTTAAATTTAATCCATTTGCTTATTATCCTTCAATGGATAGATTGTAAATAAAGATATTAAAAAAAACTCTTCAATATTATAATCCAATTGCTTTTCTTTTTTTAAATTCTAACATTACAAATGCCGTACCCTTTAGTGGATTTTTTCGCAGCCGACATTACTTCAAAACAACAAGCCCTAACTAAGCCTTTAGGTTATATGAGTATTTGAATTACTTTGAAATTCTTTCAGATTTCTGTGTTACTCTTCTGCCATAGTCGTCGTCATCATCAACATCGTCGTCTTCTTCTTTTTAGTTTTCCAGCAGAACGGAAAACTTTCTCATCTCTTCCAGCGTACTTATGTTCATTTCACTTTGTTGTTGCTGGTCGCTGGAAGGTTGGTGATGGTGGTGGGGATTGCTTGGGTTTTCTCTCTGTTGTTTTAATATTTTCTCCTTGTAAATCCTGTTGATGTTGTTTCATAGTTTTTAAATTGTAATAGTCTTAAGTATCACAGAAACATTTTTTCATCCAGAAAATAAACTGGGTTCTTAAGGAAACCCCTGCACTTAAGGAAACCCCAACTTCGTGTTGGAAAGTTCAACCGCAAAAAAGGATAATTTCAAAGTCTTTTTACACAGGAATTCACTACAGAAGGGAAGAGCAGTTGGATTTAAATAAATAAATTGCACAATTGAAAGAGAGATAACCATTCAGAATTAAATTCAAACTGAATCTTCACGTTTAATTCCTCATTTATTTAATACGCATTGAATGAAGAATGAGCTATTTATTTTAACTAAAATAAACTAATAAAAATTATCTATATTTTCCAAAAAATGCAAAATGTACCATCGCAACACTTCCTAACATAACAAGTGCATTCAGCCAATGTGGTTACCTAAAATGCCGCATCCCATAAACTATTGGTAGTACAACTTGGATGATACCAACACCACAATGTCCTTGTCTCCTTCTTGTTGAAGTGTTAACAGCTTGGCACCTCTGACTGGTTTGAAGAGAACGATAACAAAAATTACCTTAATTGGTCAATTTGACCCTTTTTTGAGAAAAACAAAAAAGTCCATTCAAAAAAGAGCATTAAAGGATTAAAATGTTCTACGAAAAAATTTTTAGGAAAATTTCAGTGGGGAGACCGCAGACACCAATGTTCAAAATAAAGCTCTTCACGCTTAAATTGCAAAATTACACGACAAGTTATACAACAAGATTACGATTACGAGGGTTAAAATGTGTCGATGTTTTTATACCCTCCACCTTCTGGATGGGGGTATACTGACTTTGTGATTCCCTTTTGTAACACGATCTATGACGATCTAGCCATTTCCGTCCGTCTGTTGAAAGCAAGCTACCATCTGAACGAAAGGAGCAAGGACGTCCAAATTTTTCATAAATATGCCTTATAGTCGTAGATCGGTTGGGATTGCAACTGGGCGAAAAAAGGGGAAACAACTTCCCAACCAAACGGCTGCACCTAGAGTCATGAAATTCGGAATATACATTCCTCTGACTGCGTATACACAACAAGTAAAAGGTTTTTCCAAATTCATACTTTCAAGAGATACAATCGGTACAGAGGGATACAAATAGTGCTAACTAAACGACTACAGCTAGATGTACCCACTGATGAAATTCAGTGGGTACATCCCTCTAATTGCGCACTCTTAAGAGTGTAAAATGGGAAAAAGGGGATGAAAATTAGAATTATTGAATTCAGTGTATGCATTCCTCTGACTGCATAGACACGCAGAATAAAATTTTTTTTCCAAATTCGTACTTTTTACTTTTACGGCAAAAATTGGTTGAATCATGAGGTTAGGTTATTTTGCACTATGTACGTGAGAAAATGAATTCTGTTCTTTTGGAATTGAAATAGAATGGAAATACAACCAACTGTAGCACACACTATCTTTCAATATTTATGACATTTAAGCTTTTTGAAAATATAAACATAAGAAGATTTATTTTTTGAATTGACTTGAAGCAGTATTTCGATATGTTAACGTATTGGCAGCCTTGGCTTATTAGCGTGGTTTGAAATAATAAAAATATTATATTTATTTATAAAATAATGTTTTCAAAATTGATATTTGTTTTGATTTGGCTATATTAAACAAATTATATTTTCCTGTAATATTACTGCACTTCTACGAAAATCGACAGCTTCTGTGGAATGCAATCCATAGTGGAGGGCATATAAAGTTCGGCCAGTCCGAACTTAACGCCGTTGTTACTTGTTTTTAAGTTGATTTTGTTGTACAGTGTAATTAAATGAGTTCCTCTGATCCAAAAATAGTTTGTTGAAATTTTGAAATAATTCTTATACTCGTATTGTAACCATGAAATTCTGTTTTATCTGCAATTTCTTTACATTGATTTTTATTAACGTTTATTCTATTGTGCTATGTGTCTTCCAGGCCACACATTTAAAGTTGGTCACACAAACTCAAACTTACAATTTAAGCTCAAAGATTTTATATCGATTTCAAAAGTTTTGGTGCGAAAAATGGCTAAAGGCAAAGTTGATTTTATATCTCTTCGGTGGCAACAGGAAAAATTAAATTTTCAGCACTTTTTGGTTACAGCAAATACAACAGCAATTACAGAGTAATAAGGATGATGATGATGATGATGACGAGGATGACAATATCGAGCACTGTGAATATATATAGTGATAATGTCACAATGATGGCGAGGATGATGAGGATAGACAACAAAAACCTATTGATGCTGCAGCAGATAATGATGATTACGTAGACCGTGTTGACACACTGGCTTTTATAATTTTGCCAACCATTAAAAATTAATTAATGCCATCATCATGATGGGTCTATCCTGGCATGGATTGTTACGGCCTCCAACGACAGCTGCCAGAAGTGAGCAAAGGAAAGGCTTTAAGGAAACCTTATCGCTGTTGCCGGCGTCTCCGGTATTCTAAAACCGTTTATTGTAAAGGAGATTAGGCCAGTAATCACCTTGGAATCGTCCACACTATTTGGCGCGACTGGTTAGATGACAGTTACAGTGACAGTTAGTAGGTGTGCTTTTCTTACAACAATTTGGAGTGGATGGAAGTGTAATGGTGCTTGGCTCTAACACTTGTAATCGAAATGAAAGATTCGAGAGGAGTGAACAGTTGTACACATCTGAAATTAATTAAACATTGAATGAATATCCTTTGTCGAAGGATTTGACTGGTGCACCATTTTATTTAATTGTCTACATTTTAAATTGAAGGCACCATAGCTTTTAGTGAGCTTGCTATTCTTATGGAGACTGTTGTGACGAATTTTATATATTTTTGTTGGATTTAAAATTCATAACATTTTGGATGTTAATATTACCTAGGTTAGAAACAATTGTGTGGGAGGTACAAGAAGGGGCGTGGCTAAAGCGTAAATATTTTTTATGATTAACGTGATTATAACAAATTTCCAAAAATGAAACAGTAAATAATTTGGACTACCAGTATGGATATTATGTCAGCTTCATTTTAACCAAACTTTATGCCACGTTGTATGGGAGGTACCAGAAGGGGTGTGGCAATATCACCCATATTCAACGCGAATGTATCTTCTATAAAAGCATTGCTAAATATCAAATTTCACTGTATTCCAATCATCTATATAGAAGTTATAACACCTTTAATTTTATGTAATTTAAAGAGATTTGTGTGGGAGGTACTAGAAGGGGCTTGGTAACACCCGCCATACTTAGTAAATTCAAAGTGATTATAAAAACATTATCAAATACCAAAATATAGCGAATTTCGAATATCCGTGTAGAAGTTACATTTTAATGTAACAAAGGAATATGGGTCATTTGTGTGGGAGGTACCAGAAGAGGCGTGGCAATTTCGCCCATCTTCGAACTTAAACTAAGTTTGGGAAAAATATTACTATGTGTGAACTTTGAATTGAGTCCTTGGCTTCTTTCGCGAGTTATCTTACATACCAGCCAGACAGACGGACGGACGTACGGACCGACATGGCTCAAACATATTAAAACGTCGTGAAACAGATTTGGTCCAAACATACTTAGTGTCATAAGTCACTCCTTCAATACGTTACACGTTACACTCTATAGAGTGAGGGT
Organism: Polietes domitor; assembly: GCA_947397865.1. Classification (NCBI taxonomy): domain Eukaryota; kingdom Metazoa; phylum Arthropoda; class Insecta; order Diptera; family Muscidae; genus Polietes; species Polietes domitor. The sequence continues at coordinate 44,529,489 of OX377618.1, read as the reverse complement.
ATAAATATTCATATTTATTGGTACCACCTTAAGAGCAGATCGAGTGTTGGTACTTTCTGGGAAAATATTGGGGGTTGGTCATACATTTGACTCTACTAGGGGCCTCCTTGGGACATTCAGAGCGGTGAGAGTAAATTTTGGTTTGTAGTTTTTGTATGGGAATGTTTGAGACAAATGTTGGGGAAAGAAAATTAATGGGGGCCAGTGTTCCTTATCTTCCCTCTAAGCGTGACTAGTGGACAGTTTCCTTCCTTCATTAAGAAAATAAAACAAGTAAAAACGACGTTAAGTTCGCCCGGGCCGAACTTGATATACCCTCCACCATGGATTGCATTCCACAGCGGCTGTTAATTTTCGTAGAAGTGCAGTAATATTACAGGAAAATATAAGTTTTTTAATACAGCCAAACCAAAACAAATAAGAATATTTAAAAAATAATTATATTTTGGTTTTTTCGTTTGAATTTTTTTGTCTGTAATCAATATTTGATTTGAACTGGGATGTTGTCCTGGCTCAAAACCATTTTGAATCTATATTTAATAAAATGCAAATTTATTTGCAAATGGCATGGTGACATTTATTACTTGAATCATGAGTGTGGTAGTCTGCAGCCAAGTAATAAATGTTTTGTAAATGTTACAAGCTGAGATATTGAAAAAAATATGCTTAAATACTATAAAATATTGGGCTCTATTATGGGTATTTCTAGTCCTTGTAGGGGAAGAATTTTTCCGTTTGCGCGGATTTCGCCCAGTTTCAATCCCAACCGATCTACGACTATAAGACGTATTTATGGAAAATTGGGACGTCCTAGCTCCTTTCGTTTAGATGCTAGCGTGCTTTCAACAGACGGACGGACATGGCTAGATCATCTTAGAATTTTATGACTTTCAAGAATATATATACTTTATATTGTCTCAAGTCGATATTTCAAGGTGTTACGAACGGAATGACAAAGTTAGTGTACCCCCATCCTGGAGGAGGAGGGTATAAAAATGTGTGGGGACGACCACCTCAAGGGTTGAAGATCGAGTGTAGGTATGTTCTGAGAAAATATTGGGACTGAAAAAAATGAGACTGGTTGACTCCCCTTGGGCAGTTATAGTGGGGGGAAATTTTATAAAAATTAGTTTTTCTATGGGAGTTCCATTAAGGAGGGGTAAGTATATTTGGAAAACATTTTGTGTGTGTCGACTTTATTCCGTTGAATGCTAGCAATTTTCATTTGTCACGGACATAAGTATGAACCCTGATTTAGGTCAAAGACATATTCATTGCAAAGTGTGTGTGTGTGTGGTGTGTTGATTGGTTAGCCAACGAGTCAGACCTTTTTTTGCTATTTGTGTTTAGATTGGAAACTTCAGCACTTACTATTTATGAAACTATTTCATAAAATTAATGAAGTTTCTTCATAAAATCTATGAAAATGTTCATACATCATATTATGAAAAATAATGAATTTTTATGACAAAAGTTCTTCGAATGAAGAGCTGCATTTCATAGTTTCTAAGAAATACTTCACAAATTCTATGACACTTTTCATTGATTTGTACTTTATGTTTCATACATTTTATGAAATGTTTCTTTGGCGATTTTTTAAAGAACATTTTCACTGAGGTTAGGACAAAATCATAAATATTATGAAGATAATTCTTGCAGTGTACATGGATAAATGTAGTTCTAATGGCACTCGTTGTAGGCACAACAGAATTTAAAAATCAATTTTGTTTTAATTTTTCTTTAAATAGTGTGAAAAAACCCCTTTAAAAATTAGAAAACAGAATATTTATATTTATATTTTAGTTTGTAACAGCCGGCATCTTAACAATGCCTATGTGAACTAGATCTATGGATAAAAGTAGAAGTTATCTAGCAGTCTTGTGGAGTGTTTGGCCGTGTCGATTCCCTTGCCTAAAATTTAGTCTGTTTTAATGTCGCATATGCGACCATCACATTTCGCAAAATTTCGCCGCCGCTGCAATCTTTCGAAATCTATTCTTAGTTAATCAATTCGCCGATTTGTTTTCCTCTTTTGCTATTTCGTCCACTTCCTCTTCGGAGGGGCGCTTGTTGTTTGTGAGTTTTAATTAAAACTCCAACAGAGATATATGAATATTTATGAATTTTTTAAACTACAGCAAAGTGTTTTGCTTTTTTCTTGTTGTCGCTGTCAGTGTGATTACACATATTTCAATGGCGCACAGTGGTTCCTACGAATTAAGCGAACATGTTGTGTTTTTGCAGAATACTGAAAGAAAAGTCGTAGTAATCGGAATGCAAATGTAACCAATTTAAACACAGAGAGAAATCAAAGCTAATTTTTGGTGAAGCATAAAAAATTTGTTGATTCAACATTTTCATGGCTTTTCTATTCAAATTTGATAACACCGATTTGCGCAGTATGAGAATTACACCAAACGTATGAGAGTTATTACACTTAATTGATATTTTTATATGTTTCTCCGTTAAAATGACTGTTATCACAAAATACAAATATTAATTTATCAAATTTGTAAAATGGGGTTTCACGTTATTCAAATAAAAAAATGTTGATTGTTTAAAAATCCATTAGTGTCTACAAAGAGTGTAATAAGTTCTACATATATCTATAGATATTTTACGTGCAGACATTAATTTCTTCGTTAGAATGCTACTAATTAAATATAAAATATTTTATTATTTCTTTCTTCTTTTTGTAAGAGACTGTTCCTGAATAGGCATCAATTTTAGCCATCAGGTGTAATCTAATCGATATGCCCAAATGCAATTCAACGAAAATTGCAATTTTGGTAAAAACTTATAAAATATATCCATAAACAATTTCTGGTGTCGATTTTATTTGTCAGAAACATTTTTTGTGTTGCATTATCTTTTTCTTCTTCGGAACTACTGTGTACCGTGCAGCGGGTATCATATACACTTTAATTTCACGACAAAGGATTCAAACGAGGAATAGGTGCTGTTGAAAAATGTGCCCCAAAACCAAGAGCAACACAAAAACGAGGAAAAATGTTTTCCATATTTTCATTTTACATCAAAATTGTAAAGAAAAAAAAACTATCGATCAGCGAAAGTTTGAGAGACACAATTGATGCCCTACTTGGAAAAGAAAGTGGCTTTAAATGATAGATTGGTTGGTTGAAAAGCATGAGGATACTTACAAACAGTGGTTTCGGAACAATAAATAAAATTAGGCAAAAAAAATAATTTAGAAAAATCTTTTGAGCCACTAAAAGATAGAAAAAGTCGAAGGTATTAAATTTCATGACACTGTTCCTGCTCTTAATCGGTCGAAATTAAAATAGATTAAATTATACCACTTTAAGCTGTATTAAACAAGTTGTGGTTGCTTCAACTAAAATGTATATTTGTTTAATGCGTTGTCGCTGAGTGATCAAATCCGAAAACCGAGTCCGACGAATTGCTGACTGATTTTTTAAAGTAAATGTGCATTGTTTGGTAGCGTTGTTTACTCGTAAATCTATTAATAATGATTTTCGAAAAAACAAAACCGGTCAACCGATTTTTTCAAAATCACGGGTGTTGAAAAACTCGAAAACCAAAACAATGTTACGATTTCCGTGATATTTTTATTCATTTTCCATATTTTTGCCACGATTTGTGTTTAAAGGACTCGCTGGTTTTTGGAAATTCTTAAACCACAACATTTTAATTAAATTGAGAATTTTATATATTAAAATTAAAAAATCTTTATCTTGTGTGATGTGGTATGTAAAATAGGATAAATGTTGGCTGTAAGGTCAAAAATTGAGAAAACTGACTTTAGAAAAGCGCTCGTAACTTTCTGACGTATAGAAAATACCAATATATTTTTCTGGCGTATGATTGCTGACTAAAAAGGGAATATTTGTGACCGAATGTTTATATGCGCGAATTTTGTTTGGATTGACCCATAAAGCGACGAGAGAAGAAATCATCCACAAAAATGATCAACATTGAATCCCACAATATAGTTTTGGCAATAAGAATTCTCTCAGACATTAACTTACGACTTTTTCCATTTAGTACTAATGCTCCTTCGACCAAAAAATGCAAACTTTGACCCACTGTGAATAGAAACTGAGACTAGTTGGACTATTTATTCTGAAAAAATTGTCTACCTTACATACTCTTTCAGAATTATAGGGTCGATATTCTGTTCCATTCAAAACGTCTTTATTTGTTGGTCATTGTCGTTATATATTTAGTAAATAATATTCAAATAACGTCTCCATTTATGAATTGCTCGAATATCGGCAAATTGCTCAATACCCGCTATCACAAAATATTTCGAAGACGACTTATCCTTTCTTCAAAAGAATTATTGAGTAAATATACATACACTAGCAAATATTCGCTACTTCGTAGGGGAAAAATGGTATGGTATTGACAGTAGTTTGCTCGAAAAGGCGAAAGAAAGGCGACTTTATATGACGATTTCACATTTTTTGACACAACAAAGAAAAGAACTGAAAAGCTAATTTACTTATGTATATGATGCCTTGATGACTGTTAGCCCTACATCACCATTTAGCGAGCGTGTTTTTTCTACGTCAAGCTTTATCAAAAACAAACAAAAAATAGCTTATAAAATTATCACTTGAATTGTATACGGGCATTGAGATATTTTTATAAGAAGGATTCTACGTAAACTTTTTATTCAAGTTTTTGTACGTAAAAATATGAATTATTTTATTGAATTGACTTTATTTTAAAATGATCTCAAACAAAAAAATTCTACTGAAGTTCCTTATTTAATGTACCTTTACTAAAAATGAACTGTATTTACTTTCGTAGCAAAAAATAATTTAATATTTTCGTACTTTTATTTTAAAAACCGGTTATAACCGGTTTTGTAAAAAAATTATAACTGGAAAACCGGCTTTTAAAAAATTTAATTTTCGGTTAAACCGAAAACTGTCTTTCTAAAATAACCTGTTTTTTGGACACCCTATATGACAGGCATTTTAAACAATTCTATAGAAAAAGCAAGTAACAATATTTTATTAATAAAGTCAAGATAGCTGCCTTATAAAGAATTTAAAGTTTTTGACGCGACAGGACATAGAACAGGCAACTTAAACATTTTATTTAATGATCTACTGACTATTAAGCCTAAATCTGTTCACGTTCTCCGTCGCGTCCACATTTTCCAATAAAATATGAAATATCTGATGATGCCATAAATACATTGCTTGCATATGTACATACATTAATTTAATTATGATACATGAAAAGATGTTTCAAGTGATCTCACATTGCACTTTATTCTGTAACAGGTTTATTGTGAAATAAATATTTATTTTACTTGAATAAAATGTGAATTTTTCATAGGAAAAAACTCATGGTAAACAATATCTTGACGATTTCCGTGCTGTCCCGGGATCCCGGGAAATTGAAAAAATAATTCCCGTTTCCCGGGAAATAAAAAGTACTGGAAAACGCAAACCTTAGGGCTGCGGTACAATGTTTATCCCATTTAATCCCTTAAAAGTACAAATATCGAAAAATTCTTTCTTATCTGTGATCTGCGCTGTAAAACGAATATACATACCGAATTTCATTATTGTAGCGTCATCAGTGTTGTTGATACCTTTTTTATCCCCTTTTCCTCGTTTACCTACTAAAAGTACGAATTTACAAAGATTCGGTCATTTTGCGTTTCTAAGAGTTTTGAGGTATGTAAACACCGAATTTTATTATTCCAGCTCCATCCGTTTGATTGGTATCATTTTGAGCCCATTTTACCCGATATCACCCACAAAAAGTACGCATTTAAAAATATTTTATTGGTCGCATTCGTGCTTTAAAAGTAATGTCTGTTCCAAATTTCAAAATTCTAGGCCTTGCCGTTTGGTCAGGATGGTGGTACAATTTTTATCCCATTTAATCCCTTAAAAGCACAAATTTCGAAAAACGCTTTTTTGTGATCTGCGCTGTAAAACGAATATACACACCGAAAATCATTATTGTAGCGTCATCCGTGTTGTTGGTACCTTTTTTTTATCCCCTTTTCCCTTTAAAAGTACAAATTTCGAAAAATTACTTTTCGAAAAATTACTTTACTTTTTGCGATTCTAAACATTTTGAGGGATGTACACACCGAATTTTATGGTTTCATCTCCATCTATTTTATTAGTATTTCACCCCCAAAAATACGAATTTTGAAAAATATTTTCTTGGGCGCGTTGAAGCTATAAGAGGAATTTTTGTACCAAATTTCAAGATTCTAGTCATTGCGGTGGTACAATTTTTATCCCTCTTTAACGCATTTTACCCCTTAAAAGTACCAATTACGAAAAACTCCTTTCAAATCTCATCTCTTCGCTGTAAGTGAAATGTACATACCAAATTTCATGATTCAAGCTTCAGCCATGTTGTTGGTACAATTTTTGTCCCTTTTTGTCCCATTTGAACCCCAAAGGTACGAATTTTGCAAATGACATTATTTGGGATGTCTTCATGCTACAAGAGGAATGTCCATACCAAATTTCAAGATTCTAGGCCCAGCCGTTTGGTCATTGCGGTGGTACTATTTTTATCCGTTTTTACCCTATTTCACCCACAAAAAGTACGAATTTAGAAAATTATTTTTTTGGTCGCGTTGAAGCTATAAGACGAATTTTTGTACCAATTTTCAAGATTCTAGTCCCAGCCGTTTGGTCATTGTGGTGGTTCAATTTTTATCCCTTTTTACCCCATGTTATCCCTTACGAAAAACTTCCTTCAAATCTGATTTTTTCGCTGTAAGGGAAATGTACATACCAAATTTCACGATTGTAGCTTCAACCATGTTGTAGGTACCATTTTTGTCTCATTTAACCCCCCAAAAGTACGAATTTTTAAAATGTCACTTTTTGTCCCATTTGAACCCCCAAAAGTACGAATTTTGCAAATGACATTTTTTGGGATGTCTTCATGCAACAAGAGCAATGTCCATACCAAATTTCAAGATTCTAGGCCCAGCCGTTTGGTCATTGCGGTGGTACTATTTTTATCCGTTTTTACCCTATTTCACCCCCAAAAAGTACGAATTTAGAAAATTATTTTTTTGGTCGCGTTGAAGCTATAAGAGGAATTTTTGTACCAAATTTCAAGATTCTAGTGCCAGCCGTTTGGTCAGTGCGGTGGTACAATTTGTATCCCTCTTTACCCCCTTAAAAGTACGAATTACGAAAACTTCCTTCAAATCTGATTTTTTCGCTGTAAGGGAAATGTACATACCAAATTTTATGATTCTAGCTTCAACCATAGTGTAGGTGCCATTTTTCTCCCATTTAACCCCCCAAAAGTACGAATTTTTAAAATGTCACTTTTTAGGATGTCTTCATGCCGCTAGAGGAATATCCATACCAAATTTCAAGATTCTAGACCCAGCCGTTTGGTCAATGCTGTGGTACCATTTTTATCCCTTTTTACCCCGCTTTACCCCTTAAAAGTACGAATTTCAAAAAATCCCTTGTTATCACACCTCTACACTGTAAGAGAAATGTACACACCAAATTTCACGAGTTTAACTCTAACCGTTTGGTCTGTGGATATATCAGTTAGTCAATCAGTCAGTCACTCATTCGCGCAACTCTTTTATATATAGATATATGTATATAGTTTAATGTATCATATGAGGATATAAAGGATATTTATTTAAAAAAAAAATTTAATTCAGATTGGAAACAGTGTGGTGAACTCATTAAACTAATACCAACAAGTATGTCCTTAGAAGAGTTCGGAAATTAAAAGGCTACTTCTCCCTCCAAATATATTTTTCAATCGTCGCAAAAAACGAATTGTGCAATAAATTATAATTGCGTTTTTAACACCACTTTTTTATACCCTCCACCTCCAGGATGGTGGTATATTCACTTTGTCATTCCGTTTGTAACACCTTGAAATATTCATCGGAGACCCCATAAGGTATATATATTCTGGGTCGTGGTAAAATTCTAAGACGATATAGCCATGTCCGTCTGTCTGCCTGTTGAAAGCACGATAGCGGCCGAACGAAATGAGTTAGAAGGTTCAAATTTTTCCTAAATGTGTCTTATGGTTGTAGATCGGTTGGGATTGAAAGTGGACGAAATCGGCCCAGAGGGAAAATTTTTTCCCTCACAAGGACTGAAAATACCCCTAATATTTAGAGTATTTCAGCATGTTTTTGAACATATTAGCTTATTGCAATTCGATATATACTTTCATCTGATTGCGTAGACACGTAAAATAAAAGAACTTTCCAAAATTCGTACTTTTTGGGGTTCAAATGGAAAAAGGGGATAAAAATGGTACCTACCAAATGACAGCAGCTAGAATCATGAAATTCGGAGTATACATTCCTCTGACTGCGTAGACACGAAAAATAAAACGTTTTTTTCCAAATTCGTACATTCAAGGGATAAAATGGCTACAGTGTATAAAAATAGTACCAACTAAACGAATACAGCTAGAATGATGAAATTCAGTGTGTGCATCCCTCTAATTGTGTAGATACGTAAAATAAAGAGATTTTATATAGTTGTACTCTTGAGGGGGCAAAATTGGTAAAAGGGGATAAATATGGTACCAACAAAATGGCCACTGATAGAATCATGGAATTCGGTGTATACATTCCTCTGACTGCATAGCCACGTAAAATATTTTTTTTTCCAAATTCGTACCTTATTTTGTTGCTTTTACGACAAAAAATGGTAGAATCATGAAGTTGTCTTATACTGCTTACGTTAGAGATAAGTTATTTTCAAAATTTATACTTTTGAAATTAAAATAGGATGGAAATGCAACCAACCAAACGACTGTAGCTGAAAATACACTCTCTATCCCCCAATATTTAGGGTATTTGTGAGATTCGGTGTATACATTCTGACTATGAAGACTCGAAAAAGGGTTTTTTCGAAATTTGTACATTTGGGCGGAGAATGGGGATATCTTTAAAATTTATACTTTTCTTATCACTTTGTTTGTATCTGAAAATGCTTCTTTCCAATGGCGACTGACAATGGCATAATATTTAGGTATGTTCACTTTCACAATTTCAGCGTTTTATTTATATATAGTAGTCGATTTTAAACAGTGCGCATAAGTATACATTATAGTTTGAAATAGTAAACAAATATAGTAATGTGCATAAAAATATCACAATTTTCGTAATATGGTACTGTAATTCTATGTAAAGTCGACATCCTTTAATCTGCTGGTAATACTGTGGAATGCTCTCCGTGGTGGAGGGTATATAAGATTCGGCCCGGCCGAACTTAACGCATTCTTACTTGTTTTAACTTTTATTTGTTTTTATACCTTGTTTTAATAAACTAATGAAAAATATCATTCTGATGATTTTCACTGAAATTCTTGATTCTGCAAAAATAAAGTAGAAAAAATCGTAAAAAATAGAAGCCACCCTTTCACCACTTCCAAACTCATAAAAGCCACAAAAAGATACTTCAAAAAACACCACTTTAAAATTTCGAAAAAAATGGATTAATATAATCATTTCATGATGTATCTTATAATATACCTGCAGTGTATTATATTCTATATCTGGTTTTCACCCTCCCAGTCTCTAGCTCAGCTTTTTACCTCATATCCTTCTTTGGCATTAGTTGACATCTTCTAATCATAACTTATCATATTCCCCTTAACTACTAAACCAAGCATCATATCGATGGATCCTCCACTTATGCCAATTCCCAATATAGTGTACCTAACAAGAATCCTTACACCCAAGTGAACGATGATTTTGCTTTTACAAACATTCACAACGCAACACCAGCTTTAACGAAAACGTTTTGTGTACCGACAACACCTGAAATAGAAATGGCAGAAATGCGATAGTTTTCAATATCCATATTCATATGAAGGTGGTTACTCGTATGCAACGCCAACACTAAACGATGCCTGGCTGGCAGAGCGTTTGGTCGTGGTGGGTGGCGAAAAATCAATCTATGCTCACACGATTCCTACTCTGTCCAAAAAGTACAACTACAATTTGATGATGGAGGTGGTGTGGGGGGGTCGCTTAAAAACACCATCCAAATTTTTTATTAAACTTAGTGGGAGTTTGGGGTGGTCGTATGTGAGACAAAGTCCTGCTCCATCTCCTAGAACAAATTCGTACGAAAAAAACTCTCTCTCCCAAATTCTATCAAATATGGCTTTGTGTGTCACTCCTGTGTTGGTGGAGGTGGCGGTTTCAACTCTTTTGTTTTAGATCCCTAAATTTTTTGCAGTACTTTTGTTGGCTGTTTTTTTTCTTCTTCCTTTGTGAACATTTACGAGGATGCATTTTAAAATTTTCTACCGCAGGCTCGGACAGATCTGATAAAGATCTGCCAAATTACTGTTCGTTACTGTTACTGGTAGTTTAGAACAGACAGCGAACCAGAACCGGTCGTTACCCCACGCGGAACTAGTTCAAGGACTTGTCCAGAGACAGTGCATTTTCCCTAACTTCTAACTTCTAACTTCTAACTTCTAACTTCTAACTTCTAACTTCTAACTTCTAACTTCTAACTTCTAACTTCTAACTTCTAACTTCTAACTTCTAACTTCTAACTTCTAACTTCTAACTTCTAACTTCTAACTTCTAACTTCTAACTTCTAACTTCTAACTTCTAACTTCTAACTTCTAACTTCTAACTTCTAACTTCTAACTTCTAACTTCTAACTTCTAACTTCTAACTTCTAACTTCTAACTTCTAACTTCTAACTTCTAACTTCTAACTTCTAACTTCTAACTTCTAACTTCTAACTTCTAACTTCTAACTTCTAACTTCTAACTTCTAACTTCTAACTTCTAACTTCTAACTTCTAACTTCTAACTTCTAACTTCTAACTTCTAACTTCTAACTTCTAACTTCTAACTTCTAACTTCTAACTTCTAACTTCTAACTTCTAACTTCTAACTTCTAACTTCTAACTTCTAACTTCTAACTTCTAACTTCTAACTTCTAACTTCTAACTTCTAACTTCTAACTTCTAACTTCTAACTTCTAACTTCTAACTTCTAACTTCTAACTTCTAACTTCTAACTTCTAACTTCTAACTTCTAACTTCTAACTTCTAACTTCTAACTTCTAACTTCTAACTTCTAACTTCTAACTTCTAACTTCTAACTTCTAACTTCTAACTTCTAACTTCTAACTTCTAACTTCTAACTTCTAACTTCTAACTTCTAACTTCTAACTTCTAACTTCTAACTTCTAACTTCTAACTTCTAACTTCTAACTTCTAACTTCTAACTTCTAACTTCTAACTTCTAACTTCTAACTTCTAACTTCTAACTTCTAACTTCTAACTTCTAACTTCTAACTTCTAACTTCTAACTTCTAACTTCTAACTTCTAACTTCTAACTTCTAACTTCTAACTTCTAACTTCTAACTTCTAACTTCTAACTTCTAACTTCTAACTTCTAACTTCTAACTTCTAACTTCTAACTTCTAACTTCTAACTTCTAACTTCTAACTTCTAACTTCTAACTTCTAACTTCTAACTTCTAACTTCTAACTTCTAACTTCTAACTTCTAACTTCTAACTTCTAACTTCTAACTTCTAACTTCTAACTTCTAACTTCTAACTTCTAACTTCTAACTTCTAACTTCTAACTTCTAACTTCTAACTTCTAACTTCTAACTTCTAACTTCTAACTTCTAACTTCTAACTTCTAACTTCTAACTTCTAACTTCTAACTTCTAACTTCTAACTTCTAACTTCTAACTTCTAACTTCTAACTTCTAACTTCTAACTTCTAACTTCTAACTTCTAACTTCTAACTTCTAACTTCTAACTTCTAACTTCTAACTTCTAACTTCTAACTTCTAACTTCTAACTTCTAACTTCTAACTTCTAACTTCTAACTTCTAACTTCTAACTTCTAACTTCTAACTTCTAACTTCTAACTTCTAACTTCTAACTTCTAACTTCTAACTTCTAACTTCTAACTTCTAACTTCTAACTTCTAACTTCTAACTTCTAACTTCTAACTTCTAACTTCTAACTTTTAACTTCTAACTTCTAACTTCTAACTTCTAACTTCTAACTTCTAACTTCTAACTTCTAACTTCTAACTTCTAACTTCTAACTTCTAACTTCTAACTTCTAACTTCCAACTTCTAACTTCTATTTTTCAAAATATGAAGAATATGCCAAAACTATAAGCTCGGGACGATATATATCTCGAGTCCATATTTTTCGAATACGATAACAATTCAATATGTAGTCGAACTCAAAGAGATGGATCAGGGACAGACGAAATTAAATAGTTTTTGCAAATAATACAAGTTTAAGAAACGAACAATTTATATTTTTCCCAAAATAAAAATGAATAAATAATTCCAAGTAAATAAGCTCCAACAAAAACTGTGGTTTATAGGTTTGTTTTGTAAACAGTAATTCCCTATCAGTGCGTATAAAAATTTTTAAGAACCGCTCCTCGTGCGTATAAATATTTTTAAGAACCGCTCTTCGATTAAAGGAATGTTTGTGGTCTTTAGTTTGGCTTGTTATATCGAGTATAGATTTTAAACTGTTTAAAAATTTATAGTACTTTATAGTTTGTATATATGTATACATTTTACAAAAACATTTTTTTTAATTAAATTATGTTTTATAAATCTACAATGTTTCATCGCGCTTCTGAATATCTTAACTATGTCAGAAGTTATGGAATTTAAAAACCAGTAGCTCATCCCAAACTTTCCCCGCGTTTTTTGTCCAATTTAGCACACTCACTGATATTTTCAATCATACAACTTATTTTCAAGGGTTTAAGGAGCCCGTACATCATATCAGGGGTATTCCCCATTCCTCCAACTTTGTTTTTCGGTTTACTTTCCTTGGGAAGATTTTATCATACAAATGCCAGCTTTGGTTCGAAAACTTTGCAATCTGTCCTCGTACTAGCATTTATGTTGGGGCTTTTTTGGCCTTCTGCAGTTTGGCTTTCCAAATGACACCACCTGTAAGGCCAAGAGATGTGTGCGTTCCTGACTCAGATGCGCATGAATGCATTTTTGATTAAATTTCAAAGTATTGTGCGAATGAAGTATTTTTATATATCCATATATACTAATATGTACATATGTGTACAGAATACGGCTGGGCATTAGACTTGTTTCAGTGTAAAGGGAATTTAGGATAAGTTGAACGTTTCTAATGCGAAATTTGAGGGACATATTGAAAAGGCATTAAGTTCGGCTGTACCGAATCTCAATTTCACTTTAGGAACCATCTCCAAAAAATTGAGAAAAAAATTAAAAAAAAATATTTATTTTTAAATAGTTAAACTTCTAATTTAATAAAAATATTTATTTTTTAATAGTTTACCTTCTACCAAAAAACAACTTCTATAAAGATATATGGCAAAATGTAAAAATTATGGCTTTCTTTGGCGATTTTTATTAAATCGTTTTTTTTTATTCCAATAACTTCTATATTTCTCCATAGATTTCCTTATAAATATTTTCGTTAAAATATCAGCTATTAAAACCAAAACAAAATATCAGTTATTTAATTGAAAATGAAATGAAAAAAAACACAAGTTTTGCTGTAAAAATTAGTTTGCATCTACAAATAGTGTCATAACTTCTACATTTATCAATAGATATTTTCAAATAAAAGGTGACTAAATTGTAAAGGCCGATGTTGAATGTGAACCACACCTAAACGTCAAGTTTTTTTATCATTTCATTCGACATTTCTCAATTTCAGACGAACTCAATTTGAACCATGGAAAGATACACAATCGAGCAACGCGTTAAATTTATTCAGGCTTATTATGAAAATGGTCGTTCAAATTAAAATGCATATCGTGCACTTCGTGATGAGGCATCTTCAGTGACGAGGCGCATTTTCACCTCAGTGGATTCGTCAATAAGCAGAATTGCCGCATTTGGGCGAATGATAATCCAAGAGTGATTGTCGAAAAACCAATGCATCCACAAAGAGTGGCTGTTTGGTGCGGTTTATGGGCTGGCGGCATCATCGGGCCGTATTTTTTCCAAAATAAGGCCCGTCAGGCAGTTACTTTTTATGGACGGAATTGGAAGATATGTCACTTGTCACACAGCTAACGAAACAATGGCTCTTTTGCGCAACAAATTCAATGGCCGTGTTATCTCACGAGTGTTAACAGTAAGAAAAAAATTGCGGCCCTTAATGAGTTAGAAAATCCTAAAAATTGCAATTGGTTTTCAAAAGCTCTCCAACGAGCCCAACATAAATCTAACTAAAAATGTGAAAGTTTTTGGGGATTTTATATAAATCGGCTCTTTATACTTGGTAATATTGCAATTTTTATACCCTACACCACTTCGTGGGCTAGGGTGTTATAAGTTAGTTTTGCGCCAAATGTTTGTAACACCAAGAAATAATCGAACTAGACCCACCTTCAAGTATACCGATCGGCTTAGAATCACCAATTGAGTCGATTTAACGATGTCTATCTGTCCGTCCGTCTGTCCGTCTGCTGTCCATCTAAGCTTGTTCGCACTCTACAGGTCGCAACTGTTGTCCGATTGTCATCAAACTTGAATTGAAATTCGAGGAAATTGGTTCAGATTTAGATATAGCCCCATACAAATATCGCTCACGATTTGACTTTTTCCACTCTAGAAACCACATATTGTACCCGATTTTCTTTAAATTTGGCACAACATCTTATAATCCAACTAGAAAAACCTATGCAAAAATTGGGTAAGATCGGTTCAGATTTAGATATAGCCCCCATACAAATGTCGCTCCCGATTTGATATTTTCCGCTTTAGAAACCACATATTGTGCCCGATTTTCTTTAAAATTGACACAACATTTTATAATCGAATTAGAAACACCTATGCTGAAAGTGGGTATGATCGGTTCAGATTTAGATATAGCCCCATACAAATGTCGCTCCCGATTTCACTTTTTCCGCTTTAGAAACCACATATTGTACCCGATTTTCTTTAAAATTGGCACAACATCTAAAAATCCAACTAAAAAACCTATGGTGAAAGTGGGTAAGATCGGTTCATATTTAGATATAGCCCTCATACAAATGTTGCTCCCGAATGTTTACCGATTTTGGCCAAACTTTGCATATTATATTTCACCAATAAACATACATGGTTCCAGGTATCAATATACCATCATACAAATGTCCTTTCCGATTTAACATTTTTTGTGAAATACATACATTTACAGGATGCAAAAATCCTTCCCGATTTCACTTTTTTACCGGACCGACTTTTTACATCGGAAGTTTTTCAAATTTTGCAAATTATACTATTTTTATATTTCATACTAAGAATACCTTCTTTAAAAGTGATCTATATGGGCCCATTTTTTAATGTAGCGCCCTTACAAATGGCCCCATTTTATTATTACCCCTGTAGGACCCATAATTTACATCGAAAGCTTATCAAATTTTGCATTTTGTATTATATTTCAACTAAGAAGACATATTATGAAAGTCAAATATATGGGCCCATATCTATATATATAAAAGAAAGTGTCCGAAGCGATGTAATCCCATAACTCGAGATTGGCCAAACCGATTTTGATGATTTGTACTTTGTTGGAAAGGTATTTTCTCAGCACGGGTTTTAAAAAAAATGGAAATTTGGATTTTCATTTTGTGGGCGGAGTGGGCGTGGCAATAGTGTTTTTGGGAGCTAGAAGGCTGAAAATTGGTACATATATACTACTGACCACGAAAATGATAAATATGATGTAGAAATTTGGATTTTCATTTTGTGGGCGGAGTGTGCGTGGCAATAGTGTTTTTGAGCCAGAAGACTGAAAATTGGAACGTATATATTACTGAACACGAGAATGATAAATATGATGCCGAAATTTGTATTTTCATTTTGTGGGCGGAGTGGGCGTGGCAATAGAGTTTTTGGGAGCTAGAAGGCTGAATATTGGTACATATATTACTGACCACGAGAAACATCAATTTGATGCCAATATTTGGAATTTCGTTTTGTGGCGGAGTGGGCGTGGCAATAGTGTTTTTGGGAGCTAGAAGGCTGAAAATTGGTACATATATACTACTGACCACGAGAATGATAAATATGATGTAGAAATTTGGATTTTCATTTTGTGGGCGGAGTGGGCGTGGCAAAAGTGTTTTTTGAGCTAGAAGGCTGAAAATTGTAGCGTATATATTACTGAACACGAGAATGATAAATATGATGCCGAAATTTGGATTTTCATTTTGTGGGCGGAGTGGGCGTGGCAATAGTGTTTTTGAGAGCTAGAAGGCTGAAAATTGGAACGTATATATTACTGAACACGAGAATGATAAATATGATGCCGAAATTTGGATTTTCATTTTGTGGGCGGAGTGGGCGTGGCAATGGTGTGTTTGGGAGCTAGAAGGCTGAAAATTGGTACATATATACTACTGACCACGAGAATGATAAATATGATGTAAAAATTTGGATTTTCATTTTGTGGGTGGAGTGGGCGTGGCAAAAGTGTTATTGAGAGCTATTTAACCATTTGTTTTTTTTTTGCCTGGCGAAGCGGGCGGGGTTCAGCTAGTTTTGGTATAAGCCCCACACAAATTGGGCCCCCATTCTACTCTATTACATCTCTAGAACCCACATCGGACATTAAATCTCGATATAATTTTGCATATCATGTCATATTTCAACTAAGAATACCTATTTTGAAAGTGATAAGGAACCACTTTTTAATGTGGATCCCTTACAAATGGCCCAATTTTAATTTTTACCCCTCAAGAACAAATTTTACATCGGATTTTTTTTAAATTTTGCAGATTATATTATATTTAAACTAAGAATACAAAGTCAAATATATGTGTCCATACTTTGGAATAACCCAAATGGGGCCCCCATTCTACTCTAATACAGCTCTAGAAACTACGTCTTACATCGGATCATGATATATTTTAACTTTGAATACCAACCGTGAATGAGATATATGTAGGCCCATGTTTTGGACCAGGCCCCAAGTGTTGTTATAGGCCTTCTTTCAAATGTCTGTCCGATTCATTATATTACTACTGTATAATTTGCATTTGTCTGCCGGAAAATTGTGTCTATTATTTACCATATTTGTTAAATACTAGCCCCGCCCGCTTCGCCAGCAAAAAAAACAAATGGTAAAATTAAAATCAGGTTTCATATTTATATTATCGTGGTCAGTAATATATACAATTTTCCAATTTTCAGCCTTCTAGCTAAAAAACACTTTTGCCACGCCTCCACCACCCACGAAAAGAAAATTCAAAATCCGGCATCATATTTATCTTTCTCGTGGTCAGTAATAAAGGGTGATTTTTTAAGAGCTTGATAACTTTTTTTTTAAAAAAACGCATAAAATTTGCAAAATCTCATCGGTTCTTTATTTGAAACGTTAGATTGGTCCATGACATTTACTTTTTGAAGATAATTTCATTTAAATGTTGACCGCGGCTGCGTCTTAGGTGGTCCATCCGCTTAGTCCAATTTTGGCATTTCCACGTTTTTGAGTAACAGAGACCCAATTGGTGCGAACGGCGACGAATCGAAAATTGGTGGTCATCATTAACACTGGCCGATACAGCTGCGACATTTTCTTCAGTTCGCACTCTACGTAAGCGTGTTGGTGGTTTAATGTCCAACAATGTAAATTTGGTGCAAAATTTAGTCACAATAGCCCGAATAGCCGCTTCAGTGGGTCGATTAAACTGATCATAAAATGGAAGCGCGCAATGAACTTTCTTAACAGAGCACGCATTTTGATAATAAAATTCAATAATTTGCAAGCGTTGTTCGTTTGTAAGACGATTCATGATGAAATGTCAAAGCATACTGAGCATCTTTCTCTTTGACACGATGTCTGAAATCCCACGTGATCTGTCAAATACTAATGCATGAAAATCCTAACCTCAAAAAAATCACTCTTTATATACGTTCCAATTTTCAGCCTTCTAGCTTAAAACACACTATTGCCACGCCCACTAAACGAAAATCCAAATTTCGGTATAATATTTATCATTCTCGTGGTCAGTAATATACATGTACCAATTTTCAACGTACTACCTCTCAAAAACACTATTGCCTCGCCCCACTGCACACCAAACGAAAATTCAAAATCCAGCATCATATTTATCTTTCTCGTGGTCAGTAATATATATGTACCAATTTTCAGCCTTCTAGCTCTCAAAAACACTTTTGCCACGCCCCAACGCCCATGAAACGAAAATCCAAATTTCGCCATCAAATTGATCTTTATCGTGGTTAGTAATATATATGTACCAATTTTCAACGTACTACCTCTCAAAAACACTATTGCCTCGCCCCACTGCACACCAAACGAAAATTCAAAATCCAGCATCATATTTATCTTTCTCGTGGTCAGTAATATATATGTACCAATTTTCAGCCTTCTAGCTCCCAAAAACACTATTGCCACGCCCACTCCGCCACAAAACGAAATTCCAAATATTGGCATCAAATTGATGTTTCTCGTGGTCAGTAATATATGTACCAATTTTCAACGTACTACCTCTCAAAAACACTATTGCCTCGCCCCACTGCACACCAAACGAAAATTCAAAATCCAGCATCATATTTATCTTTCTCGTGGTTAGTAATATATATGTACCAATTTTCAGCCTTCTAGCTCTCAAAAACACTTTTGCCACGCCCCAACGCTCATGAAACGAAAATCCAAATTTCGCCATCAAATTGATCTTTATCGTGGTCAGTAATATATATGTACCAATTTTCAGCCTACTACCTCTCAAAAACACTCTTGCCACGCCCACTCCGCCCACAAAATGAAAATCCAAATTTCGGCATCATATTTATCATTCTCGTGGTCAGTAATATATACGCTCCAATTTTCATACTTCTAGCTCTCAAAAACACTCTTGCCACCCCCACTCCGTCCACAAAATGAAAATCCAAATTTCGGCATCATATTTATCATTCTCGTGGTCAGTAATATATACGTTCCAATTTTCAGACTTCTAGCTCTCAAAAACACTCTTGCCACGCCCCAACGCCCATGAAACGAAAATCCAAATTTCGCCATCAAATTGATCTTTATCCTGGTCAGTAATATATATGTACCAATTTTCAGCCTACTACCTCTCAAAAACACTCTTGCCACGCCCACTCCGACCACAAAATGAAAATCCAAATTTCGGCATCATATTTATCATTCTCGTGGTCAGTAATATATATGTACCAATTTTCAGCCTTCTAGCTCTCAAAAACACTATTGCCACGCCCCCACCGCCCACGGAGCAAATTTTTAAAAAATCTATAGCCTATAGTTCCTTTTAGACCTACATCTATCTGTACTGAAAATTTCAACAACATCGGTTCAGCCGTTTACACGTGATTGCGGAACAAACAAACACATAGACAGACTTACACTAAGGTTTTATAATATTAATAGGGATGACTAAAGATGAATCTATACTGTATTATTTATATGAACTGCATAAAATTGCTCCCATGAATCATCTGGGTTTAGTAATAAAAAAGTATTATATAGTCGGCCCCCCGACTTTAGCCTTTCCTTATTTGTTTAATATGGTTTGATAAGGCTCTGGTCGGATTTTAATTTCTAGCGTTCTTTTTCAATGTCATTCTCATCGTGAATTCTACTCAAGAAAAACCTGATTTATAGAGGTTATTTTGAACGTGTCCAGCTCACGAACGGACAATGATAAAAGCGAAATATTTTGGGAGAACACATAAAACAGACCAATCTTTCATTTTAGTCGGGAACATCAAAAAACATTTTTTCCTTCCTCATAAAAGAAGCCACTCTAATATACATATGTACATACATGCAGGTATGTATTCATATATCTCGGTATAATGAAGTTATAAAAATGCATATTTTTCCGCCAAATATTTGAAATAGAGTTAAGTGACTATAAGAATGTGAATAGACAAATTTGCATTTACTCTCCTCTTGGTTAGCCGGGTCAGTGGATTGCTTTTGATTTCGGCCGTTCTATTTTTTTCTTTTGCGGAGTCATATTTAGAATAGAAATTACAAAAAATCACAGAAAAATTACGTTGGAAAGTGCTAAATTTTTGGCATAAACTCCTTATTGACTGCAGTGGTTTGCAAACTCGCTAATTTTACATCTTCATGACAATGTTCCACAATGACAATGAAATGAGGCGAGAAAAATTAAATATGACAAAAAATAAAAGCACCATGGTCCGATCGAATGTATTTTACCATTTGGCCAAAGCCTTTTCTTCAGAATTCATAAAATAATGATTCACCCATGAGAGCTTTGTTAGCTACAAAATGATTCTGACTTTAGCGATGGTAACACTATTTAACTAACAACGAAAAAATCTTTGTGGGACAAAGAATTTATTTTTAGTGTTTACTTTATGGAACGCTGTTCCATAAATTTTTTCGAAGCTATTTAATAAGCTATTTAATTTAATAATTTTGAGAGCATAAGCGTCATCACATTTCTACAAATAGTATTAGAAAATAAAACAAACTATTTATACACTCCACGAGCTTATTATGGTTTTGTGCATTTGTTTGTTAAACCCAAAAGGAAGCGAGATAGACCCATTGTTAAGTATACCGATCGACTTGGAATCACTTTCTGAGTCGATTTAGCAATGTCCGTCTGTCCATCTATTGTTGTAATCAAATTACAGGTCGCAATTATAGTCCGATCTTAACAAAAATTGGCACAAGTAAGTTTTGTGGATCAAGGACGAACGCTATTAATTTGAGGCAAATCGGTTCAGATTTTGATATAGCCCCCATACAAATGTCGCTCCCGATTTGACATTTTCCGTTCTAGAAACCACATATTATACCCAATTTTCTTTAAATTTGGCACAACATCGTATAATCCAACTAGAAACACCTATGCAAAAATTGGATAAGATCGGTTCAGATTTAGATATAGCCCCCATACAAATGTCGCTCACGATTTGACATTTTCCGCTCTAGAAACGACATTTTGTTCCCGATTTTCTTTAATTTGACACAACATCTTACAATCCAACTAGAAACACCTATGCAGAAATTCGGTAAGATCGGTTCAGATTTAGATATAGCCCCATACAAATGTCGATCCCGATTTGACTTTTGGCGCTTTAGAAACCACATATTGTACTCGATTTTCTTTAAATTTGGCACAACATCTTATAATCCAAGTAAAAAACCTATGGTGAAAGTGGCTAAGATCGGTTCAGATTTAGATATAGCGCAAATACAAATGTTGCTCCCAAATGTTTAACCGAATTTGGCCAAACTATACATATTATATTTCACCTATTTCGTTCCAGTTTTCAATATACCCCCATACAAATGTCCTTTCCGATTTAACATTTTTTGTCAAACACATACATTTACAGAATACAAAAATCCTTCCCGTTTTCACTTTTTCACCGAATTAAATTGTATTCGGATCGAAAGTGGAGTGTATCATAGAGTCGGCCCTGCCCGACTTTAGCCTTTCCTTACTTGTTTTATGTATAAAAAATATTTGTTTTTAAAATTTTCTAATGTTTACAAAGAGAGCGATAACTTCTACATTTTTCTATATATATATTTTTTCCGTGTGTTTTATTTCGGCCTATAGTGAATATTTGATTGAACCATTTTTCATCTATATTGTATAGATACATTTTATATATAAATTTGTATTTTAAAAATATAAAATATAAAAAGATATTAGAGATTTGAACTGAATAACTAAAACTTGTATTTTTGCAACAATTTTTTTGGGAAAAATTCAATAACTCAATTAATTACTGACGGATGTTCAAAACAAAGCGGCGTTTTACTCCTTATTAAATGTATTATTTATAAAAAATTAAAAGTGCTACAATTACCAAACTAAAAAACGTGGAAAAATATTGGCAAATTTTTAAAATGGCTAAAAATTTTATAAAAATGTGTTTGCTGGATACAAGCGCCAGATTTCTTAAGTTTTCTTAAATAACCTATACATATCGAAAGATCCAGGTTTCTTCTTTTCAAATCCGATGTGAAAGTAAAAATCGAAATAAGTCAATTCAAAAAATAAATATTCTTGTATTTATATTTTCAAAAAGCTTAAATGCCATAAATGTTGGTAGATAGTGGTTGGTGAATGTATACCCCGAATTTCATGAGTCTAGCTGCGGTCATTTGGTTGGTACTATTTCTTTCCCATTTTTTCCATTTTAACCATAAAAAGTACGAATTTCGAAAAATCCGTTTATTTTACGTGTGTGCGCAATCAGAGGAATGTATACACCGAATTTCATTATTCTAGGTGTAGCCGTTTGGTTGGTACCATTTTTATACCTCTGTACCCATTTTATCCCTTGAAAGTATGAATTTAAAAAAACCTTTTATTTCCCATGCCTACGTAGTCAGAGGAATGTATACACCGAATTTCATTATTCTAGGTGCAGCCGTTTGGTTGGGGCCATTTGTATCCCTATATTCCCATTTTACCCCTTAAAAGTACGAATTTGGAAAAACAATTTTTATATTATGTAACTAGTAAATTAGAGGAATACACACCTAATTTCGTGTTTCTAGCTGTGTTCGTTCAATTGTACCATTTTTATCCCTTTTTGCCCCATTTCACCCCCTAAAAATATGAATCAGGTTTTTGCTATAAGGGGAATGCGCATACCAAATATCAAGCAAGTATAAACAGATATATTCAAAAAACATGCTCAAATACGCTAAAATATTAGGGTTTATTATGGGTATTTTTAGTCCTTGTGAGCGAAAAAAATTTCCCTTTGGGCCGATTTCGCCCAGTTTCAATCCCAACCGATCTACGACTATTAGACGCATTTATGGAAAATTTGGACGTCCTAGCTCCTTTCGTTTAGATGCTAGCGTGCTTTCAACAGACGGACGGACGGACATGGCTAGATCGTCTTAGAATTTTATGACGATCAAGAATATATATACTTTATAGGGTCCCAGGTCGATATTTCAAGGTGTTACAAACGGAATGGCAACGTTAGTATACCCCCATCCTGGAGGTGGAGGGTATAAAAATGCTTGCTACGTCTTCGTTTGTTACACAGTCGATAGATTTGAAGGAATGCAGTGAACCAACGATTTGATTTTGAATTGTTCAGTTTAAGTGATCCACATCCTTGTTCTTTGCCAATTGTTCGAACCAATTGGCATAATGCTGCGCATGAGGTAACACATGCTTTCTATCAAAAACAAAGCCTGGTTGTA
This sequence comes from Polietes domitor, assembly GCA_947397865.1. NCBI lineage: Eukaryota > Metazoa > Arthropoda > Insecta > Diptera > Muscidae > Polietes > Polietes domitor. The sequence continues at coordinate 44,506,313 of OX377618.1, read as the reverse complement.
CATCTCTTCATTCATCTCAATATGGGGATTCTCTGAATGGACACGAACTCGATGCAAAATGTCTTCGGACATATCATCCTTGTACTTGTCCCACAATTCACGTGGATTTAATGGAAAACATGTGACAATAATGATCGCAATTAATATGCGTATTTTACTTGGGAATGCAGAAACAGTTGCATACGACAGCGATTGTCGTATTCCAATGCGTATAGTTTTCAAACAAATTGAGCTCCAGACACGCAGCACGAAATGTTGGCAACACTACACCATGGATAATTCGAAGTGACTCAAATTATGAGTCGCAAGTAAAAGCATTCATAATTCTTTGGATGTACTGTATAAATACGGCCAAGAGCTTCAGTAGAACGCAAATCCGAATGACCAGGAACTACAACGCCTTGCTTTCGACGTTGAAATTTTCGAGAAGAAACTGGACAATGTTGTCTCTGGTGGGTTTTGAGCACGTTGAGCTGCATTTGCTGCAGTGAAATAAACTAGTTGACCGTTCACCAGATGCACCTCCAAATGAGTAACAGTCGGATAGCGTTCGTAAATGGGAAGTGAGAATATACGCCAAATCGGCGCTCCTTTTCTCGGAATCATCAAACGGTACGCGTAAAAATTCATTGCGCTGACATACTTGGTGATTTCATTACGCCGACCTTCTTGGATTGAATCTGCGGTCATCAAGAGTATCTGCTCCAAATAAAGTCATTTGAAAGCATCCGTTACATTTCTGAGTGTTCGATTGAAAATGAAGTGATTCCGGTCTTTTGCCATGAAGCAAAGAATGCAATGGTGGTAATTTAACCTTGCCACTGAGACAGCACAGTCCATGCTGATATTTTTCTTGTTTGGCGGGAGACCAATCCGAATTGGTGCGGATCGTCGAAATCGGTCCAGGCGTTCTTGAGCGTAGCATATAAGCGTAGTAACTAACGCCACTCTCTATTATATATATCGACACCGATGGATAAGAAATAATTTATACTTTATTGTCATGACATTAATTTGACCAAATTGGGTTTCTAATGTAATTAATTGTCTAACTAATTCTTTCTGTGTTGGATACTCTTCTCATGTCATTCTTTAAATTTTGGTTCGACTATAAGAAAAGCTAGTTTTTAAGCCTCTCTTAAAAACCAGCTTTTCTTTCAGTCTTTCGCATGTCATTAGTACTACACCACACAATAATTTAAATAGGCAATATCTACTATCTATCTCAATGAGTGAATTCTATTTTATATGAATTAAGCAAATGTATCCACACATTTTGAACTATTTACCTCCCAAATGTTAATGAAGTCTGTCATATCTGTCCGTAACTTTTCATTTAGTAACATCATAAGCCTCGGGGGTATGCACATTTTTTTACACGCATTTCTCCCCTCTGCCAAAGTGCATACCACTCGGAGGTGGTAATTGGTTACTAAATTATATTTGGAAATTTCTGTTTCTGGCATTGCTGCTCCACATAAGCGTAACATGTGATGATAGCTTTGTTGCCTCGAATACAATAACATGCATTTTTCATTTCATATCAGAACTGCGAAAAAACTTATCTATCACACACATAATATTTGTATGCGGTGCAAAACACCAACACAAAAAAAACTTTGAAAAATAAAAAGAAAAACCGCTTGTGAACTCAAAGTTAACAAAACTTTTTTTAAAGTTGACTTTCGGAACTTCTATTGCAGGGAGGATCAGCAAAGGTGTTGTTTTTACTAGGGTTGCCATTTATATTGTGCAGCTTTGCAAAGTAAAGTTTTGATGTGAACCAGTTGATATTGTCATTGGAAAGTTTGAACGTTTCATTGATTTTTGCGAGCTTTGTGTGGTCTACCGCAGTATATAATGTAAGTGTCAGGAAAAAAATGGAATTGATCCGTTAAAATTTGCGTGCGTTATTACGATTTTCGATGTGGGTCATGCATATGATTCATACACACAAAAAACAGATTCATTAGCACAACCGAATTTTTTGCCAACCGAATTTTTGTAGTTCTACGTACTATCGCAATATTGCATGGGTGATTCCATCAGTATAACCGACTTTTTATTGCAATAATAGCATTTTCAGTACTGTGAACTGAAATTATTTGTTGCAGAGACATTAAATATAGAATGTTTTGGTACATCGACCTATCAAAACGGTATCTGCAACTAAATTGTTGTATATATCTGTTGTTATTATCACTTGTTGGTTTTATGTTGTTTGCAAATTTTGTAGTCCAGATTACGATTTTCGGTTGTTACGACCATTTGTTGATTGGATAATTTTTTTTGTATTCGATTATCCTGACCGAATGTACAAAAACATGGTTTTACTATTTTAAATGTTTTATTTATTACATTTTAAAATACAGTATAATATAATAACTAATATTTAAATATAACAAATACCAAATATGTGATGCGAATTTTTCATTTAGGATCTTTAATTAAACATAATTAACTCTGTAGGGGAAAAAATGTCTATACAAGTAACATCTTTGTATAATTTTAACACACTAGAATTTTAACATTCCAGAATAATACGCTCAATTACTCCAAAAACAGGGGCACTATTTTTTTATACATCCAAACAAAACAAGACATTCCTTTTCAAAAGTAAATTACCAAACATGACACAAGTTATTTCTTTAGTTTTCATTTTAATATGCAAAAAAATCGATTGCTTTTAACGGGACATCAACAAAATATTTCTTATCACATCAACTATCTTGAATTTCGATTTTCGAAACTTTCGTCTATTTTATTTGTGGGTTTCGAACGACCGTCGACAGTAAAATGTAAAAATAACAAGTAAGGAAAGGCTAAAGTCGGGCGGGGCCGACTATATGATACACTCCACTTTCCAACCGAATACAGTCCAACTCGGTAAAAAAAGTGATAACGGGAAGAATTTTTGTATGTTTCCTAATCATAGGCTAATACGACCTGGTTCGATTTGTCAAATCAATAAGAATATTGTATCGGGGCTATATCCAAACATGAAAAAATGTGACTAACTTTCACAATAAGTTCTTCCAGTTCAAATATAAGGTGTTATGCTCACTTTGAAGAAATTCGGTGAAAATTTTTGGTTTCTGGGGCGGAAAAAGTTAAATCGGGAGCGAAATTTGTATGGGAGCTATATATAAATCTGAGCCGATCTAACACATTTTTACCACAGGTGTTTCTAGGACAAATATAATATATTTCGCCTAATTTGAAGAGGATCTGTATGTGGTTTCTAGAGCGAAAAAAGTCAAATCGGGAGCGAAATTTGTATGGGAGCTATATATAAATCTGAACCGATCTGCCCCATTTTTACCACAGGTGTTTCTAGTTGAAATATAAGATGTTTTGCCAAATTTGAAGACAATCTGATACAATATTTGGTTTCTAGAGCAGAAAAAGTCAAATCGGGAGCGAAATTTGTATGGGAGCTATATATAAATCTGAACAGATCTGCCCCATTTTTACCACAGGTGTTGGAATATAAGATGTTTTTCCAATTTTGAAGAAAATCTGTTATAATATGTGGTATCTAGAGTGAAAAGTGTCATATCGGGAGTGAAATTCGTATGGAGGCTATATCTAAATCTGAACCGATTTTCTTCAAATTAAATAGCGTTTGTTCTTATTCCGAAAAACTTGGTTGCGCAAAGTTTCATTTGGTTCTGTCCACAATTGCGACCTGTATAGTGATTACAAGAATAGATGGACGGACGGACGGACGGACGGACAGACAGACGGACATTGCTAAATCGATTCAAAAAGTGATTCTAAGTCGATCGGTATAATTTACAATGGGTCTATCTCTCTTCCTTTTGGGTGTTACAAACAAATGCACAAGCCATAATAATCTCGTGGAGTGTATAAAAATAAGTAAAACAAGTAAGGAATGGCTAAAGTCGGGCGGGGCCGAATCTATGATACACTCCACTTTCTATCCGAATACATTTTAATTCGGTGAAAAAGTGAAAACGGACAGGATTTTTGCATCTTGTAAATGTGTGTGTTTGACAAAAAATGTTAAATCGGAAAGGACATTTGTATGGGGCTATATTGAAATCTGGAACGAAATAGGTGAAATATAATATGTATAGTTTGGCCAAAATCGGTTAAAAATTTGGGATCAACATTTGTATTTGCGCTATATTTAAATCTGAACCGATCTTAGCCTCTTTCACCATAAGTTTTTTATTTGGATTATAAGATGTTGTGCCAAATTTACAGAAATTCGGATTCAATATGTGGTTTTTAGAGCGGAAAAAGTCAAATCGGGAGCGACATTTGTGTGGGGGCTATATCTATATCTGAACCGATCTTACCCACTTTCTGCATAGGTGTTTCTAGCTAGATTATAAGGTCTTTAGCCAAGTTTGAAGAATATCGGGTACAATATATGGTTTCTAGAGAGGAAAAAAGTCAAACCGGGAGCAACATTTGTATGGAGACTATATCTAAATCTGAACCGATCTTATCCACTTTATGCATAGGTGTTTCTAGCTAGATTATAAGGTGTTGAGCCAAATTTGAAGAATATCGGGTACAATATGTGGTTTGTCGAGTGGAAAAAGTCCAATCGAGTGCGACATTTGTGTGGGGGCTATATCTAAATCTGATCCGATCTTATCCACTTTCTGCATAGGTGTTTCTAGTTGTATTATAAGATGTTGTGCCAAATTTACAGAAATTCGGATTCAATATGTGGTTTCTAGAGCGGAAAAAGTCAAATCGGGAGCGACATTTGTATGGGGGCTATATCTATATCTGAACCGATCTTACCCACTTTCTGTATAGGTGCTTCTAGTTGTAGTATAATATCTTGTGCCAAATTTAAAGAAAATCGGGTACAATATGTGGTTTCTAGAGCGGAAAGTGTCAAATTGGGAGCTACATTTGTATGGGGGCTATATCTAAATCTGAACCGATTTGCCTCAAATTGAATAGCGTTCGTCCTTGATCCACAAAACTTACTTGTGCCAATTTTTGTTAAGATCGGACTATAATTGCGACCTGTAGTTTGATTACAACAATAGATGGACAGACAGACAGACGGACATTGCTAAATCGATTCAAAAAGTGATTCTAAGTCGATCGGTATACTTAACAATGGTTCTATCCCGCTTCTTTTTGGGTGTTACAAACAAATGCACAAAGCCATAATACTCTCGTGGAGTGTATAAATATATTCGAACAAAATTACATTAGTGACGGCAAAAAAGCTACATAAGTTTAATCTTTCAGATATTCTTTTAATTTTTTAGTACACTGCCGTCGTTGATTTTGGAAAACTGTTTGATATAAACGTCCCCAGCAATTGATTCCACCGTAAATTGAGTAAAGAGCATTTATATAAGATTAATAAAGTAAAGATTATATAAGATGAATAAAGTAATCTGTTTCATCTGAAAATTATGAATTAATATATTAGTACTTTCATTTTATTTTGTTGTAATGCGTCTTACCTCGTGTATCAGCACCCACAATTTGTTTGCTTACGTAGTCTATTGGATCTTGAGATAAAGTTATTAATTCTGCGAAAAACAAATAATCTTGACGAGTTACTCCAAAAAATTAAGACAGTATTCCTGTAATACTATTTATTAAACCAAAAGTAAAGTGCAGTTTTGAATTATAGGGTAGTTTTTGTTTATCGATAATTTCTTGCAAGAATTTCACATATTTTATTTGTTGAAAAATGTTAAAATTTCAACTGAGGTCATCAAAACTTATATCCATGGTGGATCGACTTTGATGTATACAGCTTGTACATTAATGAAGACAACAGTTTCATATATGCAAATCCAACTTGCTTCTTTTCTTTAGTTTGCAAATTTCCACACTTATTTTGTTAATAATTTATAGCGTTTTATTTTTAATTACGATTGTTTTCTTTTTGTTTTCATTGTTTCATTGTTTTCTTGTGTTTGACAGCCGAGTGAAAATATTTGTATTCGTTTATTGTAACAACTAATTATTGTTTGTGAATTCAAATTATTGGTAGGGTTATCCAAATTCATTTAATATTTTGTATTTATGAAAATGATTACTACGACCAACAATATTATTATAGTTCAATTCTTTCCGATGTTGGGATAATGATCAATAAGTGATGACAAAAAACTAAGCTTTTTTGGTGCAAATTTCATTGTTAGAAATAAATTATTTATTGTCATTACTAATTATTGATATTAAAGTATTCTTTTCTGTATAAAAAGTTGTTGTCGCAATTGTAAGAGATAAACACAAAATATTTTTATTGTCTTCGATTGATATATCCAATGTTTTTGCTGTCTTTACTTTATTTTGGTTATGACCATGTTATCATAGTACATTAAACTAGATATCTATGAAGTATATGGAAATATGGTGTTTTCAATAAAAATAGTTGTGGTTATATCATTATTTATTGGTTATGATGGATTTCCAACAATCTCATTCTCTGTGTGTATATATAAGTAAGGAAAGGCTAAAGTCGGGCGGTGCCGACTATATAATACCCTATACCACTCCCTGCATATATACCGCGCTATGATTACTAAACACAGGTATTTCATGGAACCAATTTTATGTAGTTCATATAAATTATACAGTTACTATAAATTCATCTTTAGTCAAATTTAATGAGTATGGTAAATAATAAAGTAATTGATCCAATTTTCCATCAGATATTCCGAGTAAAGTTAATATAACATGATCTGGAAAAATTGATCAAGATCCAATTATAAATTCAGATACGGTAATAGAATGAATCGGACGTACATTTGAAGGGGGCCTATAACAACACTTGAGGCCTGTGCCAAAACATGTGCCTATATATTTCTCATTCACTGTAGGTATTCCTAATTGAAACATATAATTATCTGCAAAATTTGATGAAAATCCGATGTAAGATGTAGTTTCTAGAGCATTTGGGTTATACCAAAGTATGGACATATGGGCATCTCCCAAACAAGTATGGAAAGGCTAAAGATGGGCGGAGCCGACTATATGATACACCCCACTTTCTATCTCACTACACTTCAATTTGGTAAAAAAGTGAAATCGGGAAGGATGTTTAAATCCTGTAAATGTATGTGTTTGACTAAAAATGTTAAATCGGAAAGGACATTTGTATGGGGGTATATTTAAACCTGGAAGGATGTGACCCGCTTTCACCATGTATGTTTATTGGTGAAATAATATGTAAAGTTTGGCCAAAATCGGTTAAACATTCGGGAGCAACATTTGTATGAGGGCGATATCTAAATCTGAACCGATCTAACGCACTTTCACCATAGGTTTTTTCAATTGGATTGTAAGGTGTTGTGCCAATTTTAAAGGTACAATATGTGGTTTCTAGAGCGGAAAAAGTCAAATCGGGAGCGAAATTTGTATGGGGACTATATCTAAATCTGAAATGACCTTACCCACTTTCAGCATAGGTGTTTCTAGTTAGATGATAAAATGCTCTGCCAATTTTAAAGAAAATCGGGTACAATATGTGGATTCTAGAGCGGAAAAAGTCAAATCGGGAGCGACATTTGTATGGGGGCTATATCTAAATCTGAACCGATTTCCTCCAAATTCAATACCGATCGTCCTTGGCCCAAAAAATGTAACTTCTGCCAAATTTCATGATAATCGGGCAAGAATTGCGACCTGTAGAGTGCGAACAAGCTTAGATGGACAGCAGACGGACAGACAGACATCGTTAAATCGATTCAGCTAGTGATTCTAAGCCGATCCGTATACTTAAAGGTGGGTCTAGCTCGATTATTTCTTGGTGTTACAAACATTTGGCGGAAAACTAACTTATAATACCCTAGACCACGAAGTGGTGTAGGATATAATAAAATATTAGGAAAATAATGATTTTTTTTGCTAATAACGATATTTATTAAAATAATAAGTATCATTATTATAATTTTGAATTAAAATTAATTCATAATTTACTATAGCCATTGCTTGTTAGTCCTTGACTATGTGTATGCATTAGTTTAGCATTAACAACCATTTCAAGTTTTGCCCCTTAACAAACAATATATGAATAAACTAGAAAAACTAAGGGGTAAATTGAAGATATTTGTTAATGCTGTCCTAATACATATAGAAACATGATATCTGAAGTATTTTTAGTAGACATTCTCCTCTTTAATTTGACACTAATACCGTTATCATAGGCCGCGAATACGCATTGAAAATAATTTTTGAAAAATTGTATCCTTTTGGAATTTTGTAGTCCTGTGGAAGGACTAAAAGAGAAAACTAAAAAGTCACCATTTTGCCGGTAGTTCAAGTTCATGCGTAACGTTTTTTAAATTGTCATACGGTGTAATATAACATGCTTCATTAGTCCAAATATTAGGGGAAATTGGGGGCATTTCCTATTCTTGTTAGAGAAAATATGTCCGAAATATGTCCGATTTCGCCTATTTATAATCCCAAATTATCTAAAACTGTTTCTTGGAAAATAGAAAATATTTTTTAAATTTTTGTATGAATGTTCGCTCCAGAAAAAACTATTTTAAAAATTTACATTTTGATTTGAAATGGGATATTAGTCATTACATGAACTCGACAGCTGCTATTGTTTTGCAAGTTTGTGTACTTATTCTTCTCATAAAAATGATATATAGGTATTTAACTTTGTAAAACATAATTTTTTTCAAAAATATGTGCTCCTGACATACTTGACCGAATGTAATCTACTATACCTCGTTTTGAAGGAAATTTCAATTGGTTTGAAATTATGAAAGTGGATTGGAATAGCCGCACTGTAATTTTTAAAATTTTTCAATTTGATTTGAACTGGGATATTCTCCTGGCTGAGGACCATTTCGTTTCTATATTTTATGGAATGCAAATTTATTTACAAATGGCATGGTGCCATTTATTATTTGGCTGCACACTATCACTATCATGATTTCCACCCTGTGAAAGGTTTCCTCAGATGTCTTGGCTTTAAGTAAATGATACTTACAAACGAATGAGAAGCACTCACTCGCTTTATTTCTTTTATTTTAATTTTTGAAACGATTATATTATTTATTTTTTCTGAATCTTTAAAATAATGACCTTAGATGTATTTTTTAGTGCCTGTTTAAGTTTAGAAATGAATTTCAGTGAACAATCTTCAGAATGATAAATTTTTCAGTAGTTTATCAAGACAAGGTATAAAAACTATAACGAATCAAAGAAAAAGTTGTTAATGCAAAATTGTAATTATTTCATTCATTTGTGCTATAATAAAGTTAAATAAAAAATTATATATTTTTCTATTACATACTTTTTCATTGTTTTTAAGCTATTGAAGTAATTATCATTCTGAAGATTTTCTCTTAAATTTTGGTTGATTTTCCAAAAAATAAATCATAAAAAATGTAAGCCATCATTTCGCCACTTCTAAATCCACACTGTCACTAAAAAAATTATCTAAGAACACTGCATTGAAATTAAAAAAATGGATTAATGTAGTCATTTCGAAGATCAAAATAAAAGAAATAAAACTGTTAAAACTTAAAAAAAAACATAACGCGACTATATCAAAACTCATAATATTTAAGAAGTAATTGACATTACCTCCAAAATCAAGGTATAGCACATTAAAATTGATCTGTTCACGAGTTTCAGGCGAAAATCCATTTTCAAAAAAATCTTATTTTTTCTCTGTAAAATTGGTCATAACTCGTGAAAAATGTAACCAATTTTTTCCCAAAAATACGTTTCATTATTTTTATGAGAAGAATATATACACAAAAATTTCGAAACAATCGCAGCTATCGAAGTCAAAAACTGTACCACTTGACATGGAATGACACATATTGTACAGATTCATAATTGTTGCCGTTGAGTAATTTTGGAGGTTCACCCAATGATACTCATCCCTACTAGAATTTTGCGAATCATCTGGAAAACACCTCTATGCTAAGCATGTGACATTCGATCATAGACCAAGTCGTCAAGAAATTGAGGACAAAAGGCGATTGATGGATGAGTCACTTAGCCAGGATTTACTGGCCATTTCTGAATGGGGTCGAGAGAATGGTGTAGATTTTAATGCACGTAAGACCCAGTACTCCTTGTTGTCTCACAAGCGATTCACTGATCCAACGGTGTCGTCGATTTTAATGAACGGTGTAGATGTTGAGCAATCAGATGCTATCGATGTTCTTGGCATGAAAATACAACGTGATGTTCGTTGGACAAAACATGTATGTATTTGATGTGTCGAAAGATGCCTTCAAATGTTTAGGCTTTTTAAAAAGATGTCTCAATATCTACACTACCTACATCAGACCAAAGATGGAATACAACTCCCATATATGTTATAGGAAACTTTTCAACGATTTCAAATCTGCCACTCTTAATAATATCACATTTTTAGTTTAGAAGATATAGCCGTTCAAAGTTGACCGACTTTCGGTTTTCAAAAAAACACACAATTTTTTGTGAATTTGTTGCGATTTCAGGTGTAATATCACGAAAAATAGGTAACGAATCGCATTATTTTTTGTTTGTATTGATTGATGTATTTATTAAATGTATAATGATAAAAAAATTAACTGTTTGCTTTGTGTTTCTCCTGGTAAATCACTAATTAAAAACTATCCGTTTTTCACTATTTTTCAACTTTGACGGAAAATAAAAAAATCTATATTTTTCTATATTTGCCATATTTGCAAAACCTGTTCATTGATTATTTCTTTACATAATTCAAAAAGTTTAGCTGCCCGTTTGGCTTCTAGAGGTAAAAAAGGTTAAAAAGACATGGTTGCAGAAATTGTATGGCCCCCATCCCTTATATGTTTTGACTGACAGTAGTTTGATCTAATAGTTTGAAAAAAACTAATCATTGAAATTAGCAGGTACGTACCTCACTTAAACAATACTTTGGCGTACAAATGGTCAAGAACAATATTGACTTATGGTCCCTACAGGTAGGCACAAATCTTATTTGGACACGTGCATAATATCAAAATTGCATTATTCAGCCTAAATCCATATGTATGCAGGGAACAGGCATGGTAGCATAAGCCTATATATTGCAAATGGTCAAGAACAATATTGACTTATGGTCCCTATTTTTATTTTTTATTTTTAGGCATGTAGCATAAGCCTATATATTGCAAAATAAGGATAATGCCTGGATTACTCTACGACTGAAAGTTGGCACAACAATTACTGAAACCATTAAACAATTTAAGTACTGAAAACATGGCGTTGAACAATTTTAAGTTATTTGAACTGTTTAGAAAGTCAACCACACCAAATTTTTTCACGGAAGCTGCTTTAGAAGAATACGGAAATATTGAGAGAAGCGAAATTATCAAAAATAAATTTTATCTGATATATGCAAATATTAAGGCAAAATGGGTGAAATCTAATCGAACCATTCAGAACTTCAACTCCAAATACGAGGACTAGCTTAATGAAGACACCATCCTGGATATATTGGCAGTAGATAAACCCACCACGTCAACCAGAGGAGCAAAAGGAAGGCCAAAAAAAGTATTGAGGAGTGTTCAATTTTCACAAGGAAGAGGAAACTTGCCGATGCCACCAATGACTTGACCACGAAGCAATTATCGGACGCGCTGTCTATTAAATTTACAAAGGATAGTGAAAGAGTTAGGTCGCAGATAACCAAATCTGTTGCTGATGCAAGCCGACTGCGACTAAAAAGGATTAAGGAAAGCATTCCCACGCCCACAAACGCACACATTAAAAAGTATGGATCCGAAGAAGCCTTGGCCTTGTTTATGGACTTAGAACTTTCCAAAGAGAAATATGAGAAACTACGGACATCTTTAACGCGACACGGCGCTGACGTTTTACCCGGATACAAGCATATTACGCAAGCCAAAATAAATTCACGACCACTGCATACGGAGTTTACGGAAGTCTCTGCGAAAGCCAATCTGCAGGATCTCATGGGCCATACAGCAAAACGGTTATTGGAGAGTCTTCCTGAAAATGAGGTGAAAATTCTTCCTGAGAAGTTGACATTGATCAGCAAATGGGGCTGCGATGGATCATCCGGACAAAAAAAAAAAATAAAAAAATAAATAAAAAAATAAATAATAATAAATAAATAAATTAAAAAAAAATATTTTTTTTTTTAATTTGTTGGCTAATAATTTAAAACATAAAACTCTAAAGAAAAAAATAAAAACAATCTAAAAATGTAAAAATAATTTTTTTTAGTTACCATAAAATTGATTTTTCTACTAATTTTAACTTTGATAACCCATAATTAGGCCCCTACAGAGCGTAGCACCCTTTCCAAACGCTCATTTCATAGGCTGAACTTATCTATCATATGCTGTTTAAACTGTTCAATTATCTTATTCGGTTCAAAAGATATGATTTCTGCAACGAAAAAACTCAAATGGCGCCACTGTGCGACGGTAGGATATCCAATTCTATTGTCTCCCTTGAACACCGTCGTAATGTTGGTTGTGTGTCATTGTTCTATCGATACTTTCATGGTATTTGTTCTTCGGAGATTAGTGATCTTATTCCGCCCGTAAGAACGTTCGGTAGAGATACGCGACTCTCCAGGAATGCGCACCCATTTTTTGTAGATTGGACAACCGGCAGCACTACACATTACAGAATAAATTCGTTCTTCGCCCGTACTATCCGTATGTGGAATCGACTTCCGGCAAATACCTTTCCCTCAAATTACGCCATTCAGAGTTTCAAAACAAATGTCAACAGACACTACTCCCTCTTTCCTCCTTCCAATACCTGATCTTCCTTCCGCCAACGCAATGCACTGTATTTATATGGTGTTGGTTCAGTGAAAAAAAAAACACTTAATGTGTGTATCTGTCTGTCATCGTTTGCAACCATAATTCGAAAATATGACCATGTGGAAAAATAAGAAATATTTTAGTTTAGAACACACATAGTCTATTTCCCCATTTCAAACTATTCTACGTGCGTTCATAGATTGTTTTCCTATTTTGTCATCCGCATCAAATCGCAAAACAAAAGACCCCAACATCAGCATCATCCCCATCAAACACTTTGCAACTTTTCGGATTCACACTTTCACCACTCAACATCGTTGGGTGTGGAACTTCTGCATGTCACAACGCTCAGCTCAGCTGCAGCTGCACAGAACGACAATTGCTAGAGTAAAATGTTTATCATTTCTATAAGATTTTGCCGAGCAACATATTTTAATGAAAACTGTCAGATGCATCACCACCCTTGTCGGTGGTGAAGTGACTGAAATGAAGATACGATGATGTGGCAAAAGCAAGAAATAGCAAAAGCCTCAGCTGAGACGCCAGGCGGAGGCAGCGCTGCTTTGAAACTCAAGGATATTAGTTACGCATAGCGTGCTTCAATGCCGCACGGGAATATGTTATTGTATGTTAGGATAACACACAACAATTGTGACAATCGATTCGGCGCTGCATTACACTGCAAAGCGAGGCGATTCATTGACATGGAAATTATGAACGCAGCAACCTATTGCTGGATCCTGCAACGTCCCTTTCCTTTCTAACTCATTAGCATATCGAGCGGGGACTAAAAGGAAATTATAGATATATGTTCAGCCGACTTTTCGATTTTGATATGCTAGAAACCCTAATTTTGTGAGGTTCGGAAAAAATTTATGAGCCAAAAATGGGGATGGTTGGGTGAGTGTAAGTGCGCGCTCATCGGGTTCAAAGGTGAGGGAAAAAATACATAAAAAGCCCAAAACTGCCTCGGACTCCCTCGCCTGCAGAGGGATTACACGAAAGACCGACTCCCCAACATTTTTTTCCAACACACACACCTCCTATCACCACTCGTTAACCCTGTCATGCCCAATGTTGCCCATAGGCAACACTGCGATTTAGTCCTATAAAATCTTTAAAAACACATATTCTGCAGAATTAATACTTTTTATTTTTGTTTACATATGTAACAAGGAATATTTAAAAGAAAACAACAAATTCGGTAACTTGGGTTTGCGTATTAAGGTGAAAACAAAAGTGAAGTCTCAAATTTCAATTGTTTAAGTTTTTTGTAATTAGAAATTGTTTAGAAATTCTTCTTAGTTTCCTTCAATTTCTTCGAGTAGAAGAAAACCTGTCTTCGTTATTCGAAGTGATATTTAACAGCGGTTTTTAAAGTGAAGAAACATTTAAACTAATCTAATTCATACAGGACATGAGTAACAGAATCTCAAAAAAAAGAGGATTCTAACGTATACAAATCGAACTCCTTCCCATACAACACTATCCCACCCCTAATACTCAGCCGTCTGGCACCGTCCAGGTGCCTTTGAATCTATATCCCAGTCCATTCGACTGTCTGTTCGTTCGCACATCTCTAGCTGTAGTTTCTAAAAGAAACAAGCTTTTAAATTCAAATATATTCCTAATAATTATAGATAGCTAAGAATTTGATCGTTAGATGAGTCTTGGGAGCCTGTCTCACTCTCTGATTGCAACACATAGTTCTCTCCCATAACCTCTCGCAACTCCACAATTGTTGCTATTATTGTAGCCTTACGCGCAACCATATCTAACAAATGTTAATGACAGAAATTACTTACTTTGCAATGCATTGTATTGTGCCGAGTTTGCTGCGATGTCAACATTAAAATATTTTGGAAATTTTGCAGCTGAGCTTGAGTTCCTCCCTCTACATCTGTCCGTCTGTCCACCCGCCATTTGTCGACACCAGTGTTTCATTACTGCCACTGCCGCACAGCTACCGCTGTTGCCACTGAAGTTATTTGTTTTAGTTGCGCTACACGCAAGGAGGCAAACACCCTCGTAAATGTGGCAGTTGCAGTTGGTGTCGCGTGCGATCCTTGTTGTTGCTGACATTGCTGTAGCTGCTGGTGTTGTTGCTCTTGTTGTTGAGGTTAAAATGTATATCTTTTTGAATGACTTCTCCAACACGTTATTACGCTTCTGCTGGTGATGTTATCATTGTAGTTTTTGCTTTTGCGTACATCTTCTTCTTGTTCTTCGGTTGTGCTGTGATTTTGTTGTTGTTGTTGTTGCTGTTGCTGCTTTGTTTTTCAATTTTCCTCAACTATGGCGTAATTAAAAGTTCTCCAGCAATTTCGGTTGAGGAATGTAATATTTGTATTGTTAGAAAAGCGTACATAATACCGAAGGATATTTGTTATGCATGTGTACGTGCGTACGTACGTACATATTTAACGGGTTATCAAACCAAAACTACGTATATTTGTAAAATATGAATAAATGTTAATGAACAAAGTTAAGTGAGGCAAGCGTATGCTATCCGACGCCCCATAATTACATTTAGGAGAGAAAACCTCAAAATTAGAAGATCAATTACTGTACATGTTATCGATAAATTATTTAGTTATTGTGATATCGGACGTTAACGTTTGAAAATATGGAAAAATATATCTTTTTTGTAAAATAAGCTCAATTTCAAAACAAAAAAACGAAAAATAAAGTTTATCGATAACTATCTTAGTTATCAAAATTGAAATTAAAAAAATCGGTTTAATTTTTTTATTGTTTTTATGCTGTAAAACATTTCAATAACTTTCAAATTCAATTTCTCGAAATTAAAAACCAAGGCAGACAACGTCAAATTTATCGATATAACATAATAACTTATCGACATTACTTAAAACAAGTAAGGAAAGTTAAAGTCGGGCGTGGCCGACTATATCATACCCTACACCTAGTCAATATACCCTGTGGTGTAGGGTATAAGAAGGTCGTTACATTTGAACCTACAAATTTCATACTTTTATCTGTATTTGTAAGAAAATTTGAACACAAGCTTTGAATGGAAGCTATATATAAATCTGAACCGATCTAACACATTTTTAGCAAAGGTTTTCTGAAATATAAGACGCTTTCCCAAATTTGATGAAAATCTGTTAAATATGTGGTTTCTAGAGCGGAAAGAATTAAATCATTTATATGGGAGCTATATAGAAATATGAACCGATTTGAACCTCTTTCGCCATGGATGTTTCTAGTTGAAATATGAGCTGGTTTGCCAAATTTTAAGAAAATCTGTTCAAATATGCTATTTCTAGAGCGGAAATAATCAATTCAGTGGCGAAATTTGTATTGGAGCTATATATATCTGAACCGATCTGGTCCATTTTTACCAGAGTTATTTCTAGTTGAAATATAATTTGTTTTGCCAAGTTTGAAGAAGATCTGTTAAAATATGTGGTTTCTAGAGCGGAAAGCGTCAAATCGGAGGAGACATTTGTATGGGAGCTATATATAAATCTGAACCGATATGACAAACTTTCGCCATGGATGTTTGTAGCTGAAATATGTTTGCCAAATTTTAAGCAAATCTGTTGAAATATGCTATTTCTAGAGCGGAAATAATCAATTCAGTATCGAAATTTGTATTGGAGCTATATATATATCTGAACCGATATGGCCCATTTTTTCCAGAGTTGTTTCTAGTTTAAATATAATTTGTTTTGCCAAGTTTGAAGAAGATCTGTTAAAATGTGTGGTTTATAGAGCGGAAAGAGTCAAATCGGAGGAGACATTTGTATGGGACCTATATATAAATATGAACCGATTTGACCTATTTTTACCAGAGCTATTTTTATTTAATATGTATGACGTTTTGCTAAATTTGAAGAAAATCGGTTGAAATATGTGGTTTCTAGAGCGGAAAAAGTAAAATCGGAAGCAAAATTTGTATGGGAGCTATATCTAAATCTGAACCGATTTTCTTCAAACTAATTAGCGTTCGTCCTTATCCGATAAAACTTCGTTGTGCAAAGTTTCATTTAGTGCTAACAACAATAGCGACCTGGACTTTGATTACAAGAATAGATGGACAGACGGACGGACATCGCTAAATCGACTCAAAAAGTGATTCTTAGTCCAGTGGTATAATAAGCGATGGGTCTATCACGTTTCCTTTTGGGTGTTACAAACAAATGCACAAAGACATTATACCCTGTGGTGCAGGGAAGGAAAAATAAGGTATTTTTTGATAACTTGTTTCAAATGATACTTTTTTACTTTTTGATTAAATATTTAAATGGAAATATGCTACCAATTCGGGTAAATATATGCGATAATTTTAAAACTATAAAATATCGAGTGAAAAAACTAACATTTATATTTTTATATTAGGTAGATAAATAACAATATTTGAAATTATTTTTTGTTTGCAAAATTGACAACATTGTAGAGAATTAACCATGTAGGTCTGTTGACCAAAATAATTCAAGAAGGGCATTAAACATGTCTAAATTGTATTTTTTATTTACAAGCGAAAAATGTGCCTTCGTGAAAATAATATATATATAAGAATTGTACAACTTCTGATTGAAGTAACATATAGACATCAATTTAAAAACAATCTAATTTTAGAAATAAACTAAAGGACTAAAGAACCCCAAATATTT
Source organism: Polietes domitor (assembly GCA_947397865.1). Classification (NCBI taxonomy): domain Eukaryota; kingdom Metazoa; phylum Arthropoda; class Insecta; order Diptera; family Muscidae; genus Polietes; species Polietes domitor. Next base: position 44,488,939 of record OX377618.1, on the reverse strand, counting down.
GTTAAACTAACTGGGTTACGCACATTTTTTGTAGGTATTCGCGAGCACTATATTTTTTCAATTGGCAAATAATTGAACTTTTGGCAACCATTTCAAAATTTCACATGGTCGAAGTGACAAACGATCCCAGTGGAAAAAGATGGAAGGTCTTCTAAAATGCCTTCTCTTCGGAACCGAAACACATTCTGAAAATAGGAATTCCAGAAACTTCGTCGCACATGAAAAAAGATTAGGCGCATATTCTCACCTCGCTTCCCTAAGAATGCCTACCAGAAAGCCTAATCATCAGCATTTAGAAATCCTATACTCATATAATACAGATCGTTATAGAGCCACTTTCTTGGCTCGATTTAGAAATGTCACATCCCGTGTGATTTTATAGTTTAGCCGATTGGGTTCCAATATGGCATTATATTTCATCCGTCCAAGTTTTCATATAGACCCATACAAATACCCAATATTATTTATTTACGCTCTAGAAGACAGATATATGTGATATTTTCCCGGAGTTACAAAGTGTAGAATTAATTATAAAAAGTGGAAGTAGGGAACACTTTTATTATTTAGACGACCCCATATTTATCGGCTACTCCTATTTTTGTACTGTGTACAAATCCAATAAATTATAGGGAATGGAACAAAAAAATTTATTTTAATTCTCTTACTTTTTTACCAAAATATTTATCATATCCTTCATAATTTCTTCAGAAATTGATAAACTTACAAGTACGACCCCCAGTCTCTTCTACGAAAATGCTTTTTAGAAGGCCTTCTGATTAGATGCTATACGATCCATAGCTCATGCTTGCTTGCCTTCTTCGGACAAGCATGCTAGAAGGCCTTGCGAGAGATGGCAGCGCGGAAGGTGTTCGATTTATCGATGGGTATTTTCTACACACTTTTTGTTGTAATCGCAGCCGAGGCAAATAAAAATGTTGAAAGATTTAAATTGAAAATTAATATCCTGCAATAACAAGGCCAGAAATATTGAAAAAATGCTGGTCCATTGGTTCGTCATATTTTTTTAAATTTTACGCCTTATTTTTGGACCTTTTAGAAGGCCTTCTGGAAGGGCTTTTGCTGTAGGCCTTCAAAAGGTCGTTGGTAGGAGGCCTTCTAGATGGCCTTTTGTCAGAGCCCTTCTAGATGGCATGCGAATAGAAGCGAGAGGGAAGGTTTTGCTCTCCAATCTTACCCTGTGTTAATTCTAAATGAGTATATAATGTAGCAAGCATGCCTTGCGCCTCCTTGAGAAGGCCTTGTGTAAACCTTATTTTTCACGCTGGGGTGTAGTGTTACTGAGTGGACCCGGTACCGACAAGAGATCCCACATTTGGCATATGAAATTTCGTCAAGATATCTCTTTCCGTTCAAAAGTTTTTCAGAATTAATGTAAAGAAAACGATATGAAACGACTAGGTGGCGTATGATTTACATTTAGTTACTAAAATATTACTCATTCGCTCCGTAGCCTCACTGCCCGGGAATGTGAAAACCCCTTTTTGCAGTGAGTTATTTTAGCGATATTTATTTGTAGTGGCCAGATATAGTTATTGTTTATTAACCCCAAACACATTGTGTCGTGTTGCATTTCAAAGAAACTCAACCGGATACAAATATTTTAAACCGGTTTAAACGGTATGTCACATTTTCCTATTTGATAACCCTTTGTGTGTGTGCGCGTTTATATGTATTAGTAAAACAACTTGCAGTTTGTGTATGTGTGTTTCAGTGAGTGTTTGTGCATATTGTATTTGCATTTCAAGTTGCCTGTCAACAGTTGTGGTGTGCCGTTGGTGCTGGTGGTAGTAGTTGTAGAATTGGTACTGGTGCTGGTGTATGATTCTTGGTATGTGTGCTGGTATATTTTCAGTTGGTTTTGGCATACCTTAGTGAAAAATTAATATTTTATATTACGCTCTGCCAGCATTATGCAAACATGCACACACACACACACACCGAGGCATAAATACAATCCCAGGCATCCTTACGAGGACAGCGACATTTCAACACATCCCCATAGCGACACAATTATTTGTGTTTGGTGCATACATACACATGCACACGCAGACACACACACATAAAATATTTTTCTATTAGTTTTAATACATTTTAAATGAAATTTGTTTTGTAATACTTTTCCAAGAGAATTCAAAAGTGGAAATCTTAAATGATGAAAACTGGAAGCAGTCACCTGATTATTATTTAGTTTACTATTTTCGGGACAGATACTACGGTCTGTGATTTATAATACTCGTGCTCATATCATATGATAGCCGGAAATTGAATTTGAAAAATTAACCCAGAATAATGCTGTTGCTAAAAGGCCCTTACCACAATTGAATCTTGATCACACAAGCATCCTGCAATTGTACTTTTATACCCACTGAAAAGAATCTACTCCATAAATATATGAAAATGGGTCAAAAATCATACTAAAGATCTGCGTTGCCGGTTTTGGACACATTTCAGAGAAAAATCTTTAAGTACTGCCAAATGCCAGCAAAGCAGTCAACCTTAACTCTGCATAGCCCATTTTGGACACACACCAGAGGAGAAAATATTTCGAAATGCTCCAGGAGAGAAAAATCTTATTTAAGTCCGGCCGAAGGACGACAACGTAAAAAACCTTTATTCAACTTAGCCGTAGGCTTTGGACATTTGGCAAAAATATTTAAACCCAGACAAACTTTACCCTGCGTGGACTTCGGGCATACCTAGGGTGACCATCCATCCCGCTTTTCGCGGGACTATTCCGCTTAAATTTTCCATCCCGTTTTTTTACAAAAAGTCCCGCTTTTTCGTTTGATATTATTTTTGGTACTTTATCGATTAAAAATTGTCACTTAAACATTTGTTGCTAACCTACAAAAGTCTTCAATTTCTAAAAAACTTAATTAATTTCCCTTATTCTTAATTTTGGCTGTAGTTTTAAGGAAACATTTAAGATTATTATTGTATAGTAATTGAATCTATACTTTGAAAAAATGTAATTCTATGGTATGTTGTTTAATTTAAAACATATATTGACATAGCATGTCAAACAATTTATGAAAGGAAACCATGACGATACTAGCTGATATAAAAATCACTTTCAATAATATAGTCGTTTGTTTGACAGGTTCGCAAGCTCTGTAGAGCGCTTTTTTCTACTATTAACAAAATATCAACCCAATCAATCTAGGCTATTAGCCAAATTATGTGTAGATTTCATTACAATTAATAAAGAAAGAAACATTAAACTAAAATGGCGTTAAGTTCAGCCACAACTAATCTTATATACCCTCCACCATGGAGTGAATTTCACACTATTGTTGGCTGTCGACATACACGCCGACTTATGTCCAATAAATTGTGATGTTTCATTGCTGAAATATTGCAATCTTTAAAAATCTTCAAAAGAATGTGCTTAAGTACCCACAATATTGTTCATTTATTTAGTTATTTTCAGACCTAGATTTTGGAAAAAACTTGATACCTCTCGACCATTTTAACTATTTACAATCCTAACAATCCTCACAATCAGGCTAGCCTGAAGCTCATGATTCTAAATAGAGCATTTAGAATCGTGTCTCATTTAGAATCTGTCTCATTTTCAATTTTCCCATTGTGACCCTAAAAGAGCGAATTTGTATTTTTTATTTTGCATGCCCGCAAATTCAGTCAGTCATACATATTCTAAACACAATAATTTTAATTATTAGCTTTTGTGTTGATGATTAGTAACCGATTGATTGATTTCGAATGTAATACATTCGAATTTCAGTTAATTCGATCAAGTAATTTCTTCTTAAGAAGGAAATCTTAGATTTGGTAATGGAAAGGAGGGAAAACGCTGTATCAGCCTACAGCAAATGGTAATGAGAAAGGTTTCAGGTAGAACAACGCTCATCAAAAACGCTTTGCGGTGGGGTTTTCAGGTGTTTACATATAATACGCAGATGTGATTTTCATATTAACGCAAGCACTCCATACAGAAGGATAACTGATGAGTTGTCTCTACACAGGACAATGAACTTGATCTAATTAAACACAATAATTTTAATTTATGATACATTGTATAGCTAGTTTTTTATGTTTAAATTTTTTACGTTATATATTCACGATCCCGCATTTTTTCATCAAAATCCCGCCAAATCACGCTTTTTGAATTCATAAATCCCGCTATTTGCCCGATAAGAGATTGTCACGTTAGGTATACCACATCGAACTAACTAAAAAATATTTATTTTATTAAATAAAAAATGTAAAAATATTTAACAAATATAGCCCAATATTTTAGCGCAGCAGAAGTCATGGTAAAAAAAACCTTTTTGTAAAGCTGTGGAAATCCTCGTAGACTTTGTTTGGATACTTTTTACTCTCCAAGTCGAGTCAATTTAGCTATGTCCGTCCGTACGTCTTTCTATCTACTCTGGTAATCAATGTACAGGTCGCAATTGTTATTAGAACTAAATGAAATTTTTCACAACGAAGTTTTATGGGATAAGGACGAACGCTATTTAATTTGAAACAAATCGGTTCAGAAAACAATTTTCTTAACAATGAAAATTACAAAAAATTAGAAATTAATTCTCTCTTTATTTGTATCGTTTGTTTTATTTTATCCTGTAATCAATATTTGACTAGAATTGGGATATTCTGCTGGCTCAAGACCATTTTACATCCAAATTTTTATAGAATGTAAGATTTATTTGCAAATGGTGTGGTGACATTTATTATGAATTCCGGCCCATGGCGACCTTCTTCAGGTGGCTTCGAAGCTTCTTTTCAACCAACTACCCGGACTCTTTAAGTAAATGATTCCGAATATCAGTAAAAAACCTACATGGTGCGGTTTTTAAGACTTTTCGAATGGAACAGAATAGCGACCCTATAATTCAGAAAGATCATGTTGAGTAGATAATTTTTGTAGAATAAACTTACAGAACAGCTGGTCTAAGTTTCTTTTTTAGCGGTCAAAGCTTAATTTTTTTTCGAAGGGAGCTTTATTATAAGTTAATGTTAATGCCAGAGCGAATTCTTATTGCCAGAAATCTATTGTGGAATATTATGAGGATTATTTTTGTATAGATCAATTTGACCCTTTGAAATAAAAGTCCTTTAAAAAAGAACAATTTAAGGATTAAAATATTCTACGAAAAAAATTGCCGGGAATTAATAAATACATTAAAAAATACCTAAAATTATAAAATATTATTATACCTCCACCTAAGGATGGTATAATAATTCCGTTGTAACACCTTAAAATATTCATCGGAGAACACATACAGTATATATGTATTATGGGTCGTGGTAAAATTCTAAGATCATCTAGCCGTCTGCCTGTTGGAAACACGCTAGCCGCCGAACGAAATAATCTAGGAGGTTCAAATTCTCTGTAAATGTGTCTTATGGTTGCAGGTCGGTTGGGATTGAGACCCAGAGGCAAATTACCCCTAATCTTTAGACTATTTAAGCATTTTTAAAAATTTTCTGCCTATATGCACTTGAAATTTGTTGCGTATACTCCTCTTGTAGCGTGAAAGCACCAAAACGTAATTAAAAATGTTTGCGGGCGAAATGGGACAAAAAGGGATACAAATGGTACCAATGATAACACAACAGCTAGAAACAGGAAGTTTAGAATGTAGGAAAGTAGAGCGATTTTTTCAAAATTCGTACTTTTAAGGGATACCACCAAACCGCTGAGTTGAAATCATGAAATACAGTGTTTACATTCATCTGACTGTGAATACACGAAAAAAAAGAAACTTCTCGAAATTTATATTTTCATACGGAAAATGGGGCGAATGGGGATAAAAATGGTACCACCCGCGAAAAATAAAAACATCTTTCGATATTCGTACAAATTGGCAAATTGGGAATATCGTGCTTGAGGGAAATTGTTTCTACCTAATAATATTAAGACATATTTTTGTAGATTGCTGCCTAATATTCACTTTTTGATTACACTTGAAGTTTTATATTTATATGTGTAGTAGAGGACTATTAATTTTATAATAATGAAGCACCACAATTTTCCTAATATGATAGTGCACTTCTATATAATGTCGACAGTGTATAATCTGCTGATAATACTGTTAAATCTACTCCATGGTGGAGGGTTTATAGGATTCGGCCAGGCCGAACTTAACGTCTTTTTACTTGTTTTTGGCATGTTATTTCTGACTAAAATGCAATTTTTGCGACAGAATTGTTTCAGAAACCCTGATAGAGAAAGTTAAAAGAAATACAATTCCAAACGCGGATTTTGTACTTTTGCAATAATTGCAGCTTTTTCGCGATATGCTTCATGTATGCTACAAGCGACATAGCGACAGGCCCGTGCGCAGGATTTTCCCCTGGGGGGGGTTTTCATCTACACTCATAAAAAAGTTAACCCTATAATGACTTAAAATTAACTAAAATTTAGTAAACCAAGTACAATTTTACTAATTATAAGTAGAATTTTGCTGAAATTTTCCTAAATTGAATTAAATTTTTCCTAAAACCAAGTATTTTTTTACTAAATTTAAGCAACATTTTCCTAAAACTAAGTAAATTTTTACTAAAACTTTATAAGATTTTGCTGAAAATTTCCTAAAACTAAGTAAATGTTTACTCAAATCAAGTAACTGAGGAAAATTTTGCTGATTTTTTTCCTTAAAACAAGTATTCATTTACTTAAACACTGGAAAATTTTACTTAATACAAGGTAAAAAGTGAACTTAAAATAAGTACAATATAACTAAAAAATAATACAAATGGTTTTGTTTCAGAGTATGCAAAACTGATACAAAAAATTACAATATGAAATATTTCTCAAAAGTTTCATGATACATCTGCCATAATGAGTTGAGCTATTACTCCATGATTGTTGAGAAGGCAAGATAGGCGCCTTCGCAGTGGTTGTTTAGAAAATTCATAAAGTAATTAAGAAATAAGTATCTACAAACGAACGAGAATTGTTTCTTAGATTAATATTCAAGAATTTTTTAACAATTTCAAATGTTTTTTATAAGTTCATTAATACTTAAACGTATGAAGAACTCTGCATAAATTTCAGTAAACATTTTAACTTCATTTTAGGAAAAAACACATTTTTAAGTTAAAATTTCCTAAATAGAATTTTTCACATACACAAAATTTAAGATTTTTTTCTCACTTAAAACCTTGAAAATATTCTTCCACATAAGTTTGAATTTACTCAATTGTACGATTTTTTTATTAGATCCAAATAAATGCTTTTAAGTAAATCTACTACCTTTCTAGTAAGTGAACTATTTACTATGGCTTTGAAAGAAGGAAACTGTAGTCATACTTAGTTAATTTTCCAACTTTTTAGGAAATTTGTACTGGAGCGTTTGGAAACCACTCATATTTTATTGCCAGGATCTTCGAGAAAAACTTTGATACATTCGTCCGACAGACATTGTCGGCAAAATTGGATTTCAGTAATCCATCTATCAGTACACTCAAAGGAATATGTCAGTAAAAGAAAGCAGAAAGTCTACTGAAAGAGCAGATTTTCTGCTGTTAAAAAAGAGACAGTAGACTCTGCTGAGATGGCAAACAGCTGTTTGCTGTTTTTAGCAATATATATGATACGCAAATTGTCCCAAGCTAATATAAAAGAAAATTCGAACTAAACTCGATTATGAACGCTTATCTATTTTTATATTTTATTTAACAACAGCAAATTTTAGCAGACTGCATACTCTTTAGCAGTGTGTGTTTAGACAGCAGACAATCGCTGCTATTATTAACAGACTTGTTTTCTAAGTGTAGAACTTTTTTTAAATAGTTGCTTGAAATTACATACATACATATCGAGCGCTCATATTCATAAGTGGCTATGAAAAAAACATAACTTTTCAGTAGAGCGAAAAAACTGATTTTCTCCTTAATTTGAAGAGAAATTATTAATCGTTCTTCCACAGTTTAATCTAAAAAGGATTACTTATTGCTACGATTAAAAAGTTTTCGAAATTTCCTATTATTCGCGGTTTCATGGTATAAATGTTGAAATAAGAATAACATTTATTGCAAACTCCATAACTTTTTTCATGAATTCTTGGCAATGTTGTATAGAAAACGCATTTTCTGTGATGTACACAGCGAATTTAAAGATTCCAGCTTCATCCGTCAGATTGGTCGCTTGTAACATATATGTAGCCAGTCGCGAAAATCGCTGCAATTGATGAAAAATCCAAAATTCGTCGTTGCAATTCCTTATATTTTAACTTTCTTCATTCATAATTCTGAAACTTTTCATACACAAATATTCCCCATGAAGTCAGCCGGTTTTTCTAAATATACTTTTCACATTTTTTTTCCACCATTTTTCCTATTTTAGCCTGATAACTGGGGAATCAAAATGCTATTAACGCGAAACGATGGAATTTTATAGTACGATATGCCCTTAATCTAGAAAAATGTTTTAAACAAAATCGAATTATATCCTTCGGTTTTCTGCTGCTCCATTGTTGAACTATTTTATTTCTATTATTTTTATGTTCATAGCCACCTATCCAGTCACAAACTAACGTGCGAGGGGATAGCCAAATCAGAAAATTAAAAAATGGCTTTAGAAAAAAATCTTTTTCAAATTTATATGACAGATGACATCCAAATCTGAGAATAGTTTGGCATTAAAAACTCATTTTCGAGAAAATGGTTCATATCCACTTTTGAATATAAGCCCTCGATATATATTTTGAAGAAATATTACACAAAAAACGATCAAATTCCTCAGCGATAAACCCTTCAGTCCCGCATTTTTTCTATGATAAATGCAGAAAATTGGATGTGTTTTTTGACAAAGTATGGGTTTAAATAGGATGTCTACAGAGTTTTGGGGTTTTTAATTTAGATAGGACATGCGTAAAAGGATGTTTACTCAAAATCTTTATACGCATATTCCGATTAAATAAAAAATATTTGGAAATGTTTCTTCATTTTTATAATCTTAAATGTGTATAAATTCGAATAACAAATACAGTTTTTTTGTATTCGATGAAATGCAAGAAGTGACAACTAGAAATTTTAATTCCAAAAACCCAAATAATTGGTATTTTAGAGTTTCATTTTCCTACGTAGATCCAAGTTACTGAATTTGTGGTTTGTCTTTTGCATAATACTTGCTACATTTGTACAAAAAAATACTAACTCTGAAAAATATTTAACATAAGTAATAAATATAACAAAAATTTTAGTAAGTTAAAACACATTTCTTCATTTGTCGAAATGGATTTGTATTATAATTGCAAACTCCCAAAACATTGGAAGTAACAGATACCGTTGTTGTTGCATCTGTGATGAAAATAGGACACATCGGTTAATATTTAGATACAGCTCTATAAAAATGTCCAATCGCAAATGTTACATCTTAACGCTCAACAAGCATCAAAAAAATGATTTGCTTTTATTAATAATATTTTAGATTTCATTATGATGTCATAGTGATTCTTATCTACACTTTTTTAAAATTACTAAACGATTTTGTTATTAAATTTCCAAACTTTTATTGCAGTACATAAATAAAAGTTCTTAAGATATAGCTCTAGTCGAATGTCAAGAAGTGGTATCGATTAATAAAAATGAAAATTTTCCGAACAATTTGGTGTCCATTAGCGAAATTAGCAGTACACAATCTTGAAATTGGCACAATTTGTTTAGTTTGTTTGTATTTTTCATAACTTTTGTCCGAAATTCAAGAAAGTGTCCACGATTTTTCTATGTAAATTTCGGGTTTTCATGAATTTACTGCAATATTACCATTTCAGACGAGTTTTTTTTTAAAAAACCTTAAAAATTCTATATTTTATTGCTTCAGAAAGTCTAGAAGGTTTTAAAAAGTATATGTTCGAAACCTCTCTGGGGGGGGTTTGAACCCCCAAAACCCCCCCCCTGCGCACGGCCCTGCATAGCGACATGCAACAAATTAGCCGGATTCGTTGGATAGATCACGAAAAAAATACAAAACAAAAATGTCACGAGTACAAATCATTTAGACATATCTCCCGCGAAAATGAAAATTTTGCAAAAATATTCAAAAAATTAAAACTTTTGTCCGCTGTAAGACCATCTGAACTATAGGTTTATTCTACAAAATTGATCTACTCAACATGCCCTTTCAGAATTATAGGGTCGCTACTCTGTTCCAAAAATGCTGTTGGACAGTGTTATTAAAGAAAATATATGTCACATTAATCCGATTCAGTAGTATTTTTCACAAAATAGCAAAGGCAATGCGTTGTCGGGTACGCTAGTTATGAATAAAGAACCATTTTTTGCGATTTTTCATATGAAATATTACCAATTTTTGTATGTTTTTGCAATTTTTCGTAGCCCCTCCATTCGAAAAGAAAGTTATGTGCGTTAATCGAACGCTATTTAATTTGAAACATTTGACATGTTGCAACGAGGTTTTGTGTCAGTTTTATGAAAAGAATCCCATAATTTCTGAAAAGACTATGATTTCCACAATTATAACATTACGTTGTTAAGGGATTTGCAATAGTTTTAAGATGACATATAGATTAGGGTATGCATCCCGTGATTTTCCCGCGGGAATTCGTATATTTTTCATTTCCCGAATCCCGGAAAATTCGTGCTGGAATATTAACTTTGTCATTCCGTTTGTAACACCTTGAAATATCGACCTGAGACCCTATAAAGTAGGTATATTCCTTCCCTCACTAGGACTAAAAATGGCCATAATATTCCCTAATATTGCATCCCGTGATTTTCCCGCGGGAATTCGTATATTTTTCATTTCCCGAATCCCGGAAAATTCGTGCTGGAATATTAACTTTGTCATTCCGTTTGTAACACCTTGAAATATCGACCTGAGACCCTATAAAGTAGGTATATTCCTTCCCTCACTAGGACTAAAAATGGCCATAATATTCCCTAATATTTTAGAGTACTTAAGAACATTTTTTCAATATGTCTGCTTGTACTTACTTGATATTGGGTGTGCGCATTTCCCCTATAACAAAAACGTACACCACAAAGTGATCTTTATTCGTAGGTGGTGAAATGGGATAAAAATGGTACCTTTCAAACGGCAACAGCTAGAAACGCAAAATTTGAATTGTGCATTCCTCTAATTGAGTAGATACATAATATGAAAATTCGTCCTTTTAAGGGATAAAATGGGAATAGAGGGATAAAAATGGTACCAACTAAGCGGCTGCACCTAGTATAATGAAATATGGTGTATACACTCATCTGATTGCGTAGACACATAAAAAACGGATTTTTCGAAATTCGTACTTTTTGGTGTTGAAATGGAAAAAATTGATAAAAAAGTACCAACCAAATGACCCCAGCTAGAGTCATGAAATTCGGAATAGACATTCCTCTGACTGTGTAGACACGAAAAATAAAAGGTTTCTTCCAAGTTCGTACTTTCAGGGGATACAATGGGCACAGAGGGATAAAAATAGTACCTACTATACGACTTACTAGAATGATGAAATTCGTGTGTACATTAGGGCGTACCTCAAAAAAAAAGTTCGCCGTACACCTTCGAATATGAAGTATTATTGAAAGGTAGTTTCAAAAAAATTTTTTTTATTTTTTTATGCCGAACGTAGGGGTCGCTTTTACATTTTTCTATATAACTTCTGCATTTATAAACGGATTTTAAAGTGTGATACATCGATGTTTTTGTCTTGACGAGGCCGATTTTTTTGTCTTTGAAGTCATTGAGCTCAACAAGGTTAAAAACAATGAAAAATTCAAGAAAACACTTGCATATATATATAGATTTAAATGATTTTGCTTTTAATTGTGATATAAAATATTTTGATTTAATTAAACATGAGTGTTTCTTTGGATGTGTTTCTTTAATCATGGTATCCATTTGGATGTGTTCTCATTAAAGCCTTCGATTAATTCCATCTGAAAACGCAACACAAAAATTTGGAAATGTAACACGGATGTGACATTTAGCCGGCAATTCCGTTCAGATATCGGACTATAACCACAAAACAAAAGGGACAGACATATTGTTGTCATTATATTTTTTAAACCTAATCAATAAAATGTATTATAAACTAGATATATAAAACTGTGGTTCAGAATCAAAATCCATGGATCAAAATTCAATAACTTCTGTTCTAGTAGACATTTTTGATTTCTGTAAAAATCCAAATTAGACAAGGACCCAAGGAATTTTTGAAATGTTAACATTAACAAGTAAAAACGGAGTTAAGTTCGGCCGGGCCGATCTTTATATACCCTCCACCATGGATTGCATTCCACAGAGGTTGTCGGTTTTCGTAGAAATGCAGTAATATTACAGGAAAATATAAATTTTTTAATACAGCCAAACTAAAACAAATACAAATATTGAAAAAATAATTTTATAAATAAATATAATATTTTAATTATTTCAAACCATTATTTATTTCAAATCAGAAAATATCTTATATTGATATTTTCAAAAAGCTTAAATACCATAAATATTGGTAGATAGTAGGTGCTACAGTTGGTTGTATACGAATTTGGAAAAACTTTTTATTTTGCTTGTCTATGCAGTCAGAGGAATCTAAACTCCAAATTTCATGACTCTAGCTGCGGTCATTTGATTGGTACTATTTGTATCCCCTTTTTTCATTTTAACCCCAAAAAGTACGAATTTCGAAAAATTCGTCTATTTTCCGTGTCTACGCAGACAGAGGAATGTATACTCCGAATTTCATGACTCTAGCTGAGGTCATTTGATTGGTACTATTTTTATCCTCTTTTTTCATTTTAACCCCAAAAAGTACGAATTTCAAAAAATCTGTTTATTTTAAGTATCGACGTAATCAGAGGAATGTATACACCTAATTTCATTTTTCTAAGTGTAGCTGTTTGGTTGGTACCATTTTTATCCCTCCGTACCCATTGTACCCCTTGAAAGTACGAATTTGGAAAAAACCTTTTATTTTTCATGTCTACGTAGTCAAAGGAATGTATACTCCGAATTTCGTGACTCTCACTGCGGTCATTTGGTTGGTACTATTTTTATCCCCTTTTTCTATTTTGACCCCAAAAAGTACGAATTTCGAAAAATCAGTTTATTTTCCGTATCTATACAGTCAGAGGAATGTATACTCCGACTTTCATGACTCTAGCTGCGGTCATTTGATTGGTACTATTTTTATCCCCTTTTTTCATTTTAACCCCAAAAAGTACGAATTTTTAAAAATCCCTGTATTTTACTTGTCTATGCAATCTGAGGAATGTATACACCGAATTTCATTATTCTAGGTACAGCCGTTTGGTTGGTACCATTTTTATCCCTCTATTCCCATTTTACCCCTTAAAAGTACGAATTTGGAAAAAATACTTTTATATTATGTATCTACTTAACTAGAGGAATGTACACCGAATTTCGTGTTTCTAGCTGTTGTCGTTTAATATGTACCATTTTTATCCCTTTTTTGCCCCATTTCACCCCCTACAAATAAGAATCACTTTATGGTGAACGTTTTTGCTATAAGGGAAATGCGCATGCCAAATATCAAGCAAATATAAACAGACATATTCAAAAAACATGCTTAAATACGCAAAAATATTAGGGATTATTATGGGTATTTTTAGTCCTTGTGAGGGAAAATTTTTTCCCTTTGGACCGATTTCGCCCCATTTCAATCCCAACCGATCTACGACTATAAGACGCATTTATGGAAAATTTGAACATTCTAGCTCCTTTCGTTTAGATGCTAGCGTGCTTTCAACAGACGGACGGACGGACGGACGGACGGACGGACGGACATGGCTAGATCGTCTTAGAATTTTATGACGATCAAGAATATATATACTTTATAGGGTCTCATGTCGATATTTCAAGGTGTTACAAACGGAATGACAAAGTTAGTATACCCCCATCCTGGAGGTGGAGGGTATAAAAATCGGAGTTACAACAAATCGGATATATTTTAGAAATCGACCCAAAGTTGACTACTTTTCGTATTTTTCGATTTTAAAGAAAGAGCCAGGACAATATCCCAGTTCAAATCAAATATTGATTACAGACCAAAAAAATGCAAACGAAAAAAAACTAAAAACAAGTAAGGAAAGGCTAAAGTCGTGCGGGGCCGACTATATAATACCCTACACCACTCCCTGCGTATGTACCTCGCTTTGATTACTAAACGCAGGTATTTCAGGGAACAATTTTATGTAGTTCATACAAATTATATAAATTATATTCATATAATTTATATGCTATAAATTCATCTTCATTCAAATTTAACGAGTATGGTAAATAATATGGTATTTGATCTAATTGTCCGACAGAAAAATACAAATTATACAGTAGTATACCAAAGTCATTTCAAAGTATGGACATATGGACATCACCCAAACAATTCTCATTGCAATTAAATTCGGTAAAAAGGTGAAATCGGGAAGGATTTTTGCATCCTGTAAATGTATGTGTTTGACAAAAAATGTTAATTCGGAAAGGACATTTGTATGGGGGTATATTGAAACCTGGAACGATGTGACCCGCTTTCACCATGTCTGTTTATTGGTGAAATATAATATGTAAAATTTGGCCAAAATCGGTTAAACATTCGGGAGCAACATTTGTATGAGGGCTATATCTAAATCTGAACCTATCTTACGCACTTTCACCATAGATGTTTCTAGTTCGATTATAAGATGTTGTGCCAATTTTAAAGAAAAACGGGTACAATGTGTGGATTTTAGAGCGGAAAAAGTGAAATCGGGAGCGACATTTGTATGGGGGCTATATCTAAATCTGAACCGATCTTACCCAATTTTTGCATTCGTGTTTCTAGTTGGATTATAAGATCTTCTGCAAAATTTAAAGAAAATCAGTTACAATATGTCTTTTCTAGAGCGGAAAATGTCAAATCGGGAGCGACATTTGTATGGGGCCTATACTAAATCTGAACCGATTTCCTCCAAATTCAATACCGATGGTCATTGGCCAGAAAAAATAACTTCTGCCAAGTTTCATGACAATCGGACAACAATTGCGACCTGTAGAGAGCGAACAAGCTTAGATGGACAGCAGACGGACAGACGGACAGACGGACAGACAGACAGACAGACAGACAGACAGACAGACAGACAGACAGACAGACAGACAGACAGACATCGTTAAATCGACTCAGCTGGTGATTCTAAGCCGATCGGTATACTTAAAGGTGGCTCTAGCTCGATTATTTCTTGGTGTTACAAACATTTGGCGCGAAACTAACTTATAATACCCTAGCCCACGAAATGGTGTAGGGTATAACAAGTAAGGAAAGGCTAAAGTCGGGCGGTGGCGACTATATAATACCCTACACCACTCCCTGCGTATATACCTCGCTTTGATTACTAAACCCAGGTATTTCATGGGAGCAATTTTATGTAGTTCATATAAATTATACAGTTACTATAAATTCATCTTTAGTCAAAGTTAATGAGTATGGTAAATAATAAAGTAAATGATCCAGCAGATATTCCGAGTAAAGTAAATAAAGGGTGATTTTTTAAGAGCTTGATAACTTTTTTTTTAAAAAAAAACGCATAAAATTTGCAAAATCTCATCGGTTCTTTATTTGAAACGTTAGATTGGTCCATGACATTTACTTTTTGAAGATAATTTCATTTAAATGTTCACCGCGGCTGCGTCTTAGGTGGTCCATCCGCTTAGTCCAATTTTGGCATTTCCACGTTTTTGAGTAACAGAGACCCAATTGGTGCGAACGGCGACGAATCGAAAATTGGTGGTCATCATTAACACTGGCCGATACAGCTGCGATATTTTCTTCAGTTCGCACTCTACGTAAGCGTGTTGGTGGTTTAATGTCCAACAATGTAAATTTGGTGCGAAATTTAGTCACAATAGCCCGAATAGCCGCTTCAGTGGGTCGATTAAACTGACCATAAAATGGAAGCGCGCAATGAACTTTATTATTTGAACATATTATTCACGGTTGGTATTCCTTGTTGAAACATATAATGATCTGCAAAATTTGATGAAGATCCGATGTAGGATGTGGTTTCTAGAGCTGTAATAGAGAAGAATGGGGCTCCATTTGGGTTATACCAAAGTAAGGACATATGGGCATCTCCCAAACAAGTATTGAAAGGCTAAAGACGAACGCAGCCGACTATATGATATACCCCACTTTCTATCTCACTACAATTCAATTCGGTAAAAAAGTGAAATCGGGAAGGATTTTTGAATCCTGTAAATGTAAGTGTTTGGCAAAAAATGTTAAATCGGAAAGGACATTTGTATGGGGGTATATTGAAACATGGAACGATGTGACCCGCTTTCACCATGTATGTTTATTGGTGAAATATAATATGTAAAGGGAGCAACATTTGTATGGGGACTATATCTAAATCTGAACCGATCTTTCCCAATTTTCAGCAAAGGTGTTTCTAATTCAATTATAAGACGTTGTGCCAATTTTAAAGAAAATCGGGTACAATATGTGGTTTCTAAAGCGGAAAAGTGAAATCGGGAGCAACATTCGTATGGGGGGCTATATCTAAATCTGAACCGATCATACCCACTTTCAGCATAGGTGTTTCTAGTTCGATTATAAAATGTTGTGCAATTTTAAAGAAAATCGGGTACAATATGTGGTTTCGAGAGCGGAAAATGTCAAATCGGGAGCGACATTTGTATGGGGGCTATATCTAAATCTGAACCAAATTCAATACCGATGGTCCTTGACCAGAAAAAATAACTTCTGCCAAGTTTCATGATAATCGGACAACAATTGCGACCTGTAGAGTGCGAACAAGCTTAGATGGACAGCAGACGGACGGACGGACAGACAGACATCGTTAAATCGACTCAGCTGGCGATCCTTAGCCGATCCGTATACTTAAAGGTGGGTCTAGCTCAATTATTTCTTGGTGTTACAAACATTTGGCGGAAAACTAACTTATAATACCCTTGACCACGAAGTGGTGTAGGGTATAAAAATGAGCGTTGGCATGGCAGAAGTATTGCTGGGTAACTATACCTGCATATACACATACTTACATAAGCAATTCAATGAGATGCTTGTAAGATGGCATGTGTGCTTTATTACTTGGTGCGATTTTTTAAACGCAAATTCGGCAAGTTAGTTGTGCTTCTCGTTCGTTTGTGAGAATCATATCCTTATAGAGGCCGGGTTTGATGTTGAAAAGTCGCTACGAAGCCACTTGAAAAGACTTTTGACATGGTCGAAATCTTGATAGTGGTAGTCTGCAGCTAAGTAATAAATGTCACCACGCCATTTGTAAATAAATTTGCATTCTATTAAATATAGAAGCAAAATGGTCTTGAGCCTGGACAATATCCCAGTTCAAATCAAATATTGATTACAGATCAAAAATTCGCTACGAAGCCACCTGAATGAAACCTTTAGACAGGGTGGAAATCATGATAGCGGTAGTCTGCAGCCAAGTAATAAATGTCACCATGCCATTTGTAAATAAATTTGCATTCTATTAAATATAGATGTAAAATGGTCTTGAGCCAGGACAATATCCCAGTTCAAATCAAATATTGATTACTGACCAAAAAAAAAATACAAACGAAAAAACTACAACAAATGAGCGTTGGCACGGCAGAAGTATTGCTGGGTAACTATACCTGCATATACACATACTTACATATGCAACTCAATGAGATGCTTGTAAGATGGCATGTGTACTTTATTACTTGGTGCGATTTTTTAAACGCATATTCGGCAAGTGAGTTGTGATTCTCGTTTGTTTGTGAAAATGACCTCCTTATAGAGGCCGGGTTTGATGTTGAAAAGTTGCTGCGAAGCCACCTGAATGAAACCTTTAGACAGGGTGGAAATCATGATAGTGGTAGTCTGCAGCCAAGTAATAAATGTCACCACGCCATTTGTAAATAAATTTGCATTCTATTAAATATAGATGCAAAATGGTCTTGTGCCAGGACAATATCCCAGTTCAAATCAAATATTGATTACAGACCAAAAAAACTAAAAAAAAATACAATTTTTATTTTTTTTTTTGTTTTTACTTTTTATAACATATATTTAAGTATTTGTTCATAATGTGTAGAATTTTGTTTACAGATGTTCATCTTTTTCAGAAAATTGAAAAAAATTAATTTTTTTTTGACTTTGTCCAACTGTTTCTCACATATTTTAAGAGATTTTTCACTCAAGTTTTTTATTAGAAATTGTGGTTTCTTAGCTTTAGCCAAAACTAAAGAAGTAGTAAAAAATATTAAAAAAAATCCTGATTTTGAAAAAACACAACATTTTTCCTTCTTAAGTTTTTACCAAAATATATAGATATTTGGAAAGGTTTCCCGTTTTTTTCAGGGTAACTTTCCCCTTGGAAGATAGCATACATGTAGTGCAAAAAGTCAAATTTCGAAGTTCCATTTTCTTCTCATTAACTTCTGAAAAGTAGATTCGCAGATAAAAAGAGATTAAATTTCCTTTATCCTCACGCCAAATTTTATAACAATTGGAGTTCATTTGCCATTACCATGCCCAAAAACAATAATAAAGCTTGATTTAGCATACAAATCGAATTACTGCATGAACAATTGAACACATGCCGTAGTGCATTCATTCAGGAATAAAACATTGACATTGATTTATTGATCGTAAACCTAAATATCAATTGAATTATCCTCAATGTGCATGTTCCCTCATAATAAGCATTTATTATATCCTCCACCCCCAGGATCGGGGTATAATGTTTGTAACACCTTGAAATGTCGACCTGAGACCCTATAAGGTATATAAGGGGTGGTTATATTTTAAGGGCCGATGATGATTTTGAATAAAACACAAATTATGTAGGAAATTATTGTCATTTCTTTTTATTATGATAATATTGGTATGGTTCAATTATGTATGGAACAAAATATCGGCCACACGTCCATCCGATGGTCAAAATTTTCGATGACGCTGAGGCATAATTGAAGGTCCTTTTCTTTCAAATAGCCCCAAAGAAAGAAGTCCAACGGTGTGAAATCACATGATCTGGGCTTCTAATTGACATCGCCACGGCCATTGAATTTGTCGCGCAAAAGAGCCATTGTTTCGTTAGCTGTGTGGCAAGTGGCACCGTCCTTTTGAAACCACATATGGTCCACATCCATATCATCCAATTCGGTTCATAAAAAGTTCGTTATCGTCTCACGATAGCGAAGACCATTTACAGTAACTGCCTGACCGGCCTCATTTTCGAAAAATGCAGCCCGATGATGCCGCCAGCCCATAAACTGCACCAAACAGTCACTCTTTGTGGGTGCATTGGTTTATCGACAATCACTCTTGGATTATCATTCGCCCATTATTATCATTCTGCTTATTGACGAATCCACTGAGGTGAAAATGTGTGATTAAATTGACCGAAAAAATCACGAAGTTCAGGATATGAATTTGATTTTAACGACAATTTTCATAATAAGCCTGAATAACATTAACGCATTGTTCGATTGTGTATCTTTCGATGGTACAAATTGAGTTAGTCTGAAATTGAGAAAAGTCAAATGAAATGCAAAAAACTTGACGTTTAGGTGTGGTTCACATTTAACATCGGCCCTTACAATTTAACCACCCTAATTGTGTAGATACGTAAAATAAGGAGATTTTAGAAACTCGTACTCTTAAGGGGGTAAAATAGGAAAAGGGGGTATGGTACCAACCAAATGACCTATCTATAACAAGTACGGAAAGGCTAAAGTCGGGCGGGCCGACTATATGATACACTCCACTTTCTATCCGAATACAATACAATCCGTTAAAAAAGTGAAACGGGAAGAATTTTTGTATGTTTCCTAATCATAGGCTAATATGATGTGGTCCAATTTTTCAAATCGAGAAGAATATTTTTATCAGGGCTATATCCAAACATGGAATGAAGTGACCCACTTACACAATAGGTTCCACCAGTTCAAGTATAATGTGTTATGATCAATTTGAAGAACTTCGGCGAAATTACGTGGTTTCTGGGGCGGAAAAAGTCAATCCGGGAGCGAAATTTGTATGGGAGCTATATGTATTTAAATCTGAACCGATCTGACCAATTTTCACCACGGGTGTTTCTAGTTGAAAGATAAGATATTTTGGAAGATTTGAAGAAGATCTGTTAAAATATGAGGTTTCTAGAGCGGAAAAGTCAAATTGGGAGCGAAATTTGTATGAGAGCTATATGTATATAAATCTGAACCGATCTGACCAATTCTCACCAAGGGTGTTTCTAGTTGAAAGATAAGATATTTTGGAAGATTTGAAGAAGATCTGTTAAAATATGAGGTTTCCAAAGCGGAAAAAGTCAAATTGGGAGCGAAGTTTGTATGGGAACTATATATAAATCTGAATCGATCTAAAAATTTTTCAACACAGGTGTTTCTAGTGGAAATATAAGATGTCTGGCCAATTTTGAAGAAAATCTGTTGCAATATATGGTATCTAGAGTGAAAAGAGTCAAATCGGGAGTGAAATTCGTATGGGGGCTATATCTAAATCTGAATTTTTACCATAGGTGTTCCTAGTTCAAATATAAGACGTTTTGCCAAATTTGAAAACAATCTGATAAAATATGTGGTTTCTAGGGCAGAAAAAGTCAAATCGGGAGCGAAATTTGAATGGGAACTATATATAAATCTGAAACGATCTGACCTATTTTCACCACACTATCTAAAATATACGATGTTTTGCCAAATTTGAAAACAATCTGATAAAATATGTGGTTTCTAGAGCGGAAAATGTCAAATTGGGAGCAAAATTTGTATGGGAGCTATATCTAAATCTGAACTGATCCGAATAACATTTACCGCACATATTTCCAGTTGAAATCTAATGTACTGTGCTAAATTTGAAGACTATTGGTTAAAATATGTGATCTCTGGAGTGCAAAAGGTTAAATGGAGAACGAAAATTTTGTGGGAGCTATATCTAAATCTAAACCGAACTGGCCCAAATTCACCATAAATATTTCCAGTTTAATTATAAGGTACTGTGCCAAATTTGAAGCAAATCGTGTAAAATATGTGGTTTCTAAAGAGGAAAAAGTCAAATCGGGAGCGACATCTGTATAGGGCCTATATCTAAACCTGAACCGATTTCCTTTAAATTAAATAGGGTTCGTCCTTGGACCTTTAAACTAACTCGTGCCAATTTTTGTTACAATCGGACTATAATTGCGACCTGTGCTGTGATTACAACAATATATGTATGTCCGTCCGTCTGTCCGGACATTGCTAAATCGATTCAAAAGGTGATTCTAAGTCGATCGGTGTACTTAACAATGGGTCTATCTCCCTTCCCTTTGGGTGTTACAAACAAATGCACAAAGACATAATACTCTCGTGGAGTGTATAAATATGAGAATATTTATGTTTTAAATTCACTTGAAATATTATTTCGATAGTGTAATCGTATTGGTAGCTTTGCCTTTTTTACTTGTTTTTTAATTATATACATTACTTATAAAATATAAATATACTTTTAAAATTTAACTAGATTTGTATTTCTGGTACAAACATTTCAATAGAACAAAAGTTATTGAATTTTGGCGATGTACTTTGATTCTGAACCACTATGCGTCGGTGTTGTTTTAAATTAATGATTGATTTTGAAATTTTCTGCGAAGAATGGAATCACTCATTTCTGATTTCGTTGAAAATATATGTGATGATGAAATTGTGAAGTTATCAACCAAACAAAATCTTTATGTAACTCAATTATCTCTGTATGTACTCACGAGCACTCACTCCTCTTTAATTGCAAAGCAAACGGCCAATTCCATGAATGTCTTACTTAAATCCAAAAACAACCAACTCCATGGAAATGCGAAAATGCCCGGCACATACACTCAATGGGCAATTTTCCAAAAATTTACAGCGATACATATGTCTATATATACATGCAAGTGTATGTTTGTAGTCAGTGGCAGTGGAACCACCATGAACACAAACTAATTTCAACACATTCAATGAAAATTATAACATTTTTATTGCTGCCTTCCCTACGCTCCCCTTCCACTTTACATCCATGCAACAGCCACGTCTATTACGAAATACAGGTGAAATCAGTGTAAACGTTTTCAATTAAGTGTTTAAAATGAAATTTCCCCAAAACAATGAAAACGAAAAACAAACGAAAAAATCGCCCGGGCAAAGGGTTAACAAATACACACGAAAGCGGCGGAGATACAGTTCGGAGGTCACAATGATTTGGCGAAAACCTCATTTTTCCGCTGGTTTTCAAAGTATGTTTTTGCATTAAGGACACTCTTGTTGTTGTGGAGTTAAACCAATACAATTGCAAAAACAAAACAAAAACAACTACAGCAGCAACAACAACAACAGGATATTATTTTAGAACAACGTTTATAGTTACCCCGGCAAAGCAGAAAATACAAGCGGTATCACTGCTATCAGCACATGTGGAAATCACGTTGTGAAGCTTGTACTTACAGCTCCTACTACATGCAGCAATGTTCAGTCGCAGTACAGGATAAGCAGCACAACGGCATAATGTTTAAACAACGAGCGGCGTTTAATAAGTTGGACATGTCCAAAGTGTTCCACCAGAGTTTTGTAAGTGGATACCGGAAAAAATATATTCTATCAAAGGATCAACATTTTCATTAAATAACAAGTATGGAAGGTTAAAGTCGGGCCTGGCCGACTATATGATACCCTACACTTAGTCATTATACCCTATGGTGTAGGATATAAAAAGCTAATTACATTTGAACCGGGTGATATACAATGCAGCTATAACAGGATTTATTTTGTATGTATTTGTATTTGTAAGGAAATTTGAACACAAACTTTGAATGGGAGCTATATACAAATCTGAACCGATCTGACCCATGTTTAGCAAAGGTTTTCTATGGAGTGGAGTGTTAAATATGTGGTTTTTAGAGCGGAAAGAGCGGGAGCTATATATAAACTGAACCGATGTGACCCACTTTCGCTATAGTAACTTCTATTTGAAACATTAGTGCGAAATTAGAGGAAAATCTGTTCAAAAAGGCTATTTCTAGAGCGGAAATAATCAATTCAGTAGCGAAATTTGTACTGGAGTTATATATATATATATATATACGTATATATATATATATCTGAAGTCATCTGACCAATTTTCACCAGAGCTATTTTTAGTTGAAATATAATTCTAAGAAAATCTGTCAAAGTTTGTGGTTTCTAGAGCGGAAAGAGTCAAATCGGAGGAGACATTTGTCTGGGAGATCTATCCTATTTTTACCAGAGCTGTTTTTAGTTGAAATATATGAAAAAGTAAAATCGGAAGCAAAATTTGTATGGGAGCTATATCTAAATCTGGACCGATTTGCTTCAAATTAAATAGCGTTCATCCTTATCCCATAAAACTTCGTTGTGCAAAGTTTCATTTAGTTCTAACGACAATTGCGACCTGGACTTTGATTACAAGAATAGACTGACAGACGGACGGACGAACATCGCTAAATCGGCTCAAAACGTGATTCTAGGTCGATCGGCATAATAAACGATGGGTCTATCTCGTTTCCTTTTGGGTGGTACAAACAATTGCACAAAGACATTATATCCTGTGGTGTAGGTATAAAAAGTAGTTCTCGTTTCACATAATTTTATTTTGGAATTTGAAATTGATTTATTTTAATGCATGATTTGTATATATACTTAGAGGAAAACTTGGCGTTACCTTTTGACTCTGATTATCCCGTTGATGCCATAATAAAAGGGAATAGTTAAGCGATGGCCACAAAAATGTAATAAGTGTCATATTTTCATTCAAAATAAAAATCAAAAAAATACTTTTTTAAATTTAACATGGAGTTTATTTTGAAAGACTGGAAAGTTAATTTTAAGTTGTGGTAAAAGAATCCAAATTTTGCACTACTTTCCATTTTACAGAAGTAAAGTAGTGTTCAGTTCGGCCGGGCCGAACCTAACATGCCCTCCACCATGGATTTCATTCCACAGTATTATCTGCTGCTCAGATTTTACATAGAAGCGCAGTAACATTACAGGAAAAAGTCGAATTTTTTCATATAGCCGAACCAAAAAAAATAAAAACATTGCAAAAAACAAGTCAGGAAAGGCTTCAGTCGGGCGGGGCTGACGATATAATACCCTACACCACTCCCTGCGTATATACCTCGCTTTTATTAATAAAGCCAGGTGTTTGATAGGAGCAATTTTATGTAGTTCATATAAATTATACAGTTTAACAAAATCATCTTTAGTCATATTTAACGAGTATGGTGAAATAATATGATAATTGATCCAATTTTCCGGCAGACAAACACAAAGTATACAGTAGTAATAGGATGAATCGGACCAACATTTGAAAGGGGCCTGGTCCAAAACATGGACCTATATATTTGTCATTCACGGTAGGCATTCCTAGTTGAAATATATCATGATCCGATATAAGACGTAGTTTCTAGTTTCTAGGGCTTTAATAGAGTAGAATGCGGCCCCATATTCCAAAGTATTGACACATATATTTGACTTTCATAGTATGTATTCTTAGTTGAAATATAATATAATCTGCAAAATTTGAAAAACTTCCGATGTAAAATGTGGGTCCTATAGAGGTAATAATTCAAATGGGGCCCATTTGTTAGGCCGCTACATTAAAAAGTGGGCCTTTACAGATCACTTTCAAAGTAGGTATTCTTTATTGAAATATAACATGATATGCAAAATGTTATCAAGATCCAATGTAAGGTGTGGGTTCTAGAGCGACAATAGTGTAAACTGGGGGCCCATTTGTAATGGGGCTATACTAAAACTTGGACCCATATAGGCTTTCAAAATTCGTATTTCTAGTATAACTGTAACATTGTGTGGAAAATTTGATAAAGATCGGATGTAAAATGTGAATTTAAGAGCAATAATAGTGTAAATCGGGGGTACATTTGTTGGGGACTATATCAAAACATAGACCTATGTGGTCCACTTTTCTGTGAGCTATTTCTAGTTCAAATATAACACGGTCCTGAAAATTTGGTCATGATCCCATGTAAAATGTGTATTCTAGAGCAGTAATAGTGGAAATTATAGGGATATTTGTATGCAGGCTATATCTAAATCTGAACCGACTTTCTCCAAATTCAATACCAATCGTCCTTGGCCAAAAAAAGTTACTTCTGCCAAATTTCATGACAATCGGACAACAATTGCGACCTGTAGAGTGCGAACAAGCTTAGATGGTCAGCAGACGGACGGACGGACGGATCGTTAAATCGATTCAGCTGGTGATTCTAAGCCGATCCGTATACTTTGACGGAAAACTAACTTATAATACCCTAGTCCACGAAGTGGTGTAGGGTATAATAATAATTTTATAAATAAATATACAGCGTGGCGCAGAATGAGCTATATGGTTTGAATTCTTTATAACTTTTTATATTCCACGCCACAGGGTATAATGACTTTGCGCATTTGTTTGTAACACCCAAAAGCAAACTAGATAGACCCATCGTTTATTATACCGATCGACTTAGAATCACTTTTTGAGTCGATTTAGCAATGCCCGTCCGTTCATCCGTCGGTCCATCTATTCTTGTAATCAAAGTACAGGTCGCAATTGTTGTTAGAACTAAATGAAACTTTGCACAATGAAGGATATTTAATTTGCACAATGAAGGATATTTAATTTGGGATAAGGATATTTAATTTGAAGCAAATCGGTTCAGATTTAGATATAGCTCTCATAAATAAAACCGATATATCGTCTATACGGGTAGTCCACTTTAAACCTAAAGACCCTCACATTCTAGTTAAAATTAAATCATTTTTAATTTGAACTGGGATATTGTCCTGGGTCATAAAATTCTAAGACGATCTAGCCATGTCCGCCCGTCTGTCTGTTGAAAGCACTCTAGCATCTAAACCAAAGGAGCTAGGACGTCCGAATCTGCGTCTTATATTATGCGTCTTATTATAGAGATAAAAATGGTTCCAGTCAAACGGCTGCATCTAGAATAATGAAATTCGGTGTATACATTCCTCCGATTGCGTAGACACGTAGACGCAACTGGAGTCATAAAATTCGGAGTAATCATTCCTCTGACTGTGTAGACACGAAAAATAGAAGGTTTTTCCCAAATTCATACATTCAAGGGCTATAATGGGTACAGAGGGATAAAAATAGTACCAACTAAACGACTACAGCTAGAATGATGAAATTCGGTATTTACATCCCTCTAATTGCGTAGACACGTAAAATTCTTATTCTCACAAACGAACGAGAAGCACAACTCACTTGCCGAATTTGCGTTTAAAAAATCGCACCAAGTAATAAAGTACACATGCCATCTTACAAGCATCTCATTTCTTATTTTTATTTAGGATCACTGCTTAGTTATCCGGTCTTAAAGAAACTCAAATCTATTGTAGTTTCGGTTGTTTTTTGCTGGTTCGTTAAAAGTTTTAATTTATTAATCGATCAAATCAATTTTTTGGTTTAATCTACTCACTCCATCCTAGTTCCTGCACACACACACAGCTAGTAAACTAATCTTCACTATTTTCGTATTTTGTTTAATTTTATATCCAACAAATTCAAAGATTTTTGTATTTAAAAACGTTCAACCAAAATGAAAGCACCGGTTTCCCCGGTTTGTCGAAAATAACAGTTTTTCAAAAACCAGAGGACGGTTAACCGGTTTCGGTTTTGACATCCCTATTTATGTTACGATATGCTGGATTATTTTAAATATAAATAATTTTTAATAGTTTATTTGTGTGAAAATGAAAAACTGGTGGAACCGGACAAAAGCCAGGTTTAACCGGATTTCCGCGATTTTGAGAAAAAAACCTTTTTCTACTAAAATCACTTTGATCACTCTATTTGCAATTGTTCCAATTTTATGAACCAAATTTAAAAGAAAATGTTAATATGTCTACTTTTTCCTAATTGTTTCAAAACACTATGCAAAGAATAAACAATAATTTAGTGCGCGAGACCTAAAAATGCTTTTTATTTTGATTCAAAGAAATGAACATAAGCATGGATTTTTCTGGTTGGTATTACTTTCGACGATAAACGAAACTTTTATTTTGTTGTTCAAATTTCCTTGCGTGACACACCTCGTATCGCTTAAGCTGCGATCCACACCAACACTTGCGTGCATTTGTATAAACATATAAAAAAGTGTAGTTGGATGTTGGAAACAATGCCATAATTACCAATGCACACACCCCATGCTCTCTCTCTCTCTCTCTCTGCTAAGCCTTCATTCACGCATTCTTTAATATAACAAATATATCACCCAGCCTTCAACTCTGCTTTTGCCGGCGGAAGCGGAAGTGTGTTCGGGTAACAAGCGTGCACATGCACAAACCCAGCCGCACACACATGCGTCTCATCAGTGTACCTACTAATCCAGTGAACTCTGCCCCCCTCCCTCCAAAAAAATTCTGCTGTTCTTGCTGCTACTGAGAATGATTATCCAGTGTGTGAGTGCGATTGTTTGTACCACTTACACATGTGTATCTGTGAGTTTTACACATGTGTTCACAAGCGTGTAAGTATGGATTTCCGTGTAAGGAATTTAGTTTCCGGTTTGTGAGCTTTCATCTATTACTTGGAATGTGCATTCATGCCTGCATAAGTAGACACAAATACATATATTATTGTAAAACTGTTCTTAGCAGATCCTAATACGTCGTGCAATGCAACTAGAAAAACAAGTGCGATAAAGAGCTTTGGGAAAAGTTTACAGTTTAGTTTTGTGAGAACGTCACAAGGACAGATAACACTCAAAATAATGCGTTGTTATTTAGAAACAAATATTTATACAAAAAAAAAAACAATGTTATGACAGCGGATTATGATGCAGAAAGTAAAAGAAAATATATGTGTTTCAGCGATTTGAAAGTTTTCATATGAAGGAAAGCATCCATTTTGGGTTCTGCATCGGCGTTATCAATAAAGAGCCACTGGCTGGTTGGTCACGACAACACTGAGATACTGGAGCGAAATACCCAGAAAACAGCAGCATCTACAAAAAACGAAAGTATTTAATGACGAAAAGTATTGTGTGTGGAAATTAGAAAACGAGGTAATTGATATATGTGTTGTGTGACTCTCGTGTGCTGTAACCGATGTGTGAATTTTGGGATACCCCAGTTTATTTAATCGTGTCAAGCTTATCTGAATAAAGACAGAAAGTATTCCAAAACACTGCAAAAATAGTTATATGAAGTAGATTAGATAAAACAAGTAAAAACGGCGTTAAGTTCGGCAGGGCCAGTTGCTGTATTATTACAGGAAAATACATATTTTTTAATATAGCCAAACCAAAAAAGCCAATAGAAATATTGAAAAAATAATTTTAAAAATAAATATAATATTTTTATTATTTCAAGCCACGCTTATAAGACAAGGCTACCAATACGTTTACACCATAAATATCGAAATAATACTTGAAGTCAATTCAAAAATTAACTATTCTTATATTTATATTTTCAAAAAAGCTTAAATACCATAAATGTTTGTAGGCAATGGGTGCTACAGTTGGTTGTATTTCCATTCTATTTTAATTCCAAAAGTACAAATTTTGAAAATCCATTATCTCACGTATATAGTGCAAAATAACTTAACTTCAAACGACTTTTGCGTAGAAGTACGAATTTGGAAAAATCTTTTTATTTTGCGTGTCTATGCAGTCAGAGGAATGTATACACCAAATTCCATGATTCTAGCTGAGACCATTTGATGGTACCATTTTTATCCCCTTTTTCAATTGTTACCTCTTTATTTTACGTGTCTACGCAGTTAGAGGGATGTACACACCGAATTTCATCATTCTAGCTGTATTCGTTTATTTGATACTATTTGTATCCCTCTGTACCCACTGTATCACTTGACAGTACGAATTTGGAAAACCATTTTTTCGTGTCTACGCAGTCAGAGGAATGTATACTCCGAATTTCATGTCTCAAGCTGTGGTCATTTGGTTGGTACTCTTTTTATCCCCTTTTTCCATTTTAACCCAAAAAAGTACGATTTTGCGATTTTTGCGTTTGTTTTCCGTGTCCACGCAGTCAGAGGAATGTATACACCGAATTTCATTATTCTAGACGCAGCCGTTTGGTTTGTACCATTTTTATCCCTTTATTCCCATTTTATCCCTTAAAAGTACGAATTTAAAAAAAAAATATGTTTAAATTATGCATCTACTCAATTAGAGGAATGTACACACCGAATTTCGCGTTTCTAGCTGTTGTCGTTTAATATGTACCATTTGTATCCCTTTTTGTCCCATTTCATCCCCTGCGAATAAAAATCGCACGTTAGTATACCCCCAAAGTTATTATACCCCCATCCTGGTGGTGGAGGGTGGAAAAATAAATTAGATTTCCGTAGGCGACGATATCTTAGGTTAGTTACAAAATGCGAAAAAAATCGCTGAAAATTCACCATTAAGAGGGCTCTTTTAGTAGGTAAGAATAAAGTAAATTGCGGGCCGGAAAAGCGGTCGATATCGAAGGCTTTTCAGAAATCTTGGTTATTGATCTCAGCATTTAGCCTATTCAAGCAAAAAAAAACACTAATAAACTTCATCAGGTATTATTCGTTAGTAGGTGTCAAAAGAAAAAAGGAATTGTGTATTAGGGTTATAGTTAATGTTAAGTCGATAAAGATCAATATATTAAATAAAATGTTTATTGTCGTATAATATAATGTTGTGGTAAGTGATATTTGTGCGTAACAGCATGAGGTCAGTTTGGTCTGAAGTGTGTGGGAATCGGGGCTCAAAAAAATCAATTTTGTGGAATTGTCGAGCCGAGAATGGGAGGGCTAAGTGGGAGGCTAAACACCAAAGTATCGGTGTCAGTGTGATCCTTATAAATATTTTAAGTACAGGATGTGTTCAGCAATATTACTTAAAACACTACGATGAACATTTCAACCATCTAGCTCCTCAAAACACGGAGTTGTTATTTAGAAAAAAAAAACAATCATACAAGAAATAACAATGTTATGACTGTATATTATGATGGAGGAAGTAAAAAAGGATATACGTGTATCAACGTTTTGTAAGATTACATATGAAGGAAATATATACCGTTATCAAACAATGTTCAGCTTATGTCAGCTATATTATATGAATATCATTGCCTTCATAGCTTTATTCAATAGACGTACATGTTTGATCAAATCGTTCGCCTTGTTCATTTGACTTTTTTATACACTCCACCTAAGGATGGGGGTATTATATTCACTTTGTCATTCCGTTTGTAACACCTTGAATTAGTCAGACCCCATAAAGTACAGGGTGCGGCAAAAGTCGCGAAGGGATTTGAAAAATTGATAACTTTTCTAATTTAATTTTCCCCCTTTTTATACCCTCCACCTCCAGGATGGGGGTATATTCACTTTGTCATTCCGTTTGTAACACCTTGAAATATTTATCGGAGACCCCATGAAGTATATATATTCTGGGTCGTGGTAAAATTCTAAGACGATATAGCCATGTCCGTCTGTCCGTCTGTCTGTCTGTTGAAAGCACGATAGCGGCCGAACGAAATGAGCTAGAAGGTTCAAATTTTTCCTAAATGTGTCTTATGGTTGTAGATCGCTTGGGATTGAAAGTGGACGAAATCGGTCCAGAGGTTTAGAGTATTTCAGCATGTTTTTTGAACATATTAGCTTGTATTTACTTGATATTTGCAATTCACATTCCCTCGACATTCTTTAATCTACTGGTAATACTGTGGAATGCACTCCGTGGTGGAGGGTATATAAGATTCGGCCCGGCCGAACTTAACGCCTTCTTACTTGTTCTTTTTAGGACTTATAAAATAAATCATGCAAACTTTACAAATTTATCCAACGAACCAATATCATAGCAATTTAAGATATACAAAGTCAGACATTTGTTCGGAAAGCATATTTTTAAAAGTATTTGTTACAATCAAACTCTATTTGACACAAACATAGTTTTGGCGTCATAATAAAGCTACACAATTTCTAATAAAAAATATATGAGTGTAAAATCTCTTAAAATATGAGAGAAACAGTTCGACAAAGTCAAAAAAAGAAATTACGTTTTTTTTTTTCAATTTTCAAAATCTAAAAAACGTAAAATCTGTAATACAAAAAAAATAAAATTTTGTATTCGCATTATGAACAAATACGGAAAAATATGTTAAAACAAGTAAGGAAAGGTTAAAGTCGGGCGGGGCCGACTATATAATACCCTACACCACTCCCTGCGTATATACCTCGCTCTAATTACTAAACCCAGGTGTTTCATGGGTGCAATTTTATATAGTTCGTATAAATTATACAGTACAGTACAGCAAATTTAACGATTATGGTAAAATTGATGAAAATAATTTACATTATGTTACTCATTCATATGATGGGCCCATATACAAACAAAATCGGTGTCATTCCATCTCATTGTAGCTGCGCCTAAAGAAAAATATTACAATTATTTTCATCAAGATTGGCTGTAATAAGTGAATGCAGAGTGTTATCAATAAATCGGAAGGTGCATATGAGCGGAGACAATATATTTACATATTGCTCCACTTATATGGTCCATGGTAATATGAACCCAGCAAAAAAATTGGAAGTTCCGTAGGAATCACATTTTAATCGCATCTCAAAATCCATATGTGAATTTCTCCTCACTTTTGAGGAAGTTTATTAAAAACTTCCATATCTATAACATCTATAATATCTTAAAATCCCGTAATATTTTACGAATAGAAATTGCTATGAAGTGAATGGGAACGAATTTTTAGTATGGGAAGGCTTTATTGAAAGTTGGCGGCAGGTCTATCACAAAATTTGGGCCTGTGCCAAAAACATGGGCCTATATAGTTCTGATTCTCGGTAGGTATTCCTAGTTGAAATATATAATGATCTGCAACATTTAATCAAGACCCGATGTGTGGTGAAGGTTCTAGATCGGTAATAGAGTAAAACGGGGCCCCATTTGTATGGGGATATACCCATATATGGACCCATATATCTGACTTTCATAGTAGCTGTTTCTACTTGAAATATAACATGATCCTCAAAATTTGATAAATGCCTGATGTAAATTATGGATTCTGGAGTGGTAAAAATAGTAAATGGGGACCCATTTGCAAGGTCTTACTTTCAAAGTAAGTATTCTTATTTGATGATATGCAAAATATTATCAAGATCTAATGTAATATGTGTGTTCTAGGGCTGTAATAATAAAAAATAAAATGTGTAAGGGCGCTACATAAAAAGTGGACCTTAAAGATTACGTTCACAGTAGGAATTCTTAGTTGAAATATAAGATGATCTGCAAAATTTTATCAAGATATATTTAGGGGCGGTGTGAATAGAAACAATATTCTACGTGAAATTTCATTGTAGTGGCTACAACAACAAAAAATTTAAGAAACAGCCGATATACTTTTTAAGTAAAACCTGAATAATTATTTTCCAAAAATATAATTCTCAGCAGTTTTCTCTTCTAATGTCCTATAGAGCGTATGATTGATATTAATTATGATGTTAATGAAGGAAAACTCATATAAAAATCGTAAATGTCATCAAATTTCAAAACTAAAGAATACTTTCAAAAATTCTGCACATAATTTATTATCAAAATAATATCAGGTGCATATTATTTTGATAAAAAAATTGTGATTTGAAATTAATTAATACAGAATTCATTCATTCCTTGTATTCATGCCAAGTAAAAACTTCGTTTGCCGTAGGAAAGGAATAAAGTATAGCCTTTGACGGAAACACCCAATATTCTATATTCCACGATTTAAAAAGAAATAACTTTTATTTCGGCTACGTCGATATCTACCAACGGAAACTGGTAATGAGAAAGATTTCAGGTAGAACACAACGCTCTTCAAGAACGCTTTGCGGTGTGGTTATCAGGTGTATACATATAAAACGCATATTTGATTTTCATAAAAATATAGATATATATATACAACTGATAACATCATGTTAACGCAAGCACTCCATACAGAAGGATGGATGTATCACCTGATAATGAAAAATTGATTGAACCATTAGCTAGCTAATGTGCTAAATGAGCCAGGAAACCAGTCAGCCGTATGCAATACTGAATTTGTCAATATTTGCAATAATGCTCACATTAATTAATTTTGGGACCATGTTTTTGGTTTGAGTGGTTCAGTCCCTAATTATTTTTTTTATTCATGCAAACTCATCAATCTAAAGTTTTCAGCAAACAACACTTTAAGATGTTAACAGTAAAATCGATTGATATTGACTGAAATATAAAACGAAAACAATTTGTTTGTAGATTCAAGAAATTAATTCAAATGTGTTACCTCTGTGATCCCTCTAATAATTGCAATTTCCAGTAGCCAAGGCACCATTCACTTAAGGTACCTTATGGCTCCACTTGACGCTCCCGTGAGAGCGGCCATGTAAACCAACCAATAAGTACGTGCAAAAGAAAAGTAAGTTTAGCATGAAGTGTACGATAAATAAATAATGTCTTGCATGTTATGAGATTATTTTGAATATTATTGATGATATTCACTCCAAATACATGTATTGTAAGTCAATGAACCTCAGAGCGTATGATTAATATTAATAATGGTACTACTTAATAAAAATCCAATAATTTACAGGAAAGTCTACTGATTTTGAAATTTGTTAAAGCTAATCGAAAAACAACGATTGCCAGAATTATTACAGTGGCAGTGCTGTATAAAATCTACAAGTATGCAAAATTTTGTAAGAAATTCAACATTTCTAAAACCCATCATTGCTTCTAAACTACTATATTCCAATAACACTATGCAGCAAAAAATACAAATTCTGTATCCGAGACCAAAAAATGTATTTTTGTATAGATTGATTCACACTAAGTCATATACTCAGGATACATTTTTTTAATTTCTTTATTAAAATACTAATTTTCGTCGTATCGTACTCTCACTTTTGGAAATATAGATCCGATCACACCCGCTTATATGTTCGATTAAAGATAATGATTATGGCTATAAATTTGTCGAACATAGTGACAGAGGTTTAGGAAAATGTTCCAAAATACTGAGAAAAATGCATATTTTTTCGAAAAAAAAAATATTTAAAAACATTATTATGATTTAATTTTTAATATCTAACCTTCTAACGCAGAATCCATTATCTACATATAAAATATCTATGAGTAAATGTAGAACATTGACACTCTTTGAAGACGCAGAAGATTATGATTTTTTAAGTTTTTCGATAAATAGTCCTTTACAAATTAGATAAAATAATATTTTTGTTATATCTGTTCTTGTAATAGCTGGTATTTTAGTGAGAAAGCAACGTCAAATTGATATCAATTGAAAAATCAATGGATAAATGTAGAAGTTATGACCATTATCGATTCACCATCAGAGCGTATGATTAATACGATACTACTTAATAAAAAATCAAATAATTTGTAAAAATATGTAACGATTTTGAAAATTTTTACTGAAATCGAACATGAGTAATTGCGAGAATGTATGTAATGTAATTTTGTTTGTTTTTTTTTAATCTACAAGTATGAAAAATGGAGCAAGAAATCCGCTTTCAATTTATGAGAGCTGTGGTGTTTTTCGTCCAGCCAAAAAGGATGTAAAAAAATAAATTTTTCGCAACTGTTGTCAAATAATTGCACTTTCACACAAATTGAATTAACGAAATAATAAAAAAATAATAAGTAATACCATCAATAATATTCAAAATAATCTCATAACAAAGATCTGGACCAAACTGGTCTGGTTTAATGCTGTTTAATAGCTGTGGTGGAAAACATTTAAATTACTTTTTAACTTGCTAAAATGTCATATGAAAAAAGCGGTCTATACCTCTTAAATTTCATTGACGTCTTAGGATTCTACGTAGAAACGTAGTCAGTTGCGATTAACCACCATTTTGTAGGTGGTTTCAGATTCAGCTTCATCGGAACGGAAAACAACAGCAAAGTGGGATATTGCATAGCACTTTTTGCCTACTAACAAACTAGATGTGAGAAAACTAACTGCAAAGGCAGAATAAAGAGTGTCAATGTCAACAACAATGGAAACAACAGCCATGCGAAAGCGAAAAGGAGGTGGTGGATCTGTTTGTTTTGTGCTACTCAAAAGAGTAGTTCATACACCTTCTTCTAAAGTGTACATTGCCGACATATCTGTAAGAATATAGGAAGTAAAGGATATTTAAATTGGCGTGACATTTTGAAGGAAATCCTGTTACGACACCAGTCTATATCTGGAAAAGGAAATGATCAGACCTATTATTGTCATAATTACGAGAAGTATAAAAATTACGAATGTTTATCGGTGATTTCTTCAATTATAAATTGATTTTGAAATTTTGTCGAAAAAAGGGTCAATTTACGTGGAATCATCCTTAGTTTACAACAATTTTGTCTGATCTTGGTGTTTGTTTATTATAATTCCAATTTTGATCGAAGTTATTAATTTTGGACTTAAAAGTCCGTCATATTAAAGATAATTGGGTTAAAAGTTTTCCAGATATAGACTGGTGTCGTAACAGGATTTCCGTCAAAATGTCACGCCAATTTAAATATCCTATATTTCCTATATTCTTCAAGATATGTCGGCAATGTATACTTTAGAAGAAGGTGTACGAACTACTCTTTTGAGTAGCACAAAACAAACAAACATACCCATCACCGCCTTTTTCGCTTTCGCATGGCTGTTGTTTCTATTGTTGTTGACATTGACACTCTTTATTCTGCCTTTGCAGTTAGTTTTCTCACATCTAGTTTGTTAGTAGGCAAAAAGTGCTATGCAATATCCCACTTTGCTGTTGTTTTCCGTTCCGATGAAGCTGAATCTGAAACCACCTACAAAATGGTGGTTAATCGCAACTGACTACGTTTCTACGTAGAATCCTAAGACGTCGATGAAATTTAAGAGGTATAGACCGCTTTCTTCATATGACATTTTAGCAAGTTAAAAGATAATTTAAATGTTTTCCACCACAGCTATTAAACAGCATTAAACCAGACCAGTTTGGTCAAAATCTTTGTTATGAGATTATTTTGAATATTATTGATGATGTTCGTTAATTTAAATTGTGTCAAATTGTATTTATTTCACTCCAAATACATGTATTGTAAGTCAATGTTCATCAGAGCGTATGATTAATATTAATAATGGTAAAGGGTGATTTTTTAAGAGCTTGATAACTTTTAAAAAAAAAACGCATAAAATTTGCAAAATCTCATCGGTTCTTTATTTGAAACGTTAGATTGGTCCATGACATTTACTTTTTGAAGATAATTTCATTTAAATGTTGACCGCGGCTGCGTCTTAGGTGGTCCATCCGCTTAGTCCAATTTTGGCATTTCCACGTTTTTGAGTAACAGAGACCCAATTGGTGCGAACGGCGACGAATCGAAAATTGGTGGTCATCATTAACACTGGCCGATACAGCTGCGATATTTTCTTCAGTTCGCACTCTACGTAAGCGTGTTGGTGGTTTAATGTCCAACAACGTAAATTTGGTGCGAAATTTAGTCACAATAGCCCGAATAGCCGCTTCAGTGGGTCGATTAAACTGACCATAAAATGGAAGCGCGCAATGAACTTTCTTAACAGAGCACGCATTTTGATAATAAAATTCAATAATTTGCAAGCGTTGTTCGTTTGTAAGACGATTCATGATGAAATGTCAAAGCAAAGTCTGAAATCCCACATGATCTGTCAAATACTAATGCATGAAAATCCTAACCTCAAAAAAATCACTCTTTACTACTTAATAAAAAATCCAAAAATTTACAGGAAAGTCTACTGATTTTGAAATTTGTTAAAGCGAATCGAAAAACAACAATTGCCAGAATTATTACAGTGGCACTACTTTGATGTATAAAATCTACAAGTATGCAAAATATTTTAGAAAATTCAACATTTCTAAAACCCATCATTGCTTCTAAACTACTACTATTCATGACGACGTACTTGACCAATAACACTATGCAGCAAAAAAAAAAAAAAACAAATTTTGTATCCGACACCCAAAAATGTCTTTTTGTGTACATTGAGGTACACTAAGTCATAAACTCAGCACAATTTTTTTAATTTCTTTATTAAAAGAAAGAGAAGCACAACTCACGTTGGCACGGCAGAAGTATTGCTGGGTAACTATGCCTGCATATACACATACTTATATATGCAACTCAATGAGATGCTTGTAAGATGGCATGTGTAGTTTATTACTTGGTGCGATTTTTTAAACGCAAATTCGGCAAGTGAGTTGTGCTTCTCTTTGGTTTGTGAGAATCATCTCCTTATAGAGGCCCGGTTTAATATTGAAAAGTCGCTGCGATGCCACTTGAAAAGACTTTTGACTTTTTGTGGGTTATAGAGCGATAATTTTGTAAATTGGGGGCCCAGTTGTAAGGGGGCTATACCAAAACATGGGCCCATATATTTCAAAGTAGGTGTTTCTCATGTAAATAACATGGTGTGGGAAATTTGATCAATATCTGATGTAAAATGTGTATTCTAGAGCAATAATAGTGTAAATCGGAGGTACATTTGAATGGGGGCTATATCGAAACATGGACCCATGTTAACTATTTCTTGTCCGAATATAACATGATCCTAAAAATTGTATCAAGATCCAATGAAAAAAGAAATTTGTATTCTACAGCAGTAATATGGTAAATTGGGGGATAATTGTATGGAGGCTATGTTTGAATCTGGACCGATTTCCTCCAAATGTAATACCGATGATCGTTGGTAAATAATTGATCCAATTTTACGGCAGACTAATACAAATTATACAGTAGTAATAGGATGAATCGGACGACATTTCATTTGGGGCCTGATCCAAA
Organism: Polietes domitor; assembly: GCA_947397865.1. NCBI lineage: Eukaryota > Metazoa > Arthropoda > Insecta > Diptera > Muscidae > Polietes > Polietes domitor. The sequence continues at coordinate 44,451,142 of OX377618.1, read as the reverse complement.
ATATGGGCCAATATATTTCTCATTCATGGTAGGTATTCCTAGTTGAAATATATCATGATTCGATATAAGGCGTAGTTTTTAGAGGTGTAATAGAGTAGAATGGGGCCCATTTGGGTTATTCCAAAGTATGGACAAATATTTGACTTTCATAGTATGTATTCTTAGTTGAAATATAATATAATCTGCAAAATTTTAAAAAAAAATCCGATGCGTACTTGAGGGGTAAAAATTAAAATGGGGCCATTTGTAGATACGCTACATTAAAAAGTGGTTCCTTATAGATCACTTTCAAAGTAGGTATTCTTAGTTGAAATATGACATGATATGCAAAATTGTATCGAGATCAAATGCACGACATGGGTCCTAGAGCTGTATTAAAGTAAAATGGGGTCCCTATTTTTAGGGGATATACCAAAATATGGACCCATATATTTGACTTTCATAGTATGTATTCTTAGTTGAAATATAATCTGCAAAATTTGAAAAACTTCCGATGTAAAATGTGGGTCCTAGAGAGGTAATAATTAAAATAGGGCCCATTTGTAAGGGCCTATATTAAAGAGTTGACCTTTATAAATCACTTGCAAAGTAGATATTCTTTATTGAAATATAACATGATTTGCAAAATTTTATCAAGATCCAATGTAAGCTGTAAGTTCTAGAGCGATAATAGTGTAAACTGGGGGCCCATTTGATTGGGGGATGTACCAAAACATTGACCTATATAGCTGGCTTTCAAAATACGAAACACGAGTATAAATTTAACATTGTGCGTAAAATTTGATCAAGTTCCGATGTAAAATGTGCATTTTAGAGAAGTAATGTTGTAAATCGGACTTACATTTGTATGGGGACTATATCAAAACATAGACCCATATGGTCCACTTTCCGGTGAGCTATTTCTAGTTCAAAAATAACACGATCCTGAAAATTTGGTCATGATCCCATGTAAAATGTAAATGTGTGTGTGCTGTAATAGTGTAATTTATAGGGATATTTGTATGGAGGCTATATCTAAATCTGAATCGATTTTCTCCAGAGTCAATTCAATACAAATCGTCGTTGTCCCAAAAAAATAACTTCTGCCAGGTTTCATGACAATCGGACCACAATTGCGACCTTTAAAGTGCGAACAAGAACAGACGGACAGACAGACATCGTTAAATCGATTCAGCTGGAGATTCTAAGCCGATCCGAATACTTAAAGGTAGGTCTAACTCGATTATTTCTTGCTGTTACAAACATTTGGCGGAAAACTAACTTATAATACCCTAGCCCACGATGTGGTGTTGGGTATAAAAAACATAAACATAGAAAAAAAATTTTAATTTTCTTTAAAATCGAAAAATACGAAAGTAGTCCACTTTGGGCCAATTTCTAAAATATATTTCCCGATTTTTAATGTAAATATCTCAAAATAATGCTTGGGTCCTTGTCTAATTTTGTTTTGATAACAAAACTCAAAAATGTCTACTAGAACAAAAGTTATTGAATTTTGGCCGATGGATTTTTATTCTGAAACACTGTGCGTCGTCATTTTAATGTGCGGAATTCACCCTCCGAATCAATGATTCGACGCTTAGTGACGCAATCTATATATATAAAAGAGTTGCGGTACTGACTGACTTATCATTGACCAGCCCCCAGACCAAACGGCTGAAGCTAGGGTCATGAAATTTTCAGGGTAGTTCCCAAATATGACGTAGACGTCGAAATTCGTACTATTAGTGGGTAAAATGGCCCAAAAAGGGATAAACATCGAACCTTCGTCCTGACTAAACGGCAGTAGCTAGAAACATGAAATTCGGTGAGTTCCTTACACTGACAAAATTTGTACTTTTAAGGGGCGAGCGGGACAAAAAGGGATAAAAATGGTAACAATTTAAGAATTGCAGCTAGAATCGTGAAAATCGGTATTTACAATTCTCTGACAACGTAGACTTGCAATATAAATTGATTTTTCGAAATTTGTACTTAAAAGGGGTGAGCGGGACTAAAAGGGATAAAAATGGTACCAACTAAAGTATTACACTTAGAATCGTGAAATTTGGTATGTAAATTCCTCTAACCGTATTTAAGAGAAGTAAAATTGGATTTTTCGAAATTTTTACTTTTAAGAGGCGAGTGGAATAAAAGTGGTACCAACTAAAGTATTACACCTAGAATCGTGAAATTTGGTATGTAAATTCCTCTGACCATATAAAAGCGAAGTAAAATGGGATTTTCGAAATTTGTACTTTTAGAGGGCGAGCGGGACAAAAAGGGATAAAAATGGTACCAACTAAAGTATAACACCTAGAATCGTGAAAATTGGTATGTAAATTGCTCTGACCATATAAAAGCGAAGTAAAACTGGATTTTTCGAAAATTGTTCTTTTAAAGGGCGTGCGGGACAAAAAGGGATAAAAATGGTACCAACTAAAGTATTATACCTAAAATCGTTAAATTTGGTATGAAAATTCCTCTGGCCATATAAAAGCGTAGTAGAATTGAATTTTTCGAAATTTGTACTTTGTAGGGGGCGAGCGAGACAAAAAGGATAAAAATGGTAGCTACTAAAGTATAACACCTAGAATCGTGAAATTTGGTATGTAAATTCCTCTGACCATATAAAAGCGAAGTAAAATTGGATTTTTCGAAATTTGTACTTTAAAGGGCCAGCGGGACAAAAAGGGATACAAGTTGTACCAATTTAAGTATTGCAGCTATAGTCGTGAAATTTGGTATTTATCTACGTAGTAGCGCAAACATGAGATCGAGGATATAAATGGTGGTAATTTTTTGTTCAAAACAAGAAGCGCAATCTAAATGGATTTTTTTTTTAAATTTGTACTTATAGGAGGTGAGCGGAACAAAGAGGAATAAAAATGGTACCAACTAAAGTATTGCAGCTATAGTCGAGAAATTTGGAGTGTAAATTCCTCTTACAACGAAGACTTGCAACATAAATGGATTTCTTGATTTAGTATGTAAATTCCTCTGACCACGTAGAAGCGCAGTAAAATTGGACTTTCGAAATTTGTACCTTTTTGTGTACAGTCCTTCAATTACTTAAACGCGGTACATAAATGGATATTTCAAAATTTGTCTTAATACAACGATACGTACCGACAAGAAATAAATATTTTACCAAATAAAGTACATATTTTTAGGGGAAGCAAAAACTCATGTTACCTATAGTGGTTTTTCAAAATGTGTACTTTTTGGGAAAGAGGTGCAAAGGTTATAAAGTAGCTGGCAGCATTTAGAAACATGAGATCGAGGATATAAACTGTGGTAATTTTTTGTTCAAAAATTGGTAGCAAATGATAAAAATTATACATACGAAGGAGTTCAGCTAAAATAGTGCATATCGACAAGCACATTACTTTGACTGTGTGTGAGTGCTATATAAAAGGATGTTTCCAAATTACTATTTTAGATTTATCTATATCCACCAAAAGAAAATTAAATAAATAGATAAATAAATAAATAACATAAAACGGATAAAATTAACAAATAACTGGCTTTTTCGCGTGCGAAGCAGCGGGTACTGCTAGTTCTGCCATAATCAACGCGTTCATGAGAGTATTGAGGATAATCCTGCAACATCAACTCGAAGGCGCAAATGTCTGACTGGTCTCTTTGCTCCAAAATTTTTTAAGGCCAGCTCTTTCTGACAATCCAAAAATATAGTTCCAAAAAGATGGGGCCACTGCACACACTGCTCGAACCACTATGCACCTCCTAAGGGAGATTTTAGGCGAACGTTTAATTTCCAAGAAATCAGCATTCGCCGGATTTAACAGCACCTGATTATTTCCTTTGGGGATATTTAAAAGAGAGGATGTATATCAAAAAACCCAGAACGTTTGAACAGCTTAAGGAAAATATTCGAGCCGAAATAAGATATGATTGTTCTAAACCCCTTCGCGACTTTTGCCGAACCCTGTATATACATTCTGTATCCTGGTAAAATTCTAAAACGATCTAGCCATGTCCGTCCGTCCGTCTGTCTGTTGAAAACACGCTACCCGCTGAACGAAATGAGCTAGGAGGTTCACATTTTGCCTAAATGTGTCTTATGGTTGCAGATCGGATGGGATTAAAAGTGGTTGAAATCGGCCTAGAGGGAAACAAATTTCCCTAACAAGGACTGAAAATACCCCCTAATATTTACACTATTTAAGCAATTTCTCTTTAAATTCTTGCACTTGAAATTTGTTGCATACATTCCTCTTGTAGCGTAAATGTAGCGGGTGAAATACGAATACGACAGAAGCTAGAAAGATGAGATTTGGACATTCCTCTAATTGTGTAGATATGTAAAATAGAGGGATTTACTAAAATTCTTACTTTTAAGGGATATAATTGGAAAAGAGGGATACAAACCAACGAAACCTCCGAAGTTTAAATAATGAAATTTGCTTTATACATTTATTTGATTGTGATGATACGAAGCAAAAAAGTTTTTCTTTTGAAATTTAAACATTTAGGCGGAAAATGGGGAGAATGGGGATAAAAATGGTACCAACCAACCTATAACAATGAAATACGGTGTGTACATTTCTTTGACTGTGTAGACGCGAAATATAAAGAAACCTTTCGTACCTTCAGGATATAAATGGGATTAAACTTGACACCAATCAAGCGGCTAAAGCTAGAATCATGATATGCAGTATTTGCGCTCGAAACCACATATTGTACCCGATTCTCTTTAAATTTGGCACAACATCTAACGATTCAACTAGAAATACATGTGGTAAAAGTGGGTAAGATCGGTTCAGATTTAGATATAGTCCCCATTCAAATGTCGTTCCCGATTTGACATTTCCCGCTTTAGAAACCACATATTTTACCCGATTCTCTTTAAATTTGGCACAACATCTTACAATTCTACTAGAAATAAATATGGTAAAAGTTGGTAAGATCGGTTCATATTTAGATATAGCCCCCCTTCAAATGTCGTTCCCGATTTGACTTTTTTCGCTCTAGAAACCACATATGTACTCGATTTTCTTTAAACTCTGCACAACATCTTATAATCTAACTAGAAACACTTATAATGAAAGCGGGTAAGATCGGTTCAGATTTAGATATAGCCCCCATATAAATGTCGCTCTCGAATTGAGTTTTTCCGCTCTAGAAACCACATATTGTACCTGATTTTCTTTAAATTTGGCACAACATCTTATAATTCAACTAGAAATACCTATGGTAAAGATGGTATAGTCCCCATATAAATGGCGCTCTTTATATATTATATAATATACCTATAAATAATTTATTTCGCTACATTTTCGAAAAGATTATTTTTTAATTAAAACTTTATAATAAAATTCATATTTGCTTAACTGAGCAACGCAACACTGAAGTGATATTATGGGCTACCATATGTTTCATATGTTTTTATTGGCTAACAAGTGTATACCCGAACTCCAGGAAAATATTACTTTTTGTTCTTAATCAAAAAATGTTCCGCTTGATTATTATCCAATTACTTGGTAGCTCTGTTAAGTTCTTAATGAATTGTTAAACGAACCTCAGTTATATAACGCTTTTGACTACACAATTTGCGAAGAGGGGAAGGGGAAACCACCGAAATGAACTTGCCAACATATTAGAGTTGTTTCAGTTTTTTAACAGTGGAGTGGAGTGGAGCAATATGCTAGAAACACCTGAGGATGTTGGCAAAGTTAGATGCATATGTTGTTGTGTTTAACTGACGATACAGAAAAAACTGCAAGGAGCATTGCTGAAGAGCATTGTATAATACCCTACACAAGGCATAGTTGTATTCAGTTTCCAATATAATGGATTCACTTGAGGAGAAACATTGGTTGGATAAACAAAGCGATTCGACGGAATAACCTTCTCTTATATGCCAGAGACTGGGGAGAAAGTTCCATGGCTTCATTTACCTTTTGAAGTAATCCTAATAAAAAAAATTGGAAATTTTACGTGCTAGTGCGAAACTGAAATAAAGACATACGCTCATAGAATACATAATAGGGTGGTTCTTGTTCTACAGGGGTTTCCAATAAGAGGTGTTATTTTGGTATTTAAAGAAAAATGCCATTTTTTGAGATAAATGATCGGATGTTTATTTCATAATAAAGAGGAAGGTATGCCGTTAATAACGGAAAACAACATCAGCCAAATGGCCACCACAACCACACTTACAGGACCATATCCTTTTCATGAAATTTTCCATAACCAAATCGCAAAGTGGCTGCCCTATGTCCTCTATAGCCTCACGAATTCTATATTTGAGGTCTTGAATAGACGCTGGGCTGTTGGCGTAGATCTTATCTTTCACGTGGACCCTAAGGAAGAATCCGCAAGGTGTTAAACCATAAATCGCACCAAACAGTCACACGATGAGGATGGAGAGGCTTCTCAACAATAACTCTTGGGATTTCCGAGCCGCAGATGCGACAATTTCACTTGTTGACGTAGCCACCGAGGTGGAAATGGGCCTCATCAGCCAAGAAGATTTTTCGATGGAATTCCGGATCATTTTTCATTCATCTGAAGGACCCAATCAGCAAAGACACGACGTTGTTGATGATCGGCATGCTTGAGTTCTTCTGTTAACTGAACTTTATAAGCCTTAACACCCAAGTCTTTATACAAAATACTGTGTAATGTGTGGAATTGATAATTGTGGAATGCCCAATTCCAAAGAACGACGTGGAATGGACAAACCTGGGTTTTCTTCAACACTTTGGGCTACAGCAGCAATATTCTCAGTTGTTCTTGAGCGACGTGCACGGGTTTTATTCTTCACATCACTAAGTTGTTACAACAGCTAGAATTTGTCCATCAATTTCTGTATTGCGGTCCGACAAAGTGCTTCACGACGACCCAACAACGCTTTAGTTTTGCGAACTGTGACTGCAAGATTCTCACAATTTTTGTAGTGAATTTTAATAATTTCAATGCGTTTTTGAAGCGTGTGTCGTTCCATTTTTAGTAATGGCGTAGTTTCTACTTGTCAAATGTCAAAGAATAAAAGCTTCAAAAGTGACAGCTACCGAAATACCGGGTGATTCAAAATAACACCTCTTGTTGGAAAGCCTTGTACTTTGTAATAGCTAAAGCAGAAAACCATGGCTACATGTAAACAATCTGTGGATAAATGAAGAAGTTAAGACACTCGATGTGCACACAATTTTTTTATACAAATTATGTTTTATTAAATCTTTTACTAAATAGCGCGACAAATTAGATAATATTAAATTTTATTTTACTTTATAATAGTCGGGATTTTAGCGAAGGCTTAATTTAAAAGTTATGATCCTTATTGCAGAAGTAATACATTTAAACAAAATAAATTGATTTAATCGTACGTTAAGATGGCAGAATGAGCTATATGGTTTAAATGGTTTATAACTTTTTTATTTATGCGATTATTATATATTTTTTAAATGCAGTATATTATTGGGGAATTTTTTCCAATTAGCTTTGAAAAGTGATATCCTGTAAGTGATGTAAATTTCTGCTGCCATAAATTTTCGCAAAATTTAAAAAAAAATGTGGACCAATTATCCTTTCGGGGTATACACCACACCAAACAGTACACTTAAGGGGGTGTGATTGTCGCTGATGAAATGCTCTTGGATTTTCCGTGGCCCAAATCCTGCAGTTTTGCTTGCTGACATACCCATTTAATAGGAAATGGGCTTCATCGCTCATTACGAAATTGTGAATATTGTGAATTGTGACTGTTGTTTTGAAAAATAAAATTCAATTATTTTTGTACGGCGTTCGATCGTGTAATGATTCATAATTAATTCCCCAAGTCTCCTTCACAAAATGCTGAAAAAATAGAACAAAGAAAGAATAACAATTAAAAAAGTTATAAAGCATTCAAACCATATAGCTCATTCTGCGACACCCTGTAAAAGCAGGGTCTGAACTTCTATATTTATCCGTATATTTTCTCCAACAATGCCTCGTTTTCTTCGTTAAGATCAGGTATTACAACATAATAAAGACGTTCGATCATAGAATTCATAGTAGTGTGGTTCTTATAATTTTTTATGACTCGTGAGAAACAAATATAGGATTTTTTTTAATTTTTCATTTATGTTTATATAGTGCTACCGAACTTTGCAAATTGCATGAAAATGGTTTCATATTAAACCAATTAGAATTCTTCGAAAATCAAAAAATATTGATTAAAAAAACAAGTAAGGAAAGGCTAAAATCGGGCGAGCCGACTATATGGTACCCTACACCTCCCGGCGTATAAAGAGGTTTGTATTATACAGTGCAACACCACTCGAAAAAACTCGACGTATTGCTGGCAGAGGTAATATCACTGCTTTGCATTCCTTATTGATTTATTTACTAATTGTATGTTGGTGAAGTCACAAGACGACGATTTGTATCCACAACATAAAAGAGTGCGATTTGCAGGTCCAAGGCCAGCAACACTATAAACATAATACGAATATATATTTTTTTGTTTTGATAGATAGCAGAGTATGTAGCTAAACGGTGTCAATAATCATTCTTAGGGAGTTTACACGTTCTACAAAGTTGTTTACTGAGATCTTAGCTACAATTTTGTAGTTGATTGTTTCCTTGAGTTTTGAACGGTTTGTTATCTATGGACCTGAACAGGGAAAAAAGGCTGAAAAATTGAATGTTTTGCTATTTTGACCTTGAGGATGAAGTTTTTTATTGTATGTGTTCACAATTTTTTTATGACAAGATTCTGAGAGTAAAGCAAAATTCCAAACTGAGCCTCAAAAAATGATCACTTTTTTTGATAAATGATACCCAAAACTTTGGGACCTATAAAATGTGCATGACTTAGGGCAAAACTGGAAGACATGGGTCCGTATATGGTTATATTTCCATGACATAAAAAATTACACACATTGTTATTAAACCCAGGATTTTATGTAGTTCACATAAATTACACACACGAATATGGTAAAATTGATGAAAATCTGAAATACCCAAACAAAATCGGAGTGATACCATCTCATTGTAGCTGTCGCAGCACTTGGGGCCTGTGCCAAAAACATGTGCCTATATAGTTCTCATTCACGGTAGGTATTCCTAGTTGAAATGTATCATGATCTGCAAAATTTTTCATAAATGCGTCTTATAGTCGTAGATCGGTTGGAATTGCAAGTTGGCGAAATCGGTCCAAAGATAAAATTGTTTGCCTGATATTTTTAGTACTTAAGCATGTTTCTTTAATATGTCTGCTTATATTTACTTGATGTTGGTTATGCGCATTCCCCTTATAACAAAAGCGTGCACCATTTCTCTAATTGAGTAGATACATAATATAAAAGTATGTTTATACCCTACACCACATTTGTTTGTAACACCCAAAAGGAAGCGAGATAGACCCATAGTTTATTATACCGATCGACATAGAATCACTTTTTGAATCGATTCTATTTTTGTAGTCACGTACAGGTCGCAATTATTATCCGATTCTAACGAAACTTGACACAAACGATTTTTGCATGTCGGGGACATAATTTGAAGCAAATCGGTTCAGATTAAGATGTAGCTCCCATACAAATGTTGCTTCCGATTTGAATTTCTTTGCCTTAGAAACCACATATTTTAAGAGATTTTTTCAGATTTATATATATGTAGCTTCCATACAAATGGCGTTCCTGATTTTCACCGAATTGAATTGTAGTGGAGTAGAAAGTGTAGGGTATTAGCCCCGACCGACTTTAGCCTTTTCTAAAATGGTAAAATGGGAATAGAGAGATAAAAATGGTACCAAGCAAACGGCTCCACCTAGAGTAACGGAATTCGTTGTATACATCCAGCTAATTACGTAGACACGTAAAGTAAATGGATCGTACTTTTAAGGGGGTAAAATGTGAAAATGAGGTTGAAAATGGTACCAACCAAAGTTAGATTATCTTGCCCATACTATCCCCCAATATTTAGGCAATTTAAGCTATTTTGAAGATTGTTGCCTTATATTTACTATTTGAATAGACTTAATGTATTATTAATTAACATATAACATATTAATTAACATTTTCCCGTAATGTTACTGCACGTCTACGAAAATCGACAGTATGTGTGGAATGCAATCCATGGTGGAGGGTATATAAAGTTCGGTCCGACTGAACATAACGCCGTTTTTCACTTGTTGAAATATTACATGATCTGTAAAATTTGATAAACTTCTGATGTAAACTATATATTTTAGAGTGGTAAAATTTAAAAAGGGGCGCTACATTATGGAGTGACACTTATAGATCACTTTCACCGTACAAATTCATAGTTGAAATATAAGATGATCTGCCAAATTTTATTAAGATGTGCGTTTTAGAGCGAAAATAGTGTAAACTGGGGGCCCAGTTGTACGTAGGCTATACCAAAACTTAGACTCATATAGTTGACTTGCATAGTAAGTGTTTCTAGTTTAAATATAACGTGGTATGGGAAATTAGATCCAGATCCGATGTAAAATGTTAATTTTAAAGCAATAATAGTGTAAATCGGAGGTACATTTGTATGGGGGCTATATAGAAACATGGACCCATGTAACCCACTTTCATGTTAGCTGAGTTTAGTTCGAGTATAACATAATCCTGAAAATTGTATCAAGATTCAATGTAAATTGGAAAGTTATATATATGGATTTTATTTATATCGATTTCCTCCAAATTCAATACCGATCGTCGTTGGGCTTAAATACTTTTGCAAAATTTAGATTACGAACATACTTTAGATGAACAGCACACGGACGCACAAACAGACGTCCGTCAGCTGGTGATACTAAGTAGATCGATATACTTAAAAGTGGGTCTAGCTCGATTATTTCTTGGTGTTACAAACATTTGGCGGATAACTAACTTATAATACCCTGATCCACGAAGTGGTGTGGCGTATAAATATTGCTATTATAATGTCTACATCCGTGGATAAAATTAAATCGTGCAAAAAATCTTCTCATTCTGTACATTGCACAGTGTAACACGAAAAAATATAACCATATACGGACTAAACTACGTGATAAAAGACCAAAAAAAGACCCGTGTCTCCCAGTTTTGTCTGAGTTGTAGCACTTGTCATAAAGAACAAAAAAAATCACCTTCAAAATCGCAAAAAAATTAAAAATTTCGATTTGTTTAACTTTTTTCCCGTGTTTCCGTCCAAAATTCACGGAAACCATCAACTACAAAAATGTACCTAAGATCTCAGTAAACAACTTTCTAGAACATATGAATTTCTAGGAGTGATTCTTAATGCCGTTTAGGTAGGAAAAATGTATCTTGCAGGACTTTTTCAGTTAATGGTCAGACTACAGTGCGTATGAGTGAAATTTTCGTTAATCAATAGCACGTATACGCTACCTACGCACACTACAGCCAATACGATTTGTTCGACGACATTTGCGATTTTGACCTTGTCATTCCATTTGTAACACCTTGAAATGATCAACGGAAACCCCATAAAGTATATATATTATATATCCTGGTAAAATTTTAAGACGATTTAGTCGTGCCCGTCTGTCTGTTGAAAGCTCGCTAGCATCTAAACGAAAGGAGGTAGGACGTCCAAATTTTCCATAACTGCGTCTTAAAGTTGTAGATCGGTTCGGATTGAAACTGGGCGAAATCGGCCCAAAGATAAAAAGTTTCCCTCACACGGACTAAATTTAAGTGTTTAAGCATATTTTTTCAATATATCTGCTTGCACTTACTTGATATTGGGTACGTGTATTCCCCCTCTAACAAAAAGGTGTACAATAAAGTGATTTTTATTCGTAGGGGGTTAAATGGGGCCAAAAAGGGATAAAAATGGTACATATTAAACGACAACAGATAGACACACGAAATTCGGTGTGTACATTCCTCTAATTGAGTAGATACGTATTGTAAAATTAGTTTCTCCAAATTCGCACTTTTAAGGGGTAAAATGGGAATAGAAGGATAAAAATAGTACCAACCAAGCGTAATTCGTACTTTCAAGGGATACAATGGGTACAGAGGGAAACAAATAGTGCCAACTAAACGACTACAGTTATGATGATGAAATTCGGTGTGTACATCCCTCTAATTGCGTAGACACGTAAAATAAAGAGATTTTAGAAAGTCGTTTTCCTAAGGGGGTAACATAGAAAAGGGGATACAAATGGTACCAACCTAATGGCTGCAGCTAATATCATGGAATTCGGTGTATACATTCCTCTGACTGCATAGACATGCAAACTAAAAGATTTTTCCAAATTCGAAATTTTAACGCTTACGTCAAAAATTGTTTGGGTCATGAAGTTAGGTTGACTTGAAATATTATTTCGATATATAGTATAAACGTATTGCCTTATAAACGTGGTTTGAAATAATACAAATTTTATATTTATTTATACAATTATTTTTATTTGTTTCGGTTTCCCATCAAGCAAAGTAATACGAAAACTATTCGAAATCGTATCGCCTAGAAGAAAAATAATATTGCGGCAACTATCATATTCGTATTGCGGAAATAACCTCACATAGAGAAGTTCGTGCGGCCAGGGCGATACGTCAAGGCAATACGAAAGCAATACATCCGGATGATAAATCGGCGATATTGTCTGATTATCATCCACAATAAATCTGGATGATAGCGCTATAATATCACCTGGAAGATAAAAACGAGATATCGCCAGATAAACACCTAGAAGACAAAAACGCAATTTTCCATATTTTTCATATTTTCATCTTTTTCAAATTTCAAAATTAATAATTACAAACATCATAAATGATAAGTAAACACAAAACAACTAATAGTTAGGAATTAAATATATGTACATCAGAGAAAAATAATACAGATTGCAAGCTTATATTACCACAGCTGTTTTCGCCTTATGTTCTTTGTTATTTCGGTCTTTCGCATTTTAAAAATGTTTCTAGTTAATCAAATGGACTTTTTGCACTTGTGTTTGGAAAAGAACCAATGCATATAATACAAGCTATATTATTCATAATTCCGCTTGCATACCTTAAAATTATATAACTTTGAACCGATGGCTTATCCTTGGTTCCCATCCAAGTAAATTTGCTGACCAAGCTTTTTGAGAGCGCGTCTTATCAAAGCTGCATGTCACTTCTCTAATTCGTTTTGAAAACATTGCCTCTGTGAAATGCAAAAAAATCTTAATGTCTGATAAAATTTGTACCCAAAAGATCTGCATCAATAATCAACTTACCAGTTGGCTTTTCATCACTTGCTACTAATTCCATTTAGAACTTCAACTTGTAGCTTCTCTTTTACTTATAGCATGCTAGTCCATTTTGCAATGCACCAACAAAATATGAAAAGAAACACGGATTTCTAATGAAACATAGATTTTCTTTTATTATTTCCAAAACATTCATACGAAAAATGACAACAAAATCAATATCGCCAATATTTTTTTAAAATGATACAAGGGTGATAAATTTGCTTACCAAGCTTTTTGAGAGCGCGTCTTACCAAAACTGCATGTCACTGCTCCAATTCGTTTTGAAAACATAGCCTCTGTGAAACGTCTGATAAAATGTTTACCCAAAAGATGTTTATCAATAACACTACTCAACAAAATGAAAAAAATTTCATGTACTCCGGATGCGATAATTTTTTCTGTGTAGATAACCTTGACATGAGCTCGAAAAACGCAATAAAAAAATTTTTTTCGTTTGGTTTTTTTTTTATTTTTTTTTTTTTTAATTTAAAAAATTTTTTTTTGGTTAATTTGTTTCGTCCGGCATAACTCGGGAACCACTAGCCCGATTTAATTGAATTAAATTTTAAAAAATTTAAAATTACAATTCCCTTAATCTGTTCATATATTGTTTTCCTATACAAGCAACAGTTTCCAAGTTAAAAATGAATATATAAAGGAAAAAACTTATTTTTTGCCTAAAGATTTAAAAATTTTTTTTTTTAAAATCCATAAAAAATCCAAAATGAAAAAAAATGTCAAATCTTATTACTTTTACGTAAAGTCACATAACCTATGAGCAAAATGAGACAAAGATCATGAAAATCGATGCACGCGTTTCGCTTTTATTCGCAATTGAGTAAAGGTATGAATTTCAAAAATTTGCTCGACATATGCACAACTTTGTCTATGGTAAGGTTTTTTCTTTTTTTTTTTGATTCTCAGAATTAACAAAACGGAATAAACAAAGGGTTATTTAATTTTTATGATTGCGTAAGCAAAGTAATAAACGCTAATAAATGTGCGTGAACAATTAAAAGGAAAAAAGGAAAGGGGACTTTTTTAATTATTTGGGTTTTCCATTGGCTACCTGTATGATTTTTTTACAGAAATGCAACCCACATTTAAGGGTGGTCATTATTCGGAAAATTTAAGACTCACACATGGTGAAACAGGTATGTAGCCACCGTAAAAAAATATACACCCATTTATAAGTACCTGTCAGTAAAATACTAAACAATACACAGTATAAATAGGTCTTCATTGATCGATTTTACTCATTCAACAAGTGTCGACGAACGCGATAGTTAAAATGAGCAAACGTTCGCTAGGATTTGAATGCAATACCAATCCAAGTAATTTTTGTTACATGTGCGCCATGCTCGTCACTCACATCGCCCAGGTTGTCCGGAAAGAAGTCCAAGTGCGAGTGTAGAAAATGTATCTTAAGCGACATATTTGCTCTAATTTTTTTATAATTTTACAGTAGTTGTTCGACGATCTCTCTGTAATTTGAGCTTTTGTTGTTTCCAAGAAATCCGGAAACAATTTGCCGAAATGAGTTCCAAGCTGCAGCTTCATTTGGTGATAAAATGTGCTTGGTCTTGCAACAACTTTTTAATTTGCGGACCGTCGAAAACGCCTTCCTTAATCTTTGCCGATGAAAGGTGAGGAAAAATGGTTTTTAAATAGGCGAACGCTTCGCCATCTTTGTTGATAGCTTTCACGAAGTTTTTTATGAGTCCGAGCTTTATGTGAAGAGGTGGGAGAAAAACATTTTCCTTTTTTATGAGTGGTGTATATTTCACGTTGTCGCTGCCGGGGATGAAGTTAACTCTTTCTGTCCAACTCCTCCTGGTGTAATGATGTTGACGATCGCGGCTGTCCCAAAGGCAGAGAAAACAACAGTACTTTGTGAATCCACCTTGTAATCCACAAAGGATACCGATAACCTTAAGGTCGGCACAAACTTTCCAATCGTGCCTCTCATAGTTAAGGCACTTTAGTAGATTGTCCATGACTTCGTATGTTTCCTTGGTGTCAACGGCATGAGCAATTGGAATCGAAGGTTTCTCGTTGCCGTTGTGCAGTAAAATTGCTTTAAGGCTCTGCTTGTTGCTGTCGATGAAAAGACGCCACTCTCCTGGATCGTAAGAGTACCCGAGTTCACCAAATAATCCGGGAATGTCCTTACAAAAACAGATGTTGTCTTTTTTTGTGTAGTACCTTGCGTATGGTTCATGACGCTTCCTGTAGATTGTTGTCACCACACCAGGAGCCAAGAAACCGAACTGTTGCATGCGCGATGCATGCAACTCTGCATCTTCCTTGGAGATGCTTCAATTCTCTAACCCAATCGTTCAGTTCTGCTTGGGAACATAAGCGTTGACCTCCATGCAATGTATATGTTGACTCGCATTCTGATGTGGTTTCTACTGTCTCCCGATCTGATGTTGGATGTATCGCCTCATTATTAGATGCCCATCTTGAAACGGACGGTTGCGGGTCCACTGGTTCTTTGGAAAATGGCACTGGAAAATTCACTGTTGAAACAGCAGCGTAAGTCCATCGTATATTTTTTCCCACGCCTGTTTTTTTGCTAAGACAGAAGTAGCAATCTGTTACATGGCAAAGCGGAGCTCTCCAAAGCATTGGCATGATGATTCTCGGCTGTCGTCTGAAAGAATTTCAATAATAAGTTATATATGTTCTTGAATTTCGTAATCTACACTTACCTTGAGTCAGCTAGCTGTACGTAGCACCTTGGACATAGAGCACTTGGTGTCCACCGCTCATCTATGTTTGAGACCTTTAAATTGAAGCTCTCTTCAAATGAATCTCTCAATTTAGGTAAAAACAACGCTTGTTTTTTTCAGAAACGTATTCTCCGCACATGTAACAAAAATTACTTGGATTGGTATTGCATTCAAATCCTCGCGAACGTTTGCTCATTTTAACTATCGCGTTCGTCGACACTTGTTGAATGAGTAAAATCGATCAATGAAGACCTATTTATACTGTGTATTGTTTAGTATTTTACTGACAGGTACTTATAAATGGGTGTATATTTTTTTACGGTGGCTACATACCTGTTTCACCATGTGTGAGTCTTAAATTTTCCGAATAATGACCACCCTTAAATGTGGGTTGCATTTCTGTAAAAAAATCATACAGGTAGCCAACGGAAAACCCAAATAATTAAAAAAGTCCCCTTTCCTTTTTTCCTTTTAATTGTTCACGCACATTTATTAGCGTTTATAACTTTGCTTACGCAATCATAAAAATTAAATAACCCTTTGTTTATTCCGTTTTGTTAATTCTGAGAATAAAAAAAAAAGAAAAAACCTTACCATAGACAAAGTTGTGCATATGTCGAGCAAATTTTTGAAATTCATACCTTTACTCAATTGCGAATAAAAGCGAAACGCGTGCATCGATTTTCATGATCTTTGTCTCATTTTGCTCATAGGTTATGTGACTTTACGTAAAAGTAATAAGATTTGACATTTTTTTTCATTTTGGATTTTTTATGGATTTAAAAAAAAAATTTAAATCTTTAGGCAAAAAATAAGTTTTTTCCTTTATATATTCATTTTTAACTTGGAAACTGTTGCTTGTATAGGAAAACAATATATGAACAGATTAAGGGAATTGTAATTTTAAATTTTTTAAAATTTAATTCAATTAAATCGGGCTAGTGGTTCCCGAGTTATGCCGGACGAAACAAATTAACCAAAAAAAAATTTTTTAAATTTAAAAAAAAATAAATAAAAAAAAAACCAAACGAAAAAAAATTTTTTATTGCGTTTTTCGAGCTCATGTCAAGGTTATCTACACAGAAAAAATTATCGCATCCCGAGTACATTTTGACTGTTGACTAGTGTAATCAACTTACCTATTGGCTTTTCATCACTTGCTACTGATTTCATGTAGAACTTAAACTTACAGCTTCTCTTTTACTTATAGCGTGCTAGTTCATTTTGCAATGCACCAACAAAATATGAAAAGAAAAACAGATTTCCATTGAAAGAGAAAATTTCTTTTATTATTTCCAAAACATTCCAACGAACAATGACAACAAAATCAATATCGCCAATATTTCTTCAAAATGATAAAAGGGTGATAAGCAAAAAAATATTTTGATGGATTTCTTCAAAATGATAAACGGAAGATATTGCCGCAATATCTTCTTGGCCAAATGTTTGTAGGGTTGGCTATATTTAAAAAAATATATTTTTTTGTAATATTACTGCACTTATAAGAAAATCGACAGCCTCTGTAGAATACAATCCATGGTGGAGGGTATATAAAGTTCAACCAGGCCGAACTTAACGCCGTTTTTACTTGTTTTGATTTTATATAGTCACAATTTTTGTTCTTTATGACAGGAGCTACATCAAAGAGCAAAATAACAAACAGTTTGCAAGATATGACCCTGAGGAAATGATCAATTTTTGCAAAAATGACACCGAGGTCCCGAGGTGCATGACTTTGGGCGGAACTGAGAGACACGGGTCTTTTTTTGGTCTTTTATCACGTAGTGGTGTCCGTATATGGTTAAATTTCCATGACTTAAAAAAATTCACACAGTGTTTTTGTACTTTGTCTATCAGCTAACAATTGGCTGTGGTTGAAGTATGGTCTCCGTATGCACAAGGGATTCAAATTTTTTTAAATCACGTAACATTTTCACAAGATATATTTTTCAGTATTGCCACCTGAAATGTCAGACTAGTAAGTAGTCAAAGTTTGGGCATAGCTATTGTGGACAACATACCAATCGAACTTATCAAACGTTTCCATTTCGATTTGATAATAAAAGCAGAATATTACCCTTTTTGGAGGTACCTCAGAACTAATTTAATAACCATTAAATAAGTCACAGTCTATAGGGTACAATAACAACTATGTAGCTGTTAGTACATGTGTTATAAACTGAAATAAGAACACTTGACAACTCCCCACACATGAACACTTTGCACATACACGCTCGATATGAAAATTTAGTCAAATATTTGAGGATAATTTCTCAGCTAACTTGTACAACACACAACTTTTAGTATTTCCAAGTAGGTGGAAGTACAGCAAGTTTCTTTAATGAATTTCAAATGTTCGACGGATTTCTCCATGCCTCGATACCTAAAACTTCGCATAACTAAGTCGCACCAAATCGAGAGTAGTTGCCACATCCTTAAGCATTATGTTCCCTGACTCCGCTACAGCACCAACATAAATCAATCAATTTTTAAACTGTCAGTGTGTTCTCGTTACTTGATCCAGTCTTGCACTGGAAGTTTTGTTGGTTTTGCTGATTTGGCTGAACAAAAAGTTGCCAACGATACTCCGGGCCGCAGAAGCTGCATGAACGTTGAACGTTGGGATTCCTCCTTGCGCCACAAACTTTAGTTTCGCATATTTTGCTCCGTCATCATCATCGACAATCACTTCTTGTGAAATGTTTGGGAATCCTCACAGTTTATGCAAACTTATGAAATATTTTATTAAGCGTTAAATGGAAATAAATGATTTTTTAGGAACATGAACGGAAACGTCAATTGTGATTTTTTTCCAGATGAACTTTTTTCCAAACGAAATGTTTACTACACCTGCCGGGTGTAAATCGGGTTCAAGTGTGAGCGTTTAAAGGTGTTTTGTATTTTTCATATCGCCAGCAGGAAAGGAAGTTATATGCGATTTTATGAGGCTTCACCATAATTAATATTAATCATACGCTCTGTGGCCACTTTATTGGCAATCTTAATTATCTGGCAAACTGCGTGCGATAATTTAATAATTCTTTTACAGAGTCAAATAAATATTCCAGTAGTAATGGTAAACATTTAATAAGACCTTTAAGGGCACGGCAGCAAAATCATTACATTATTTAACGTATATCACCAACTCTCTTGCATTTCGTTTCCATATGTCAAGTTCTTTATTTTATATTTAATACTCCTTATATAAGGACAATTAACAAAAATTTCCATAAATAAATACATAAGTAGTTTGATCATCGTTAACGCGCAATGTGGTTATTACAAAGAAACAATATAATAATTATACTAAGCAACCAACAAATTTCCGAAGGGAGATGTATAACATTTTCCGTTGTATTTTAGCTTTTTAAACTCGGAAACGATAAGATAAAAAATTTAATGGATAGATTTTTTTTTTAATTTTTATCCCCTAAACCACAGTTGTCATTTCGTTTGTAACACCTAGAAATATCTACCTGAGACCCTATAAAGTATATATATTCTTGATCGTCATAAAATTCTAAGCCGATCTAGCCATATCGATCTGTCCGTCCGTCCGTCTGTTGAAAGCACGCTAGCATATAAACGAAAGATGCTGGGAGGTTCAGATTTTCCCTAAATGTTTCATATGGTTGCAGATCAATGGGGATTGAAAGTGGACGATATCGGCCCAGAGGCATTTTTTATGTTTCTGCTTTATATACACTTGAAATTTGTTGCCTACATTCCTGTTGTAGCGCTACGTCTACCTCTCACTTAAATTTAAATGAAAAAGATTCATAAATTTCTTATTTTGATACAAATCATTACCAGTGATTTCTTTTGTGTCCATAATTAAATACAAATTTTCAGTGCTACGCCCAAATAATTTTTTTTTTCGATTTTCAAAAATTTTTATAAATATTATTTTATTTTCTAATCGATGACAAACGGCTATTATAAGTTTATAAATAACTTAAGATTATCATCGGCCCAATTTTTACATGCGCTCACTTGTAGTAAAACCTTACATCCCAAAAGTATGCTTTAAATAAATTGTCCTAAATAAATTAACATAGAACAACGAAGAAACAATTTCAGTAATTAAATCAATGTTGTTAGTTATAAAGGGAATATTTGTAACGCCCTAAAGGATCGATTATAATACCGATCGACTTAGAATCACTTTTTGAGTCGATTTAGCGATGTTCGTCTGTCCGTCCGTCGGTCTATCTATTCTTGTAATCAAAGTCCAGGTCGCAATTGTTGTTAGAACTGAATGAAACTTTGCACAGCGAAGTTTGTTGGGATAAGGACGAACGCTATTTTATTTGAAGCAAATCGGTTCAGATTTAGATATAGCTCCCATACAAATTTTGCTGCCGATTTTATTTCTCCGCTTTAGAGACCACATATTTCAACAGATTTTCTACAAATTTAGCAAAATGTCATATATTTAAACTAAAAATAGCTCTGGTAAAAATAGGCCGGTTCAGATTTATATATAGCTCCTATACAAATGTCGCCTATGTTTTGACTCTTTCCGCTCTAGAAACCACATATTTTAGCAGATTTTCTTAAAATTTGACAAACTACTTATATTTCAACTAGAAACAACGCTGGTAAAAATGAGCTAGATCGGTTCAGATATATATATAGCTCCAATACAAATTTCGCCACTGAATTTCCGCTCTAGAAATAGCATATTTGAACAGATTTAAAATTTGGCAAACCAGCTTAGTTCAGATTTATATAGCTCCCATACAAATGTCTCCTCCGATTTGATTCTTTCCGCTCTAAAAAGCACATATTTTAACAGATCTTCTTCAGATGTGGCAAAACAAATTATATTTAAACTAGAAACAGGTCTGGTAAAAATGGTATATATCAGGTTCAGATATATATATAGCTCCAATACAAATTTCGACACTGAATTGATTATTTCCGCTCTAAAAACAGCATATATGAACAGATTTGCTTGAAATTTCAACTACAAACATCCATGGCGAAAGTGGGTCAAATCGGTTCAGATTTATATATAGCTCCCATATAAATAACTCTCCCGATTTAATTCTTTCCGCGCTAGAAACCACATATTTAACAGATTTTCATCAAATTTGGGAAAGCGTCTTATATTGCAGAAAACCTATGCTAAAAATGTGTTAGATCTGCTCCGATTTATATATAGCTCCCATTCAAAGTTTATGTTCAAATTTTCTTACAAATACAGTAAAACAATGAAATTTATAGTATATATATACCAGGTTCAAATGTAACGACCTTCTTATACCCTACACCACTGGGTATATTGACTAGGTGTATGGTATCATATAGTCGGCCACGCCTTACTTGTTTTAAATGAATAACTAAGACAATAGTTTGACAATATTTGTAAATGCCGAGGCATCGGTCGACCTCGCGAATATAGTTTTATACTTTAAAAAATCACTAATACTGAATAAATACAACCTTCAGGTAAACCTCTGTCTGAAAAGGAAAGGAAACGCGTAATTACTCCTTTTTAAATGCAAAAGAACACCCCAAGAGCTTTTCTACGAACTAAACGAAATTTCATTACTAAACATGGTTTTCGATATGCATCCCAATCAAATCAACCTCTATTATGATGAAATTTGCAATTATTTTAGCATTTATGAACTTTAAATGCATCCACAGCTAAAATTAAACGCGATATTGGCCAAATCTTTTAGAACATGCTTAACATTCCTAATGTTCATTGCCATATTCAATCAGTAAAGTTGAGATTTGGGCGCATGGAAATCTGAAGTTTTTGCCGCTGATAACACACTGTGCGACGTAGGGCTTCTCGAAATTTATAAATGAATATTGGGAAATATGCTCTAAATTTTATTCGGGATTTTGTCGATAAGTTCGCTCATCCTGAGATCCCATCGAGCATATCGAACGGGAGAATCAACGACTTCACTTTATTCAAAAAAAAAATAAAACTCATGGGATGGAGATCTACTTTTAAACTGATTACCTTTCTTCCACCACCAGAAACCACTGTACATCGACTTATCCAAGTACATTTTCCGTTCGCCATAAAAACCGTCATTAAATTTACATATTTACATCTACAAAGATCTCACGTAACAGAGAAATATAATGATTTATATAATGATAAATATTATAATAAATTTGATATGTCAAACATGACATTCTCCGTGCACAATATCCGTACCGAATGAACTGAGAAGAGAACAGATTCCAACCATATACATTAGAGTGGCTTCAAAATAAAAGTTGTGGATGTTCCCGACAAAAATGAAAGATTGGTTTGTTTTATGTGTTCTCCCAAAATATTTCGCTTTTATCATTGTACGTTGGTGAGCTGGACGCGTTCAAAATAAACTCTATAAATCAGGGTTTTCTTGAATAAAATTCACAGTGACAATGGTATGTAGAAAAAAACAGCTAGAAATTAAAATCTGGTCCGAGACTTATCAAACCATATCAAAAACTTTTTTTTAACATTTTTGTGCAAATTTTGTTGCATATTTTTAGTTCGATTTGTGTTTTTGTTGGATCGTTGAAGACGTATTGATCACCAATTGCAATTTTTAGAACTTCTAAACCTAATTAAAGCCGAAAATATGTTTCTTGCCGTTGATTCTCAGTGGGTTAAATGTTATGTAAAAACTGAAATATGGGGTTATTTGCATCGTAAACATATTCTGGTCTTACAAAAAGCTAATTTTTGAAGAAAAAACATTTGAAATTATGGGCTTTCAATGGATAAATTGGGAGGAAAACTTCACATAAGATGTTCAATAAAACCGTGCGACATGCTTTCCCTTCAAAGAACGAGATTATATAGAAGTGAAACTATAACTAATAGAAAAACTCGTACTCAGTTTTTATTTCGTGGTCGTTTGACTTTTGTACAGGACTTTTAATTTCCAAAGGATGTAAATGTTTCACAATGGCGATATGGGTATCAAATGAAAGAGAAAAATATCTGCTAAATATACTTTACATTTCATGCGTCTATCTATGTTAATTTAACATTAAAAACCATTTCAATTTCCCCCTTTAAAAAGTTTATGTAGATTATGCGTGTTTTAATTTTTAAGGGGGAAAATTTGAAATGGTTGAATTTCTTTCTAAAAATTAGCTTTATATAAGACTAGAATGTGTTTACGATGCAAATAACCCCATATTTGAGTTTTTACTTCACATTTAAGTATGAAAAAAATTTGCGGCTCTTAATGGGTTAGAAAATGCTAAAAATTGCAATTGGTTATCAAAACCTCTCCAACGAGCCCCTAAAAACATAAATCGAACTAAAAATGTGGAAGTTGTTTGCGGTTTTTATAATTTATTTTTTCTCAATACCATTCTCATCGTGAATTCTTTTCAAGAAAAACCTTATTTATGGAGGTTATTTTGAACGCGCCCAGCTCACGAACGGACAATGAAAAGCGAAATATTTTGGGAGAACATCAACAACATTTTTTCCTTCCTCACAAAAGAAGCCACTCTAATATACATATGGCTCGTATATAAATGGAATATGAGATTTTTTTCGCATACTATTTTAAAGTGCCTTAATTGCCATGGTTGTTAGGCTGCAGAGGAACATGAGAACCCTTATAAAGGACATATGAAAAGGAAATGTTTATAATATGCAATTGATGTTAATATCTTTGAGTCATTATGCGCTTTTCCCTCTATTAATATTGCAGTGAAATTATAAGTTCAAACGGTAGCAAGTTGCAAGGGATTAAGAAAAGGTACAAAGTAACACCTCAAAGGCAAATCCACTAATGAGAAAAGTGTTGCTTGCTTTTTGCGTCATGGAATGTGCAAAAATATAATACTAAAGCGTTAAACAATAGGAACGGTTTTGACAGTTCATGTTTTGACAGTTCATGTTTTTATCTATCACTCTATATAAGGATCGTGTGTATATTCATGTTGTCATTGAAATATTTATCGGAGATCCCATAAAGTTCCCATTCAGTTGTGAAAATGCTATTCGTAAAATCAATATGAAATAAGATTTTTATTTCTGGATTTGTGTTTTTTGTCTGATGAATCTCTGAAAATTGCTTGCAGGGTCCCGAAGCTCAAGGTCAAACAAAAGGTGGTTGGGAGGTGAACTCCCCGTGCTGAGAAGAGTGTGTAAAATGCTGTTCAATCTCAATCTGGGACATAGACACTACAAGAAAGCACTCCGACGCAACTACTATTTTTGCAGTTCGCTACCTCGACAACGAGAATGACGTCTAGTTAGCAATCACTGAATCTACCACTTGATGTACACTTACCTGGTAATTTTCGAGAAAGTTCGGCATCTCCACACACATTGTGGAAGATCTCATTACAATTATCGGCTCTACCAAAAATGGGTGGGCGGCGGCGGATTTACCAGCTCTTTCTGTCATTCGATCACCCCCCATAACTAAATTTATTTTCCAATTTTGGGAAAAGGGAAGGAACAATTTGTTTTGGCTTTTCATGCCTTTTCTTTTTCGGCAAATTGTTCAATATTCGTTAATATTAGTCATGTTCAAATGTTCCCATAATTTCATATTATTATCCCATACAATTATTTTTTGAGAGTGGGAATTCATTCCCAAAATTTTTGTAATATGGACAAATTTAATATTTTTTTGCAATTACAGATTTTCATGTGGGGCTTATTTGACCAGACATCTTGAATATCATAATCCTTCCAAAGAATGGTAAAATTCTACCTACGTTGACACACTGACGAAGCAAATAATAAAATAAATAAATTTCCTTTATCCTAATGCTAAAATTTATAGCAGTCGGAGTTCATTTGCCGGAAATATGACCAAAAAAAATAATAATAATAATGCTAAAGTGGTATTAGGGTTTTTTGGCATGAGCATAAAGGAAACTTACCCATCTTTATACCCTACACCACTTCGTGGACTAGGGTATTATAAGTTAGTTTCGCGCCAAATGTTTGTAACACCAAGAAATAATTGAGCTAGACCCACCTTTAAGTATACGGATCGACTTAGAATCACCAGCTGAATCGTCTGTCTGTCTGTCTGTCCGTCCGTCCGTCTGCTGTCCATCTAAGTTTGTTCGCACTCTACAGGTCGCAATTGCTGTCCGATTATCATGAAATTTGGCAGAAGTTACTTTTTTGAACCAAGGACGATCGGTATTGAATTTGGAGGAAATCGGTTCAGATTTAGATATAGCCCCCATACCAATGTCGCTCCCGATTTGACATTTTCCGCTCTAGAAACCACATCTTGCATCCGATTTTCTTTAAATTTGGCGCAATATCTTATAATCCAACTAAAAAACCTATGGTGAAAGTGGGTAAGATCGGTTCAGATTTAGATATAGCTTTCATACAAATGTTGCTCCCGAATGTTTAACCTATTTTGTTCAAACTTTACATATTATATTTACATAATATATTTCCCATGAAATAACTGGGTTTAGTAATCAAAGCGAGGTACATACGCAGGGAGTGGTGTAGGGTATTATATAGTCGGCCCCGTCCGACTTTAGCCTTTTCTTACTTGTTTTATCTGCGTAATTTCTCAATGGGAGAGAAATGAACTAAAAAATTGAAATCATTGCTTCTAAGCTGGCAATTTCGGGCGGGCTAAAGTTACCCTGAAAAAATGAGAACTTTTCCAAATATGTACATATATATTTTGTTAAAAGCTTTTGAAGGAAAAAGTTGTGTTGGTTTAAAGTCAGACATTTGTTCAAAAAGGATTTATTTAATATTTATTACAAACAAACTATATTTGGCACAAACATAGTTTTGACATCATAATAAAGCTAAGAAACAACAATTTCTAATAAAAAATTGAGTGCAAAATCTCTTAAAATATGTGAGAAACAATTCGTATTTCGATTTGTCTGCTAAATCAGGTATTATGTTGGTTTTTTGGGGATATTTCCAGCAAATGTACTCCTATTGTTATAAAATTTAACATGAGAATAAAGGAAAGTTACTCACCTTTTTTCTGCGCACCTACTTTTCAAAAGATAATGAGACGAAAATGACTAAATAGAGTTTTGGAACTAAAAAAATATGACTTTTTGCAATAAATGTATCCTATCTTCCAAGGCAAGTGTTACCCTGAAAAACGGAGAACCTTTCCAAATACATATTTCGTTAAAGGCTTTTGAAGGAACAAAATTGTGTTGGACCAAATTCAGACATTTGTTCAAAAAGGATATTTTTTTAAATATTTATTACAAACAAACTATATTTGGCACACACCTAGTTTTTGCGTCATAATAAAGCTAAGAGACAACAATTTGTAATAAAGATTTTCGAAATTTCAATTTTAATTTTTTTTTTTTCAATTTTCAAAATCTGAAAAACGTAATACAAAATAAAACAAGTAAGAAGGCGTTAAGTTCGGCAGGGCCGAATCTTATATACCCTCCACCATGGAGTGCATTCCGGCAGATTAAAGGATGTCGACTTTACATAGAAGTACAGAACCATATTACGAAAATTGTGATATGTTTATGCACATTACTATATTTGATTACTACTTCAAACTATAATGTATACTTATGCGCACTGTTTAAAAGCGGTTTGGAAGGTCCCATTTTTATCCCTCTTTTTCAATAATATCCCTTAAAAGTACGAATTTCGAAAAATCCCTCTATGTAATTAGAGGGATGGTGTTTATGTAATTAGAGGGATGTACACTAGAGCGTACCAGGTTACAAGTAAAAAAAAAAAAGTTCGCCGTACACCTTCGAATATGAAGTATTATTGAAAGGTAGTTTCAAAAAATTTTTTTTTATTTTTTTATGCCGAACGTAGGGGTCGCGCTTTTACATTTTTCTATATAACTTCTGCATTTATAAACGGATTTTAAAGTGTGATACATCGATGTTTTTGTCCGATTTTTTTGTCTTTGAAGTCATTGAGCTCAAACATGATTCATGATTTTATGCGAGCTTTAATTTTCGATTATTAGAGTGGTACATTAGGGTAGTAGCAACTGAGAAATGATGGGTAAGTACCAGAAGGGGGTGCTTGAGCTCAATGACTTCAAAGACAAAAAAATCGGCCTCGTCGAGACAAAAACATCGATGTATCACACTTTAAAATCCGTTTATAAATACAAGTTATATAGAAAAATGTAAAAGCGCGACCCCTACGTTCGGCATAAAAAAATAAAATTTTTTTTTTTGAAACTACCTTTCAATAATACTTCATATTCGAAGGTGTACGGCGAACTTTTTTTTTGAGGTACGCCCTAATGTACACACCGAATTTCATGATTCTAGCTGTTGTCGTATCATTGGTTCCATATTTTATCCATTTTTGTCCCATTTCGCCCGCTAAAACATTTATTTTCTTTGTGGTGCTTCCAAGCTACAAGAGGAATGTCCGCAACAAATTTCAAATGTATGAAAATCTGAAATTTAATTAATAAGCCAAGGCTACCAATATTTGTATACTATGTATATATATAATGGAAATAATACTTCAATTCATAAAGTAAATATAAGGCAGCAATCATAAATACCCTAAATACTGGGGGATAGAGAGTGTATTTTTAGCTGCAGTCCTTTGGTTGGTTGAATTTCCATCTATATAATTCAAAAGTATACATTTTGAAAATACCTTATCTCTCACGTACGCAGTATAAGAAAACTTCAGAATTCTACCATTTTTTGTCGTAAAAGCAACAAAATAAATTACGAATTTGGAAAAAAAAATATTTTACGTGGCTATGCAGTCAGAGGAATGTATATACCCAATTCCATGATACTATCTGCGGCCATTTTGTTGGTACCATTTTTATCCCCTTTATCGCATTTTACTCCTTAAAAGTACGACTTTCAAATTTCATTCTCGCTGTAGTCTTTTAGTTGGTACCATTTTTATCCCTCTGCTCCCATTGAATCCCTTGAAAGTTACGAATTTGGAAAAACGTTTTTTTTTCGTGTCACTCAGTCAGAGGAATGTATACCGCGAATTTCATGGTTCTAGCTGCATCCATTTGTTTGGTACAATTTTTATCCCCTTTTTCCATTTTACACCCTAAAAGTACGAATTTCGAAAATTTCCTATATTTTATGTGTGTACGCAATCAGAGGAATATATACACCGAATTTCACTATTCTAGGTGCAGCCGTTTGGTTGGTACTATTTTTATCCCTCCATCCCCATTTAACCCCTTAAAAGTACAAAGAAAAAAAGTAGAATAAATACTTGTATATTATGTATCTACTCTATTAGAGGTTTCGTGCTTCTATCTGTTGTCGTTTTATAGGTACTATTTTTATCCCTTTTCGTTCCATTTCGCCACCTACAAATAAAATTCACTCTATGGTACCCTTTTATGCTATAAAGGGAATGCGAATTGCAAATATCAAGTAAATACAAGCAAATATGTTCAAAAAACATGCTGAAGTACTCTAAATATTAGGGGTATTTTCAGTCCCTGTGAGGGAAAAATTTTTCCCTCTGGGCCGATTTCGCACACTTCCAATCCCAGCCGATCTGCAACCATAAGACACATTTAGGAAAAATTTGAACCTCCTAGCTCATTTCGTTCAGCCGCTATCGTGCTTTCAACAGACAGACGGACATGGCTATATCGTCTTAGATTTTTACCATGACCCAGAATAAAGGTTTGATTTATAATTCAAAATATTTTTTTATGCAGGATATATGTATATTCAATGCTTAAAATTAGTGAAATCTTAACATATACACGCAGAGAAGAGATATGATTGCTGCAACCATATTCGAAGAGCATCATATTATGTTTGGGATTATGGTTAGGACAACCATGGAACGGATGTAGCTAAACATAATATGATTATTATGACCACTCCATGTTTAGGTACAACTGTCATAATTTTCAACCATAATGTGATTCCCTTTAAAAGACTTAGCATTAATCACATTTTACTTGCAACAATCATATATCGTTATATTATACACAGGCGGAAATTGTTTAATGTCCAAAATCAAAAAGCTGGTATCTTCCAACCAATTGTCATCTGAAGACATTCGTTAATTATTCATGGCACACAGAAGAAAGCATGTGGCGAATGTATTATTTGAAGTGTTTAAAGTGCTTGTGGCTCCTCGATTACCATCTGTCTATACAGCCTCCGGACAACGCCTTTCTTCTCCTCCAAGTCTCTGGGGTGCGTTTCCTTCGAATGTTTATACAATGCGCCGCGATATCTAAATTTCTCCGGACAATAAAGACATTTGTACAGCATCTTGCCGGTGTGCGACGCCTCGTGTTCCTTCAAAGTGGACTGGCTGAAAAAGATTTTATCGCAATGACTGCACTTGTAGTTGATTTTAACGGGTGGAGTTTCTCCACTGGCTGATTTTGAATGCGCAAAGTACATGTGCCTGTACAACAGTCTACTGGAGTCGTTGTGTTTGCCACAGGTCTTGCATTTGAAAGCCCTCCGATCGAGATGCAACTTCATGTGATCGGCCACGTTCCACATCTGATACATCCTCTCTTCGCAACAGTCAACGTAAAATTACTCCTTAGGATGCACCAAACGAAAATGCGCCTGCAACATGCTGCATGTGGGAAACAACTCTTTGCAGATCACACATTCCAAGCTCGGTGTCCACAGGGCTATGATTCGATCGAATTCTTTCTTATAGGTATATCCTCTGGGCATTCTTGGCGCAATCTGATGTTTGCGGTACATATGTTTTCGAACATTTTCAATCGACATGTATTGTTTGCCACATATGCTGCACTTTAACTCATTCGAATTGATGTGGAAACGTATGTGGTCCAACAACGTGGTGCGAGTGAAGAACTTGTGATCGCAGCACAGAATGTAGCACTTCTCCTGGGGATGTTCGTATTTAAAATGTTCGGCTAGAAGTGAGAAATTCGGCATTAGTGCATTGCACAGTGGACAATCTAGCACTGCTTTCCACTTTTCTATGTAGTTGTCGTACTGCTCGGTTGACATGCGTCCAACGGTGTTAGTGGGAGACATGTTTGCTGGCGCGGCGGACACACCCTGTGATTTCTTATCACCAAACCCAGCAGCAGTTTCACTTGTCGTTAGTAGAGATTCGTCATCGGAACTAAGTGAAATTGTGTCCGTATCTGAAGTATTAAATTGTCCATCGTACTCATACTCATCGTGTAGTACACCGATGCCATTTTCGAAATCATCAGATAATATCCCCACCTTGGCTGAGTGATGGCTTGTCCCAGGGGTGGGTTCTTCGGACAAAATACCACCGTCCTTTAAATTAAACGTTATGGTGTCAGTATCGTTGTGGAGATCGATTATTTCCAGTTCCTCCTTGACAATTACATTGCTTCCTTTAAACATACTGGCATCCCGCGATTTGTTATCGATTATTTCCAATTTTCTTTTCTTACCAGTGTCACTGACGACATCGAATGTACTGCCAACCTCCGATTTATTATAGTCATCGATGTAAATTATTTCCAATTCATCATCGTCATGGACATCCATTACTTCCAATTCGTCCTTGACTAGGATATTGTCACAGTTAAACGTAGTTTCATCGTCGATTATATCCAGCTCTTCGTTATCGATTATCCCGCGATTTGTTATCGATTATTTCCAATTTTCTTTTCTTACCAGTGTCATTGACGATATCGAATGTACTGCCAACCTCCGATTTATTATAATCATCGATGTAAATTATTTCCAGTTCATTCTCGTCATGGACGTCCATTACTTCCAATTCGTCCTTGACTAGGATGTTGCCACAGTTAAACGTAGTTTCATCGTCGATTATATCCAGCTCTTCCTTCACAATAACGCAGGCGTCTTCGTGAAACGATCCTACGTCCTTAGATAATACTTGTTGATTTGGGCCAATTTCTTTGTCGCGACTTGTGGACAGGGCCAGTTTCACCTGGGCCGACAGTATGGCCTCCTGCAAACTGTTGAACTCTGAAATGTAACGCCAATATTCCAAGCACATGCCCTTGAGGTCATTCCAGATCGGTGATAAAATCTAGAAATGCTGATATTTTGCACATGACATATGGATGGGTAAACATTGTTTTATTTCATTATTTTTAACTTACCTTCGGGTGAAAATATTTGACGACGATTTCATACATCGACCACAGCCATCGTAAAGACTGAGATGGTCCGCGCAAATCTTTATGCATAACCGGCAGCGGGTTGTTTGAGAAAAAAAATTTTAAGGGACTTGCTTTGTACTGTACGATAATTATAAAGTAGAATTCTTAAGAATCAATGCATTTAGAATCTAATCTTATACCAATATTATTTTTTGGACAAATTGCCATAAATTATGGCACAACGTGCTTTGATATTCCAATGATTTTATACCCATTTATATTTTCTCAGTTGACACTGAGATGATAACTGAGGCGGATCTGAAGATCAGAAAAATCAGAAAATCAATTTTTCAAAAATTTCATTTTTTTATTTATTTAAAGAGTATTCGCTTGAAAAATCGCTGCGAAGATAAAGAAGATTGTCACGGGCCGGTAGTCATGAAAGATGAGATGTAGTTTGCAGCCAAGTAATATAATGTCGCCATGCTATTTGTAAAAATATAGATGCATTCTATAAAATATAGATGCAAAAAGATCTTGAGCCAATACAATATCTCAGTTCAAATTATTTAAATTCTCACGCAACAAATTTCTAAATAATGTAAATTTTAGGGAATACATTCAGTCCTTGCTAGGGAATTTTTTTCCCCTCTGGGCCGATTGCGCCCACTTTCAATCCCAATCGATCTGTAACCATAAGACACATTTAGGGAAAATGTGAACCTCCCAAATCATTTGGGTTATGGCTAGATCGACTTAGAATTTTATAACGATATATATTGACAATTCCCAGAAACAGACCACAAACAAAAAATTTTTCAAATTAAACCAAAATTATTTTTGTTTTAATGGAACATTAGATTAGATGTAAAATTATATAAAAACAAGTAAACACGGCGTTAAGTTCGGCCGGGTCGAATTTTATATACCCTCCACCATGGATTGCATTCCACAGAGGCTTTCGATATTCGTAGAAGTGCAGTAATATTACAGGAAAATATAATTTTTTTAATATAGTCATACCAAAACAAATATAACAAGTAAGGAAAGGCTAAAGTCGTGCGGGCCGACTATATAATACCCTACACCACTCCCTGCGTATATACCCCGCTTTTATTACTAAACCGAGGAGTTTCGTGGGAGCAATTTTATGCAGTTCCTATAAATTATACAGTATAGATTCATCTTTAGTCATATTTAACAAATATGATAAATACTAGACACAATTTTCCGGCAGACAAATGCAAATTATACAGTAGTAATAGGATGAATCGGGCCGACATTTGAAAGAAGGCCTATAACAACACTTGGGGCCTGGTCCAAAATATGGGCCTATATATTTCCCATTCACGGTTGGTATTCAAAATAAAAATATATCATGATCCGATGTAAGGCGTAGTCTCTAGAGCTGTATTAGAGTAGAATGGGGGCCCCATTGGGGTTATTCCAAAGTATGGACACATATATTTGACTTTGTATTCTTAGTTGAAATATAATATAATCTGCAAAATTTGAAAAAATCCGATCTAAAATTTGGGCCCATATAAATCAATTTTAAAGTAGGTATTCTTAGTATGAAATATAAATATAATATAATTTGAAAAATTTGAAAAACTTCCGATGTAAAATGTCGGACCGGTAGTGAAATCGGGAAGGATTTTTGCGTCCTGTCAATGTATGTATTTCACAAAAAATGTTAAATCGGAAAGGACATTTGTATGAGGGTATATTGATACCTGGAACGATGTGACCCCCTTTCACCATGTATGTTTATTGGTGAAATATAATATGTAAATTTTGGCCAAAATCGGTTAAACATTCGGGAGAACATTTGTCTGAGGGCTATATCTAAATCTGAACCGATCTTACCCACTTTCAGCATAGGTGTTTCTAGTTCGATTATAAAATGTTGTGTCAATTTTAAAGAAAATCGGGTACAACATGTGGTATCTAAAGCGGAAAAAGTCAAATCGGGAGCGACATTTGTATGGGGGATATATCTAAATCTGAACCGATCTTACCCAGCATAGGTGTTTCTAGTGCGATTATAAAATGTTGTGTCAGTTTTAAAGAAAATCGGGTACAATATGTGGTATCTAAAGCGGAAAAAGTCAAATCGGGAGTGACATTTGTATTGGGGCTATATCTAAATCTGAACCGATCTTACCCACTTTCAGCATAGGTGTTTCTAGTTCGATTATAAAATGTTGTGTCAATTTTAAAGAAAATCGGGTACAACATGTGGTATCTAAAGCGGAAAAAGTCAAATCGGGAGCGACATTTGTATGGGGGATATATCTAAATCTGAACCGATCTTACCCAGCATAGGTGTTTCTAGTGCGATTATAAAATGTTGTGTCAGTTTTAAAGAAAATCGGGTACAATATGTGGTATCTAAAGCGGAAAAAGTCAAATCGGGAGTGACATTTGTATGGGGGCTATATCTAAATCTGAACCGATCTTACCCACTTTCAGCATAGGTGTTTCTAGTTCGATTATAAAATGTTGTGTCAATTTTAAAGAAAATCGGGTACAACATGTGGTATCTAAAGCGGAAAAAGTCAAATCGGGAGCGACATTTGTATGGGGGATATATCTAAATCTGAACCGATCTTACCCAGCATAGGTGTTTCTAGTGCGATTATAAAATGTTGTGTCAGTTTTAAAGAAAATCGGGTACAATATGTGGTATCTAAAGCGGAAAAAGTCAAATCGGGAGCGACATTTGTATGGGGGCTATATCTAAATCTGAACCGATCTTACCCACTTTCAGCATAGGTGTTTCTAGTTCGATTATAAAATGTGTGTCAATTTTAAAGAAAATCGGGTACAATATGTGGTATCTAAAGCGGAAAAAGTCAAATCGGGAGTGACATTTGTATGGGGGCTATATCTAAATCTGAACCGATCTTACCCACTTTCAGCATAGGTGTTTCTAGTTCGATTATAAAATGTTGTGTCAATTTTAAAGAAAATCGGGTACAACATGTGGTATCTTAAGCGGAAAAAGTCAAATCGGGAGCGACATTTGTATGGGGGATATATCTAAATCTGAACCGATCTTACCCAGCATAGGTGTTTCTAGTGCGATTATAAAATGTTGTGTCAGTTTTAAAGAAAATCGGGTACAATATGTGGTATCTAAAGCGGAAAAAGTCAAATCGGGAGCGACATTTGTATGGGGGCTATATCTAAATCTGAACCGATCTTACCCACTTTCAGCATAGGTGTTTCTAGTTCGATTATAAAATGTGTGTCAATTTTAAAGAAAATCGGGTACAATATGTGGTATCTAAAGCGGAAAAAGTCAAATCGGGAGTGACATTTGTATGGGGGCTATATCTAAATCTGAACCGATCTTACCCACTTTCAGCATAGGATTAGATTTTTCTAAAATTCGTACTTTTTGGGGTTAAAATGATAAAGGGGATAAAAATAGTACCAATCAAATGATCGCAGCTAGTGTCATGAAATTTGGAGTATACATTCATCTGACTGCGTAGACACGGAAAATAGACGAATTTTTCGAAATTCGTACTTTTTGGGGTTAAAATGAAAAAAGGGGATACAAATAGTACCAACCAAATGACCGCAGCTAGAGTCATGCAATTCGGAATATACAAAATCCTTGTATTTTATTCTTCTATGCAGTTGGAGGAATGCATACCCAGAATTTCATTATTTTAGGTGCAGCCGTTAGGTTGGTACCATTTTTATCCCTCTATTCCCAGTTTACCCCTTAAAAGTACGAAATTGAAAAAAAAACTTTTCTACTCAATTAGAGGAATGTACACACCGAATTTCATGTTGATAGCTGTCGTTTAATATGTACCATTTTTATCCCTTTTTGTCCCATTCCACCCCCTACGAATAAAAATCACTTTATGGTGCACGTTTTTGTTATAGGGGAATACACATACCCAATATCAAGTAAGTACAAGCAGACATATTGAAAAAACATGCTTTTATACTCTAAAATATAAGGGATTATTATGGGTATTTTTAGTCCTTGTGAGGGAAATTTTTTGCCTTTAGGCCGATTTCGCCCAGTTGCTATCCCAACCGATCTACAACTTTAAGATGCATTTATGGAAAATTTGGACGCCCTAGCTCCTTTCGTTTAGATGCTTTCAACAGACGGACGGACGGACATCGCTATTTCGTCTTAGAATTTTATGACGATCAAAAATATATGAAACAGTCAATGTCAAGCGGTACGGTTTCTGACCTCGAGCTGTGACAGTCGCTGCTGTTTTCTTCTCATAAAAATATTGTATACATATTTAAAAAAAAAAAAAATTAAAATTTTTTTCACGAGTTATGACCAATTTAACAGATTTTAATGTATTATACCTCGTTTTGAAGGTAATTTCAATTACTTTAATATTGCTATCGAGGTCAAACACCGTACCGCTTGACATGGCATGACTCATATTAAGTTGGCGAGAATGAGAAAAATTATTTATCTTTATTTTGAGTAAAAATAACTCTTTATTAACGCTTTTGTTAGCAGCTTGTTACCCGGCTTAAAGAACAGCTTACCAATGCCATATACATCTAACTTTTTCTCATGGCATGATCATTCTTTATTTTCAATACATCTTCGGCGACATCTATTACATACAAATACGATCACACACGTTCTGTGAGTATCAAGCGAAGTTGAGAACCGATATTATTCCAATCGAACAACTATATAGTTTAATTTCGATTGCAGAATAGATTAATCGATGGTGATTGCGTTATAGCGCCAACTAAACCCTAGTTATTATATGACATTTAGTTCTCTAGCAATACATAACAACTTAAAAAAGCCCCACAAAATGTAATCCAGAGGCGTTAAATCGTACGAACGATGGGGCCAGTGAACACTTCTGGAAATAAAGTTGTCACCAATAAATCGATTATTTAGTGCGCTGTATGCTCACATTTCATTGTCTTGTTAATCGAGAAGAGTATAAACTAGCAATAACTGCACTAACTTGTTCGATCATGTAAATTTCCGCAATTTGGGAGCTTTGTTCTGGCGCTAAACGATTCGTGATGGCAAACTCGTTAGTCAAGAGTTATTGTTTGCTCAAAATAAAAAAACTGTATTTTCACAGTGTGGCCAAATACAACATTTTGTATCACAACGAATTTTTCAAAAAATGTTTCCTTGAAAAGTCCTCACAGAATGTCTATTCAGATCGACCTACTATCGAGAGACTTGATAAGGCGGCTGGATTTTCTTGAATGAATCAACGAGAAAAATCTGGCAGCACCGCCAAGAGAGTAGGAAAAAATGTATCCACTAAGTCCAATTGCAAAAGTCTAGAAGTAGAATCAACTTCTAAGTTGTACAACAACTGTTCATGTGTAAACACCCCTTAAGAGATAAAATTGTTTCTGAAAGCACAAAATCGATTGTTGCCAACAATCGAAATCGTTGTACGAAACATGCTCGCTTTGTACCGACTACAGATTTATGTGTGGCTGTATGTTTTAGTTCTTTTCGCTGCTATGGGGTTGTATCAAGACGTACAGTACGCATAGTTTGTATTCGAACACCGTTTAATATTATAATAAATATTTTAATATTTTCATAAATAAAAAATTATCCATAAATAAATTTGTAATATCTTTTTAGTGTATCTAAAAATTTCATTGGCTTACAGTAAGTATGTTTTCTTCGGAAGTTATAAATTAAGCACTATAGTGTTTATTAGTAAAATATTGCAATGCAATCAAAACATTGATGTCTGTTAACTAATGTGTGAAACGAAGAGGTTTCAAAATTATATTAGAGCCTAATCTAACACGGCGGTCGTCCTTGGTTAAGCATATGTTACTTATGAAAGTGGAAAATCGTCAGCCGCGGCGCACAGTAGTTCAGAATCAAAATCCATCGGCCAAAATTCAATAACTTTTGTTCTAGTAGACATTTTCGAGTTCTGTAAAAAACCAACCATAGACAAGGACCCAAGGATACTTTTCGTATTTTTCGATTTTAAAGAAAATTAAAATTTTCTGTTTTTATGTTTTTTTAATATTTTTACGTATTGTATTACAGATTTTCACGTTTTGAAAATTGAAAAAACGCAATATCTTTCTTAGCTTTATTATGACGCCAGAACTATATTTGTGCCAAATATAGTTCGGTTGTAATGAATATTGTAAAAAATATCCTTTTTGAACAAATGTATGACTTTGGACCAACACAACTTTCCTTCAAAAGCCTTTAACGAAATATATACATATTTGGAAAGGTTGAAGGGTTCCCCGTTTTTGTAGAGAAACTTTTGCCGAAATGGCACCCTTGGAAGATAGGATACATTTAGTGCAAATAGTCCGATTTTCTACTTCCAAAACTCGATTTACCCATTTGATTCTCATTACTTCTGTACGCAGATAATAAGATGAGTAAATTTCCTTTATCCCAATGCTGAATTTTATAACAATCGGGCATTTGCCGGAAATATGCCCAGAAAACCAAAATAATACTTGATTTAGCAGACAAATCGAATCGATTTTATGTTAAAAAGCATAAAAATAAAAATTTTCTTTAAAATCAAAAATTACGAAAAGTATTCAACTTTGGGCCGATTTCCCGATTTTTAATGTTAATATATCAAAATAATCCTTGGGTCCTTGTCTAATTTTGTTTTTTACAGAACTCAAAAATGTCTACTAGAACAAAAGTTATTGAATTTTGGCTGATGGATTTTAATTCCACAGTGCGGCGGCGACGAATTATCTGGCCTAAAAAATGTGCATTAAAACTAAAGCGGTCGCCGCCAGCGGTTTGATTGGGTTTAGATTCTTACTGTACGAATACAAACATTGCACACAGTACCAGCAGTCGGCGTGTTTATTTGGTATTAATATAAATAGTATGTTGTATACAAATGTTAACTAAATACAACAAGCGTACGTAGTTGGGAGTTAAATTTATTTCACATTTTTTACATAACAAATGTCGTTTTTAAGTAACTAACTTTAATTTCTTCCAAAATATATGTTTTCATTCTTATCTTATAGCCTTGCGACCATTGGTGTAGGTGGGATATTCTATAGCCCTCAATTTATTTTTTGTTAAAAGTCGGAAAAAATATGTACATCCGCACGGATAATAGGGCTGTTTTTCTTTAAGACTGGATGACTAAGCTGCGGTAACAAAAATCTAAAACAAATGTTAAAATTTCACTCCAAATAAAAACTATTTTTTTAAATTTCCGTCAGCAGCAATATCAATGTGTATGAACACAAATTCTGAAAAAATAAGTTTATGTTAAAGATTTCGGACTTAGCTTTCTGACTTTGTCGCGCACAAGAGCCTTTGTTTCGTTAGCTGTGTGACAAGTGGCACCGTCCTGTTGAAACCACATATCTTCCAATTCGGGCCATAAAAAGTTCGTTATCATCTCACGATAGCGAAGACCATTCACAGTAACTGATGATGCCGCCAGCCCATAAACCGCGCCAAACAGTCACTCTTTGTGGATGCATTGGTTTTTCGACTCGTCTATAGAGCGAGAAAAGTCAAATCTGAAGGGAAATTTTTATGATGTTATTTATGTTAGTATGATAGTGATCTAAATCAAAAATCCAAAAAAATCCATTGTGATATGTCAATTTTTCTCTTTACTTTGATCAGATCTTTAATTTAAGAATTTTTCTTCTTGACATTTATAAAAAACTAGCTGAAACCCGCCCGCTTCGCCAGGCAAATAAAAAAAACAAACTGTAAAATTAAAATCTGTTTTCATATTGATTTCTCTCCTGATCGGTAATATATGTACCAATTATAATCAAGGTACTTCCCTGAGATACTAAGGAAATGGATATGTTCCCTGGAGAACGTTACTTTACGGCGAATAATGGAAGAAATGTCAAAAATCAAATTGATTTTTTTTGTTAAGTGTGACTCTCCCCATTCCAATACCTAAAGAAAAAACATCATTCGTAAGAAGAAATTACATTACATTACATTACATTACATTACATTACATTACATTACATTACATTACATTACATTACATTACATTACATTACATTACATTACATTACATTACATTACATTACATTACATTACATTACATTACATTACATTACATTACATTACATTACATTACATTACATTACATTACATTACATTACATTACATTACATTACATTACATTACATTACATTACATTACATTACATTACATTACATTACATTACATTACATTACATTACATTACATTACATTACATTACATTACATTACATTACATTACATTACATTACATTACATTACATTACATTACATTACATTACATTACATTACATTACATTACATTACATTACATTACATTACATTACATTACATTACATTACATTACATTACATTACATTACATTACATTACATTACATTACATTACATTACATTACATTACATTACATTACATTACATTACATTACATTACATTACATTACATTACATTACATTACATTACATTACATTACATTACATTACATTACATTACATTACATTACATTACATTACATTACATTACATTACATTACATTACATTACATTACATTACATTACATTACATTACATTACATTACATTACATTACATTACATTACATTACATTACATTACATTACATTACATTACATTACATTACATTACATTACATTACATTACATTACATTACATTACATTACATTACATTACATTACATTACATTACATTACATTACATTACATTACATTACATTACATTACATTACATTACATTACATTACATTACATTACATTACATTACATTACATTACATTACATTACATTACATTACATTACATTACATTACATTACATTACATTACATTACATTACATTACATTACATTACATTACATTACATTACATTACATTACATTACATTACATTACATTACATTACATTACATTACATTACATTACATTACATTACATTACATTACATTACATTACATTACATTACATTACATTACATTACATTACATTACATTACATTACATTACATTACATTACATTACATTACATTACATTACATTACATTACATTACATTACATTACATTACATTACATTACATTACATTACATTACATTACATTACATTACATTACATTACATTACATTACATTACATTACATTACATTACATTACATTACATTACATTACATTACATTACATTACATTACATTACATTACATTACATTACATTACATTACATTACATTACATTACATTACATTACATTACATTACATTACATTACATTACATTACATTACATTACATTACATTACATTACATTACATTACATTACATTACATTACATTACATTACATTACATTACATTACATTACATTACATTACATTACATTACATTACATTACATTACATTACATTACATTACATTACATTACATTACATTACATTACATTACATTACATTACATTACATTACATTACATTACATTACATTACATTACATTACATTACATTACATTACATTACATTACATTACATTACATTACATTACATTACATTACATTACATTACATTACATTACATTACATTACATTACATTACATTACATTACATTACATTACATTACATTACATTACATTACATTACATTACATTACATTACATTACATTACATTACATTACATTACATTACATTACATTACATTACATTACATTACATTACATTACATTACATTACATTACATTACATTACATTACATTACATTACATTACATTACATTACATTACATTACATTACATTACATTACATTACATTACATTACATTACATTACATTACATTACATTACATTACATTACATTACATTACATTACATTACATTACATTACATTACATTACATTACATTACATTACATTACATTACATTACATTACATTACATTACATTACATTACATTACATTACATTACATTACATTACATTACATTACATTACATTACATTACATTACATTACATTACATTACATTACATTACATTACATTACATTACATTACATTACATTACATTACATTACATTACATTACATTACATTACATTACATTACATTACATTACATTACATTACATTACATTACATTACATTACATTACATTACATTACATTACATTACATTACATTACATTACATTACATTACATTACATTACATTACATTACATTACATTACATTACATTACATTACATTACATTACATTACATTACATTACATTACATTACATTACATTACATTACATTACATTACATTACATTACATTACATTACATTACATTTATATATACATATATATATATAGATAGATACAGAATACCTACTTTGAAAGTGATCTATACGGGCCCACTTTTTAATGTAGCTCCCTTGCAAATGGGCCCCCATTTTTATTATTACTCCTCTTGGACCCACATTTTGCATTGGAAGTTTATCAAATTTTGCAGATTATATTATATTTCAACTATTTTTGTATACCCCCCATACAAATTGGGCCCCAATTTATACTCTATTTAGCTCTAGAACCCTCATCCTGCATTGGATGAGGGATACAAGTTTGCAGATCATGTTATATTTCAATCAAGAATACCTACTTTGAAAGTGATCTTAATGGGCCCACTTTTCATGTAGCGCCCTTACAAAAGGGCCACATTCTTATTAGTACCCCTCTATAACCCACATTTTACATCGGAAGTTTTTCAAATTTTGCAGATTTTGTTATATTTCAACTAAGAATATATATACTTTGGTGCAACCCAAACGGTCCCCATTCTACACTAGTACAGCTCTAGTTATAGTTATATTTACTTTACTCGGATTATCTGCCGGGAAATTGGATTAATTATCATATCCGTAACATTTGAAAGAATATTTATATGAATTTATATAATTTATATGAACTACATAGAATATCTCCCATGAAACCCAGGTGTTTATTAATCAAGGCGAGGTATATACGCAGGAGTGGGGTAGGGTATTATATAGTCGGAACGCCCGACTTTAGCCTTTCCTTACTTGTTTTTAAAACAGTATATAATTGAGGATTTTTTGCAATTAGCTGTGTAAAGTGATATCCTGTAAGTGATGTCCATTTTCTGCTTCGCACATACGTTCTCTTTTTAGCTTTTCATCTTCAAAACAAGTAAGGAAAGGCTAAAGTCGGTCGGGGCCACCTATATAATACCCTACACCACTCCCTGCGTATATACCACGCTTATTTTTTTATTATTACTAAATCCAGGTGTTTCATGGGAGCAATTTTATGTAATTTGTATAAATTATACAGTATACTATAAATTTTAACGAATGTGGTAAATAATATGATAAAAAAATACAAATTATACAGTAGTAATAGGATGAATCGGACCGACATTTGAAAGGGGGCTTATAACAACATGTAGTAAGAGAGTAGAATGTGGGCCCCATTTGGGTTATTCCAAAGTATGGACACATATATTTGACTTTCATAGTATGTATTCTTAGATGAATTATAATATAATCTGCAAAATTTGAAAAAAAAAACATCGATGAAAAATTTTTGTCCTTGAGAGGTAAAAATTAAAATAAGGGCCATTCGTAAGGGCGCTACATTAGAAAGTGGTTCCATATAGATCACTTTCAAAGTATGTATTCTTAGTTGAAATATGACATGTCATGCAATACATACATATACATGATATCCAATGCACGGTATGGGATCTAGACATAAATTAGAG
This sequence comes from Polietes domitor, assembly GCA_947397865.1. Lineage (NCBI taxonomy): Eukaryota > Metazoa > Arthropoda > Insecta > Diptera > Muscidae > Polietes > Polietes domitor. Next base: position 44,408,427 of record OX377618.1, on the reverse strand, counting down.
TAGAATGGGGGCCCAATTTGTATGGGGGTATAACAAAATATGGACCCATATATTTGGCTTTCATATCATGTATTCTTAGATGAAATAAAATTTGAAAAACTTACGATGTAAAATGTGGGTTCTATAGAGGTAATAATTCTAATGAGGGCTACATTTGTAAGGGCGCTACATTAAAACGTGGGCCTTTATAGATCACTTTCAAAGAAGGTATTCATTATTGAAATATAAAATGATCTGCAAAAATTTATCAATGTAAGATGTGGGTTCTATAGTAATAATAGTGTAAAGTAAACTGGGGGCCCATTTGTATGGGGGCTATACCAAAACATATATTGTAATATTGTAAATCGGAGGTACATTTGAATGGGGGCTATATGAAAACATAGACCCATGTGGTCCACTTTCCCATAAGCTGTTTCTAGTTCAAATATAACACGATCCTGAAAATTTGGTAATGATCCCATGTAAAATATGTATTCTAGGGCAGTAGTAGTGTAAATTATAGGGATATTTGTATGGAGGCTATATCTAAATCTGAACCGACTTCTTCCAAATTCAATATAAACGGACAGACAGACAGACATCGTTAAATCAATTCAGTTGGTGATTCTAAAGTGGGGCTAGGTGGTGTTACAAACATATGGCGGAAATCTAACTTATAATACCCTATATATATATTGATATATGGTATAAGGGTATGGGACAATTATCCTTTCGGAGGAAACACCGCAGCAAACTGTACCCTTAAGTGGGTATGATTGTCGCTGATGTACTGCTCTTGGATTTTCCGTAGCCCAAATCCTGCAGTTTTGCTTGTTGACATACCCATTTAATAGAAAATGGGCTTCATCGTTCATTACCAAATTGTGAATTGTGACTGTTGGTTTGAAAAAAAAATCAATTATTTTTGTACATTGTTCGATCGTGTAATGATTCATAATAAATTGCCCAAGTCTCCTTCACAAAATGCTGAAAAAAAAGAAAAATAATTAAAAAAATTATAAAGAATTCAGACCATATAGCTCATTCTGCGCCACCCTGTACCATTTCTTGCCTAGATTAAAAACCTAAAAGCTAAATATTTCAAAATCACAAAAATGTAGGTACGACTTTTTTTCTGGTCTACGTTTTCCGAGCAAGAATGACACAGAGAAATAAATTGATTGAAATAATGCGAAAAATGTGTTCAATTCAATTTTTTTAGTTTCGATAATATTCCAAGGCACTTCTTTCAACGACTGTCAACAACTCCTCAGCATATTGCTGCTCTCGCCGTATCAATTACTTTTACTTTTTTAAAGAATTTAAAATTTCATCTAAATTGCGTGCGTTTCCTCATATTTCATTGTCGGCCATTGTTCCATCCACTACACATTGTGGATTGTGTGGACGGCAATGCCTTCGTGTACACTCCATCGTTTAATTAGAAAAACTTTCTATGAATCACGAAGATTTTTCATGTCATTCGAGGGCGAGCAAAAATCTAATTTCAACTTGTTGACAGCTCACGTATTCGCTGTTTGATATTTGATAATATCTTTAGCAGCGCAACTGTCATTGTTAATGTGTAATGCCAGCGAATTGGATGTGTTGTAATAAAATTAAAATTTATATTAAAAGCTACGATATGGCAGGGCAAGCGCCACTACTCGTATAGCATACATACTAGCTACGCTGTACATACTAACTGCTAGCATTATCCAATCGCTCTAAGGATTCTTAATGAGGAATAAATCATAAAAGTGAAGGCATTTAAATTAAAGAAAGCTGATGGATGGATAGTACACCTTCATGAGATGTTTCGCTAACACTCAATTTCACAGCCCCACTGTAGGGCATCGAAAGAGCAATAATTACACATCATTTGTTTCGCTTTAATGGCATGACGACAAAAGGACAGCCGAAGGAAAGTCAAATGAAGTCCAATGGTGTGTGTTGATGTTGGGTGTCCTTAGAACAACTTTGACATTCCTCGAGAACACTCACATACACACACCGTCCGCACCCCCTACCATTCATACATACATTCTTACACAGCACAGCAAGAGCAAAAATCAAAGATACTCCATAAAATATAGTGGACATTTAGTACGCTTAAATGATTACCCCAGTCGGAGCGTAAGAAAAAGATAACCTCTTGTTATGAAGAGAACAAACAAAAGGACATTTTAGAAGAAATAAAACATAGTGTCCTTAGAAAAGTTGCACAGAATTCGTTACAGGATTTTTTTTAATATGCTCTCATCCATGTGGAGAATATCTATCTTTCTGGGTTGCTAGGTTGCTTACTAATTCCTAATTTTTGCTCTTCGTTTATTTTGTTTTTGTTGTTGTTTTTTGGTTTGTTGGTCCTGTCGTCTGTTGAGATATTAAGAAACAAATTGACATGTACTGACATTTGAAATGATAACAAAACGCAAACATACACATGCACATACTCAGCAAAACCAACACATACACAGACACACACTCGCACTCACATACAACACAGTCAAGAAAAACAATATTTTACAATTTGTTAACAATGAAGGAAGAAAGGGCATCCCATCGTTTAACATTTGCTGTTTGGAATGTCAAGAAGGTCCTTCGAGATATGGACAATTTCATAATATTTCGCTCCAGGCGATAAAAATGGTCTGACCGACCGACAATGAACCAAATCTTAGGGCCCTTGAAAAAAGAACAAGTCATATGTTAAACGATTGTATACATTAGGCTGACCCACCTTTAAGTAGTCAATTCATCATTTCAGATGTCCGATCTTAACAAAAATATTTAATTTGAGGCAAATCGGTTCAGATTTAGATATAGCCCCCATACAAATGTCGCTCCCGATTTGACTTTTTCCGCTTTAGAAACCACCCGATTTTCTTTAAATTTAGCACAACATCTTATAATCCAACTAAAAACACCTATGGTGAAAGTGGCTAAGATCGGTTCAGATTTATATATATATAATAGTTTTACACCGATTTTGGCCAAACTTTACATATTATATTTCACCAATAAACATACATGGTGAAAGCGGGTCACATCGTTCCAGGTTTCCCATACAAATGTCCTTTCCGATTTAACATTTTTTGTCAAACACATACATTTACAGGATGCAAAAATCCTTCTCGATTTCACATTTTTACCGAATTGAATTGTAATGAGATAGAAAGTCCGTCCGTCTTTAGCCTTTCCTTACTTATTTGGGAGATGCCCATATGTCCATACTTTGGTATAACCCAAATGGGCCCCATTCTGATCTATTACAGCTCTAGAAACTACATCTTACATCGGATCTTCATCAAATTTTTCAGATCATGATATTTTTCAACTAGGAATACCTACCGTGAATGAGAAATTGAAATGTCGGTCCGATTCATCCTATTACTACTGCATAATTTGTATCTGTCTGTCGGATAATTGGATCAATTACCATATTATTAACCATATTCGTTAAATATGACTAAAGACGAATTTCTAGCATACTGTATAATTTATATGAACTACATAAAATTGCTCCCATGAAATACCTGGGTTTAGTAATCAAAGCGAGGTACATACGCAGGGAGTGGTGTAGGGCCCCGCCCGACTTTAGCCTTTCCTTACTTGTTACTAATACTATGTTTTTCGTACATAAATAACAATGAAAGGCAATTATAATTATTATTCACTAGCTTTTTGTACCCGGCGTTGCACGGGTTTTCGTCTTCCTTATGTATATAACTTTGTATGCTCGCAATTTTTGTTTTGTATATTTTTACTTCTGTAAATTAGTTTAAATTAATACTTATTTATTTAAATTCATAAGTTACATTTTTAAAATGTAAAAACTTCATGAAAATTAAAATAATTTTTTCAGTGTTTCTTTAAAGAAAATGAAACATTTATTAGAGAGTTAATTAATTATGGTAATTATTTCTAAAAATGTATTTTGTGTCCATTAGTTAAGTTAGTCAGTATTTAATTGGTGTGCATCGGGATACACGATATTTACAATTTTTCCACCTTGTTCAAGTAAATTAAAGTTTTAGCGTTTGAGAGCAAGCATGTGAAAAACATAGATTTTCCAGATTCAATCCACAAACTTCAAGTGATTGTCCTGTGCTTTGATTAGCAATCAATGACGTTGGGCATTAGTCGCTTAAATTGTTATCATCGTTGTTTTTTCAGCCGATATAGCACGGACGTAAAACCAATCTTTGTTTCCATAGTTTGTGGTAATTTGTGGGAAGACTTTCTCGATTAATTGTTGAATTGATTCGTGAATGACATTTTTTGAAAATGTAATACTCCTTTTCACTGCATCAACTGATACTTTTCCATTACCAACATCCAGTAGATATTTCGAAAATATAGCTGCTAAGTCATTGTGATGCAGATGTACACGCATATTGGTGGTCTGATTAATTTGTTGTACATATCGCCAGAGATGCGGGTGCTGATTTTGGAATTACTGGAAGGGTCTGTCGGAAGTCTCCAGCTAGTAAAATAAGAGTTCCACATAATGGTTGTGTATTTGATCTAAAATCTTGAAGTGTCCGATTAAGCGCTCGTATCTGGAGAGGATGACAGCTGACAGAATCATACATTAATGCGGTCCCCCAGTTTCTGACACGCCTCTCTCAACTGCTCTTAAATTTTAAACTGAAGTGGGTCCTCTCACGTTAACTTATAACATTCTCAAATAATAACATTCTGCGTTGTTTGGGTGTACGGTATAAACACGGCCCAATGCATATGAAGCGTAAACAATTTGATACCCATCTACTGGAACACCTTGCTTGGTTCGAGTATGAGGAAACGCGCCAATTGTTCATACCATGACCTCTTATATTCAAGAACCAAACCCTTACCTTGTAACGACGAGTTTCCTCTGGTTGCTGGGGTACAGCTCGCGGGGGAAGGGTTCGCCACAGAAATTTATTTGGGGAAGTGACTGAGAGTGAAAACACCGCAATTTTAAGTTTGAGCGTTATTTATTGTTCTGATTTCTTGAATAAGCGTACGACACAGTATTTCTTAGCCTATTATCTATTTGATACATATTACTTAGTGTAGAGGAAGTGGGATGCTGTGGTTGGGACCTTGCTAGGCACGCGTTGATTCCTGGCGGGTATGAAGCACTCGATGCGTCGGGTATGTGCACGACGTTTGTGAGAGGTACTGGTGTAGGGCCTTGGATTTGTCGTTCTATAGGCACGTCACACGCGATAGTCGGCGTGAAACCTGTATAGGCACGTCACGTGACTCACTTGGGACAAAACACGCGATAGTCGGCGTGAAACCTGGATAGGCACGTCACGTGACTCACCTGGGACAAAACACGCGATAGTCGGCGTGAAACCTGTATAGGCACGTCACGTGACTCACTTGGGACAAAACACGCGATAGTCGGCGTGAGACCTGTATAGGCACGTCACGTGACTCACTTGGGACAAAACACGCGATAGTCGGCGTGAGACCTGTATAGGCACGTCACGTGACTCACTTGGGGCACGGCACGCGATAGTCGACGTGAAACCTCTATAGGCATGTCACGTGACTGACTTGGGGACACGGCACTCGATAGTCGACGTGAAACCTGTATAGGCACGTCACGTGACTCACTTGGGGACACGGCACTCGATAGTCGACGTGAAACCTGTATAGGCACGTCACGTGACTCACTTGGGAACGCGGCACGGAATAGTCAGCGTGATACCTGTATAGGCACGTCACGTGACTCGCTTGGGGACACGGCACTGAATAGTCAGCGTGATACCTCTATAGGCACGTCACGTGACTCACTTGGGAACACGGCACGGAATAGTCAGCGTGATACCTCTATATGCACGACACACGACTCACTTGGGAACACGGCACTTAGCTATAACCGGGAACATACGTAGGCACTTTCACTATTAAACACTTTCACTATTACTATCACTGACACTTACTCACCGCTTGTCCACTCGGCTTTGTCCCTCTTGATCGACTTTCCCTTGCTGCTCTCTGTCCTTGCTTTTTATAGCCGTCCCAATGCATGCTGGTGATATCTCCCACATTGCATCGGGATAACGGCATGTTGTTTATCACAAAAATTCAAAATATGTTTTCTTCATGATCAATGTGTGTAATGTGTGTGTATCCCTTTTATCACAGCCCCACACGTGCTGCTTGATGATATTTCAGCATCTCATCGTGGTAACGGTAACTTGTTTACGCCAAATGATCGCGAAAACAAACATCCACCAGATGGTTGTGTGTTGTTGTTGTAGTTGTCCGCCGCCACGGTGAGATGCCAAATATGCTAACTTCGGTTTTCTGCCAAATGTATTAACTAACATTTTTTTTAATTCATTTGCTAATTCATATATTCAGTTCAATTCATATATTCACTTAAAGCTATTCTTAAACTATTGGTGTTGGCGAAAACGACCCCAGGACTTTCGTCATCACACTGCCCCCCTCATTTTAGCTGGATAATAACATCCCCTATCCGGTTGATATGGACTCCATATCTCCGCCCTTCAATCTCTACACATCGGTTGTACCGGCTTGGTACCCGATGTATCCTTAGTGCCGTGGCGACGTAGGGTTCGAGCTGTCGTTGCACCTCGTCGGACAACTTCTCTCGGCACTTATACCGTCTTCCGGCCAACAGGGCCGGGTGTGCCCCTGTCACCTCCCTAGGCCGCTCCCCCAGGTCGGAGAATGCGTCTTCGGAGTCAATATCCGACAACTGTGTCGCAGAGTCCTTTGGGGGCGAAAGGGACTGTCGGGTCCGTGCCAGACGGATGTTCACCCGCTTCTCCAAGTCCGAGAAGGCGTGCTCGGACTCAATGTCGGATAGATCAGCTAGGGAAGCCGCAGACGAGGATAATGATGATGATGATGATGACGATGATGATGAGGACGACCTGCTGGGCCGCCTGAAACCGTGGTGACGGTGTGTCTGGGTGAGACCCCCGGCGTGCCATTTTACGCGGAGGAGTCAGTTCCCCCTCGCTGTCGCTGGAAATTAGTATCACCGCCTCTGTTTCCCTTGGTGGTGTACAGGTGCCGCTTGGTGGGGTATGGGCGTGCCTTGGTGTATTAAGGGGTTGGCTTGGCGCCACCTTATGGGCGGGTAGTCTCTCCAGCCGTACGTAGCATTTTGGCAGCCCTTGCTTTAAGTACGCTTTGGTGCGCAGTAACGGGTATGCTGGGCTCGACATTATTTCGCTTGTCCACTCGACGGCAGGCGGTCTGCGGGTTTATTCGGGGCTCTTGTAATGGTTGGCCTTCCTCCGGGCCCATGCGTCTATGTTGCTCACGGGGGGTTGGAACCAAGGTCGGAATACTCTCCATCTCTTCCGCCATCTCCAGTAAATCGTCGAGGGTGAGGAAGTCCTTCCGTCGTATGTACCAGAGATACTCGGGTAACGCATTCCTGAAAATACTTTCAAGTTTCTGGCCTTCGCTAAGCCCGCTATGTCGCATAAGATTCTGCATGTACAGCATGTAGCTCTTGAAGGTCTCCCTGGGTTTTTGGCGACGTTTCCGGATCTCATCTTCTAGATGTTCGAGGTATCGTGAGGGTAAAAAGAACTTCAGCAAATCATGGCGGAACGCGGTCCACGTTCCCCAATTTTTATTATTGTTGCGGTACCACACCAGCGCCTTGCCGGTGAGTACCTCAGACATCACAATTGCCATCCTGTTAATTGGTATGCCATACATGCCGGCTAATTCCTCCAGCCGCTCCACGAACTCCCAGGGCTCACATTCGCCGTCGTAGCTAATTCCCCACTTTCGTACTTGGTCGGCTATGCCCTTCGTGTCCATCCCCGTGGTTGTTGTTTGTGATCTGGATCCTCTATTCTGCACCCTGTGGACTACGGGCTCAGGTACTTCGAGCGTATTAGTTGCCTGACAACACTCAGCCGTTGCGCAACCCTCGTTGGTACTTGCTCCCGGAACCAGCAGTGACGGCGGCGTTGGGGACTTGCTTTCCCCGGCCTCGCCCGTAGTTGACATATGTTTCCGAGGAGTGACTGGTTTAACGTCCCCGCTAGGCCGTTCGTGCTTGGCCTGAAGCTGGAGAAGTCGCTGGCGCAGCGCGGGTTCGTGATATTCTACCAGGAACAATGCGAGTCGTTTTCTTTGCTCCTCAACCGTGCCTTCGAAATCTCGTCCGAATTCCGACAGATATTTGTTGAGGTCCTCCTTGCGTAGACTGTAGGCCCAGGTTACGCGTAATGTGTCCGTCATGTCTTGGGAAATTTCTTTGTCTGTTGCCATCGGGAGTTTTTACCGTACTTGTGGGTCTAATTTTTCTCTTATGTTGATGTCGCGTGCCGAAATACCGGTAACGCACGCGTTATCCAAGAAATCACCGCGATTTTATTTTTCCTTTCACTCTCAGTCCCTGCTCGGGCGCCACTGTAACGACGAGTTTCCTCTGGTTGCTGGGGTACAGCTCGCGGGGGAAGGGTTCGCCACAGAAATTTATTTGGAGAAGTGACTGAGAGTGAAAACACCGCAATTTTAAGTTTGAGCGTTATTTATTGTTCTGATTTCTTGAATAAGCGTACGACACAGTATTTCTTAGCCTATTATCTATTTGATACATATTACTTAGTGTAGAGGAAGTGGGATGCTGTGGTTGGGACCTTGCTAGGCACGCGTTGATTCCTGGCGGGTATGAAGCACTCGATGCGTCGGGTATGTGCACGACGTTTGTGAGAGGTACTGGTGTAGGGCCTTGGATTTGTCGTTCTATAGGCACGTCACACGCGATAGTCGGCGTGAAACCTGTATAGGCACGTCACGTGACTCACTTGGGACAAAACACGCGATAGTCGGCGTGAAACCTGGATAGGCACGTCACGTGACTCACCTGGGACAAAACACGCGATAGTCGGCGTGAAACCTGTATAGGCACGTCACGTGACTCACTTGGGACAAAACACGCGATAGTCGGCGTGAGACCTGTATACGCACGTCACGTGACTCACTTGGGACAAAACACGCGATAGTCGGCGTGAGACCTGTATAGGCACGTCACGATTGGAAATATTCCATTTTTTGTTCTGTGTCATTTCCGTTCTTTAGTAGTTTTTTGGCTTCTTCATCTAAATCCTGATGTTCCAGTTTCCATTGATTTCGAATACTGGAGATGAACGGATCTGACGTTGCCAATAATATATTAAATATATCTTCACTTGTGGAGTTTCGTGAAATTTTTATAGTATTGTGCTCTCTATAAAATGTATAATCCTTTTGTTCCTTTTTTTCTGAGCCTCCTTTGATAGATCTCCAAGTGGCACCAAATGACATTTAATGACATCTTCTCCATGATAATGGATTTTGTGAACTGTTGCAGACATATTTATACATGGCTAGTTGGTTGTACATATTTTTGCTGTTTCCTTAAAATAATCTCCAAATTTTCTAGAGTCAATTTCTTCATTGCACGCAAGTACTTCTAGGATTATTATAAATCTGAAAATAAGGTGTGGATTTAAAACTCCTGTTATTTCAGATGCTGTTTCTGGATCTGAAAAGAATCTTCTTCCGGTATTGCCATCATTAGTATTGCCTGACCCTTGTTTTGGCTGATCGATAATCAATCCAAATTTGCGATATTCATCTTGATCATATTTCTTAACTTTTTGTTGGTTTCGTTGTTTCTTGTTGATCCTGAAGACCCGAAATCCAAATCATAACTGATTTTTAGTATGTGTTCCATAAATCGTATTCTTGCATGTAGTGGTGTTAATCCAAATTCTTATGCATCGGTATTATCTAATGATTTTGTCGGGACTTGGTTAAATTGGGTTGGTGTTGCTTGGTATATAATGCAGCAGGATGCAGCCTTCGTGTTAGTCAAAGTCATTGTCAGCACTAATTGGTAGCTTACTTCAATTTGCTGCCCATCTATCTAACTGTAATTGTAATGGCTGTAGTGTTGCAATTTGGGCCTTGATATCACTAACTAACTTATTGGAGAGTAAGTTTGGTGAGCGTGTTATCTCAAGAAATGGACCAGTCCATTGGCCGCCTCGTTCGTGCGATTTAACGCCTCTAGACTTTTTTCTTTGGGGCTACGTCAAATCATTGGTCCAACAAGCCGACGACGTTAGAAGAACTCAGTGCCAACATTGAATGCGAAATAGCGGCAGTTACGGCCGAAATATGTGAACAAGTCATCGAAAATGGTTTCCAAAGAATCGACAGTTGCCGACGTGCCCGCGGTGGCTATATGAACGAAGCACTGTGGGGCCTCTGCCAGGAATCAGTGGCAAAAGTAAAAAAATTTATAAAAGCATTTGGTAAACTGTGGTTTATATAGCCGCTCAAAGTTGATTCAATTCTTCAAAAGTCAAGAAAAAACAAAAAGTGAAAAAAATTAACATTCATGATTGAGTTACAGACAAACTATCTACCCAACTTTTACGTATTCGGTCTCGTTTGAAAGGTACGTTAGATGAAATGAAATAAAACAAAAATTGGTAGTTTCCAAGGCTTAGTTACCCAAAAATCGCAGTAGTTAAAAAAATCGCTATTTTGATAGTTTTTAAAATATGGTGGAAAAAAAGTTTTGATTAGTTTTGGAAGACATTACTTTTAGGTGATTTAGTCCTCATTACTCTACCGTATTCAACCAAAGCTGGCTGCCGATACTTGCCTATTCGCATGTTATTACAATACATTTTAAAATGGTTTCTTCATTTTAAAAATCATTGATATATATCTCTTCGAATAACAAAGACAGTCTTTCTTGTACTCGAAGAAATCCAATAAAAATAAGAAGAGTTTCTAAACAATTTCGAATTACAAGAAACTCAAACAATTGAAATTTGAGACTTCACTTTTGTTTTCACCTTCCTACGCAAATCCAAGTTACCGAATTTGTTGGTTCCCTTTTAAATATTCCTTGTTACATATGGAAACAAAAATAAAAATTATTAATTCTGCAAACTATGTGATTTTAAAGATTTTATTGGACTAACTCGCAATGTTGCCTATAGTCAACATTGGGCATGAGAGGGTTAAGTCGATCATTAAGTTTTGGAAATCTCTCTAATGGTTGCGTTTTATTAAAAAAACAAAGTTTTACAGCCCTTATTAGAAAACCCCGTATTAGACCGACTCCTATTAATTTTATTCCCAACTCGTTTTTCGAACTTTAGCTCTACTTCTTAGGAGGACTCCCATACAAAAATTAATTTATTATAAAAATTATTCCCAGCGCTCTTACTGGCCTAAGAAGGACGCTAGTGGAGTCAGCTATAAAACCGACCCAAATACTTTTTCAACCCCCGCCTTTTTCTCCGAACATTCCTACCTTGTATCTTGAACCGTTAAGGTGGTCTCCATACGAATTTTGTATTTTTTATAATTTTTGTAATGACAGTAAGACCCAAAACTGCCACGGAGTCGCCCCTAGCTGGGTAAATGTATAACCGACCTCCAATTATTTTCCCTCGCCAACATTTTTTCCGAACACAATTACCCCCTATCCCCTGCTTAATGAGGATCGCATACAAAAAAAAATTATACAATTTGCTGCCACAGCTCTAACTGCTCCAAGGGGAGTCGAATGTATGACCAACCCCCAATATTTTTTCAGGCACAATATTGTCTCAGAACATACCTATTCTTTATATTCAACCCTTAAGTTGGCCCCCATACATTTTTTTCATATTTTTTATGAAGAAGGGCCCGCAGTATACCCTAGAGGGGAGACGTGTAAGACTGTTCCCCATTAATTTACTCCCCAAACATTTTCCTCAAGCATACATATTCCCTGTCTCCACTCCTTAATGGGGCGTCCATACAAAAAACTACATTTTTATAAAATTTTCTCCCATCGATCTAAGTGCACCAAGGAGGTCCGAAATGGAGTCAAATGTATGGCCAACCCCCAATATTTGTTGAGTCTCAATATTTTCTCAGAACATACCTACCCAATACAATTGTTTATAGCTTTTCTTCTGACAGTAAGGCCAAAATTTGAGCTCTTTCAAGAGAAACGATGCATTTTGTATAAATTTAAGAATTTTACCAGTAACGGAGACCTACAAGATCCTATAGTCTTCTTATGAAAACATTTTTTGTTTTACTTTTCTTTAATACTTTGGAGACATTCCCTACACAAATGCCCCATATCCCTTGCCTGCCTTCAACAACACCCATAATAAAACATTGTTCGTTGCCACAGACATTATCGACAGCAACAACAACAATGAGATATCCCATATCTTTTTATATGCTCTCACAATACAATTCATTGACTTGGAAATAATTTGTGTTCGATGATAGTGAAGCGGTGCGGGAAAAAATCATCACCAGCAAAACCAAAACCAAAGAAAACTAAACCAAACGAAATGACAAAAGACAATAGATTGTTGATTGTACATACACACATGCATACATGCATAGATTGTAGATATACTACTCAGCGTAGTATGTGCAGATTTGAAATCTTATTGAATTCCTTTTGTCGCTCTCGTATCGCTCTGTCACTGACGCCAGATACGAATACGACCAGGAGGGGGAGAACGAGGAGGACGAGGACAAAGCATCAAAACCCCAAAAGTACAAACATATTGAGGTTTTTGTTGCTATTTTAACTTTGATTTGGTCTTGTGGTCAAAAACTGAAGTCAATGATATGATATGTCGTCCATCCTTCCTCCCGGTCCCCCGGTCGTCAGCGCCACCACCGCCGCCGTTATCATTGTCCCTGTTGTTATCATTATTGTTCGAAATGTCAACGAGTTTGAGTTTGACTTTGTATTTGTGTTTATGACAATAATGGTTTCATTCCTTGTTTTTAAATGCGTACACCCTATGGCAGAGGAGCAAGTTAATATGATGGCCTTCATGCCATTTGCTACACTTACACGTAACACTGGGAAGAAGCTTTCGGACACACTTATTGACGGAACATGAGAAATCGTTGGACAATTTTACTTGGCCCATAAGTCCTTTTTGGCACAGTTTCATGTGGGTTAGTCCTTGTTCGAATTTAATGTTGTGTGGTATATTCGTCAATTCGACATCGAAAATTGGCAAATCGGCTCAGAGGGAAAAGTACAACAACATTTTTAGGGTATTGAAGTATTTTTTGAAAATGTCCGACCTATATTCAAATTAAGTACAGTCTTTATATTATAGCTTAAAAGCGAACTTTAGCCAATTACATACTTTTAGGGAGCAATATGGGATTAGGACTAACTGGAAAGTTCAATTTTTTTTACTTTTTAGGGATGAAATGGTATGACCATGCGACTGAGATTAAAATTACCAATTTAGCTGTGTGCACGTAGCAAACAGCAAACAGAAGTAGCTGGAATAAAAAAATTTGTGGTGTATATTCCATTGCGATCGCGACGGATAATGGATTTTCGAAATTCGTACTTTATCCTAAAAATGGAAGGAAATATTTAAAAAAAATCATGATTTTTTATTTTTGTTATACCATTTTCAGCTACATCACGAAACCCCGCTACAAATTCAATAACAGAATATTTTGTTTTTATTTTTTATAATAGCTTAATTTCAAGAAAATCCTTATGACTAGACCTTCACTTATGACTAGACCTCGGTTGTAAAACAAGCAAAATGTTTTTTGAATATATATGACATATGATATATTTGAGTCATTCCATGTATGTATGTCAAGAGGTACGGTTTTTGACCTCGATAGCTGCGATTGTTTTGACAGTTTGTGTATGTATTCTTCTCTTAAAAATATTGTATACGCGTTTTTGGAAAAAAATTGAAAATTTTTGTCACGAGTTATGACCAATTCAACAGTGAAAAGGATACTATTTTTTTCAAAAGGTCTGTTCATTCAATCGCTTTTAACTCCTGAGAGACTTTACCGATTTAAATGTGTTGTACCTCGTTTTGAAGGTAATTTCAATTACTTTTAAAATATTGAGGTTTTGTGTTACAGCATGGTCAGATCTTTTAAAGTTTTTACAACTTTAATTCTTTTATTTTGATTTTCGAAATGATTACACCAATCCATTTTGTTGATATTTTAAAGTAGTGTGCTTAGGTCTATTTTTAATCGACTGTGTGAGTTTGAAAGTGGTGAAATGATGACTTCTATTTTTTTTCGTTTTATTTTTTACAAAATTAACCAGAATTACAGTGAAAAAATCGTCAAAATTACAGTTTTTTCATTAATTCATGAACACAAGGTGTAAAAACAATGAAAATCCAAGAAAAAATTACATTTTTACAAATTGTGTGAGATTGCACCATCAGAAAAATATATATTTTTCCAAATAATTTTTTTTTTGGATTTTTCATTGTTCAGATTTATATATACCTCCCATACAAATGTCGCTCCCAATTTGACTCCGCTCTAGAAACCTCGTATTTTAACAGATTGTTTTCAAATTTGGGAAAATATCTTATATTTCCAATTGAAACACCCATGGTGAAAATAGACCAGATCGTTTCAGATTTATATATAGCTCCCATACAAATATCACTCCCGATTTGACATTTTTCACTCTCTAATCGCATTTTAACATATCTTCTTCAAATCAGGCAACATATCTTATATATCAACTAGAAACACCCAAAGTGATAATGGGTCTGATTTGTTCAGATTTTTATATAGCTCTCATACAAATTTCGCTTACGGCTTGACTTTTCCTCTCTAGAAACCACGTATTTTAACCGAATTTCTTTAAATTAAGCATAACACGTTATACTTCAACTGGAAGAACCTATTGTAAAAGTGGGTCACTTTAGCCTTTCCTTACTTCGTTTTTGAGCTTTTAAATCCTAAATACACCAGAAAATTTTCTGCGTTTGCTACATATAATGGTAGTGCATTTTCCATATTGGTATAACTCTTGTATGTATATATATAAATATAAAGATTTGCAGCTTCATAATCTTATTATAATTCATAAGTGGCTATGAACAGAAACACAACTTTTCAGGAGAGCGAAAAAACCGATTTTTCTCCTTAATTTTAAGAGTATTTATTCTTTATTCTTCTACAGTTTAATCTAAAGAGGATTACTAATTGCTACGATTAAAAAGTTTTCGAAATTTCCTATTATTCGCGGTTTTATGGTTCATAACCACTTTTGCACGTTCCAAATGGAGCACTATTAATGTTGAAATAAGCACATAGCCAATAATGCTCAAATATGTAAATAAGATTTATTGTAAATTCGATAACGTTTTTCATGAAATGTTGGTAATGCTGTGTAGAAGACGCATTTTCTGGGATGTATACAGCGATTTTGAAGATTCAAGCTTCATCCGTCAGATTGGTACCATCATAATCCCTTATTCCAATTTTTTGTCAAAAATTGGATATTGCGGCAAGGCATGGTAAACAAAAAATACAAATTGGATATTTTTGGAAAATTTTCATTTTCACACATGACATTTTTGTTTTATAATTTTCTCGCGATCTAGCCAACGGATCCGACTGAATTTTTGTTTGTATATTAAGAACCAATGTCGCTTGTAACATATATGTAGCCAATTGTTGAAAAATTCAAAATTCGCGGTTGCAATTGCTTATATTTAAACTTTCTCTGTTCAAGGATTCTGATACTTTTCTGACACAAATATTCCCCATGAAGTCAGCAATCACATGCCAAAGAAATATTTTGGTATTCTCAATATAATAAAAAGTTACGCGGGTTTTAAAATATACTTTTCACAATTTTATGTTTTAAGTTTTTGAACTTGCATTGTTTTTGCATTTGGATTGTTTATGGATATATACATACAGTCCTATAATTTACATATATATAAGCCCAGTTACTTTGCGTGGTCAGCTAGCGGCAGCTCTTAACCACATTAAAAGTGCCAGCTCCTCTACTGCCAAGCTCTATTGTTCGTATTATAAATGTATTCCTTAGTCATTCTTGTGATGAAATTTGGCCGTTCAGATCGTGAGATCTAAAAGCGTTGGCTTTTTCATGGCAGCAGAAAAATATAAATATTAATAACTGATATCAACACCCATTATTTATATTAAAAGAGTTATACAACATGATGAGCCTTTAATGTCGCTGAGCTATACATCGATAGCCCTGTAAAATAGGGTATTTAAATTTCGTATCGACCGAAATGAGCCATATTCTCATGTATACGATTTCATTCGATATTAGACAGTATCGATGTAGTTGGTTTCTTCCTTTTTACGATAAAGTGAATACAACAAATTCATACTATAATGTCGATATGGCCTGTATTGGTGTAATTGTGATATTTTTAAATATATATGTGAATAGTGTGCGCCAATTTCGAAGGGTATGCAATAGGGCGGGTTGATTCTTTTTTTAAATCGTATAGAAAAAATGTAAACTACATAAAATTCTAAGAAGAAACCAAGTATCTAAAATAAAATCCTAATCCGCGCCACTCGACTTGAAAATTTATGTGTTTGGGTGAAAAAATTTTAATGTAGAAAAAATATAAAGTGCAAATGAACAACCTTACTAAACAATTTTATTCAGAAAATTCGGTTTATTTTTGGAAAAAGCTATTTTGTCTAACATTTATTATTTTTGGCAAAGGCGGGCTTATAAATTTTAAAGTCAAGAGGCGAGGATAAGGTTTTTATTTTAGACCCATGATTTCTTCGGAGAATCTCCTTAGAGTTTAATGTAGATTACGTTTTTGCTAAACAATTTTTAATTTTTTTCATCCATACAAATCAACCCGGCCTAGTATGCACATACGTATATGTATGCTATAAAGACTTTTTTTGCATTTGATTTACTCAAGCATTGTCCCAACGACACCCTGTGTATTTCCTCTAACCCCTTCGAGTCGCGCGAAATAACAGAAATACAAAAGGAATAAATGGCGCAAAGCTCGTTAACTTGTAAAATTACCATAGAACACCTAAACGTAATCTTTTTTCCATCCATTTGTTTTACTATTTCTGATGGAATGACATATTTTGTGTGACAACTATCAAATTGTTGTATTGGATGGATAAAGTAGCTTGGATGTGCAAATGAGTTAGCTTACCCAGATGTAGTTAGAAATATATGTATTTATATGAGGAGAGGTAAATTGAGATACTAAATTTTAGTAAAAACTGGAAAAACAAGTAAGGAAAGGCTAAAGTCGGGCGGGGCCGACTATATAATACCCTACACCACTCACTGCGTATGTACCTCGCTTTGATTACTAAACCCATTTATTTCATGGGAGCAATTTTATGTAGTTCATATAAATTATACTTTAAATTCATCTTTAGTCATATTTAATGAATATGGTTAATAATATGGTAATTGATCCAATTATCCGACAGACAAATACAAATTATACAGTAGTAATAGAATGAATAGGACCGACATTTCAAAAGGGGGCCTATAACTATATTTTGGGCCTGGTCCAAAACATGGGCCTATATATTTCTCATTCACGGTAGGTATTCCTGGTTGAAAAATACCATGATCAGCAAAATTTGATGATTGGTGAAATATAATATGTAAAGTTTGGGTACATATGAAAATCGAGTACAATATGTGGTTTCTAAAGCGGAAAAAGTGAAATCGGGGGGGGGGGGCGACATTTGTATTGGGGCTATATCTAAATCTGAACCGATCTTACCCAATTTTTGCATACGTGTTTCTAGTTGGATTATAAGGTGTTCTGCAAAATTTAAAGAAAATCGGTTACAATATGTCGTTTCTAGAGCGGAAAATGTCAAATCGGGAGCGACATTTGTATGGGGGCTATATCTAAATCTGAACCGATCTTACCCAATTTTTGCAAACGTGTTTCTAGTTGGATTATAAGATGTTCTGCCAAATTTAAAGAAAATCGGGTACATTATGTCGTTTCTAGAGCGGAAAATGTCGAATCGGGAGTGACATTTGTATGGGGGCTATATCTAAATCTGAACCGATCTTACCCAATTTTTGCACACGTGTTTCTAGTTGGATTATAAGATGTTCTGCCAAATTTAAAGAAAATCGGGTACAATATGTCGTTTCTAGAGCGGAAAATGTCAAATCGGGAGCGACATTTGTATGGGGGCTATATCTAAATCTGAACCGATTTCCTCCAAATTCAATACCGATGGTCATTGGTCAGAGAAAATAACTTCTGCCAAGTTTCATGACAATCGGACAACAATTGCGACCTGTAGAGTGCGAACAAGCTTAGATGGACAGCAGACGGACGGACAGACAGACATCGTTAAATGGACTCAGCTGGTGATTCTAAGCCGATCGGTATACTTAAAGGTGGGTCTAGCTCGATTATTTCTTGGTGTTACAAACATTTGGGCCCGAAACTAACTTATAATACCCTAGCCCACGAAGTGGTGTAGGGTATAACTAGCCCACGAAGTGGTGTAGGGTATAAAAATGTAATGCATTGCTGGTCTGTAAGGATCTATATCCATAGACTTAATAAATGAAATGAAAACAAGTAAGGAAAGGCTAAAGTCGGGCGGGGCCGACTATATAATACCCTACACCACTCCCTGCGCATGTACCTCGCTTTGATTACTAAACCCAGTTATTTCATGGGAGCAATTTTATGTAGTTCATATAAATTATACAGTTACTATAATTTCATCTTTAGTCATATTTAACGAATATGGTTAATAATATGGTAATTGATCCAATTATCCGACAGACAAATACAAATTATACAGTAGTAATAGGATGAATCGGACCGACATTTCAAAAGGGGCCTATAACAACATATTAAGCCTGGCCCAAAACATTGGCCTATATTTTTCTCATTCACGATAGGTATTCCTAGTTGAAAAATATAGTGATCTGCAAAATTTGATGAAGATCTGATGTAAGTGTAGTTTCTAGAGCTGTAATAGATCAGATTGGTGCCCCATTTGGGTTATACCAAAGTATGGACATCTCACCAACAAGTATGGAAAGGTTAAAGACGGACTTTCTATCTCATTACAATTCAATTCGGTAAAAAAGTGTAATCGGGAAGGATTTTTGCATCATGTAATTGTATGTGTTTGACAAAAAATGTTAAATCGGAAAGACATTTGTATGGGGGTATATCGAAACCTGGAACGATGTGACCCGCTTTCACCATATATGGTTATTGGTGAAATATAATATGTAAAGTTTGGCCATAATCGGTTAAACATTCGCGAGCAACATTTGTATGAGGGCTATATCTAAATCTGAACCGATCTTACCCACTTTCAGCATAGGTGTTTCTAGTTCGATTATAAAATGCTGTGCCAATTTTAAAGAAAATCGGGTACAAATGTGGTTCCTAAAGCGGAAAAAGTGAAATAGGGAGCGACATTTGTATGGGGACTATATCTAAATCTGAACCGATCTTACCCACTTTCACTATAGGTGTTTTAAGTTAGATTATACGATGTTGTGCCAATTTTAAAGAAAAACGGGTACAATATGTGGATTTTAGAGCGGAAAAAGTCAAATCGGGAGTAACATTTGTATGGCGGCTATATCTAAATCTGAACCAATCTTACCCAATTTCTGCATATCTGTTTCTAGTTGGATTATAAGATGTTGTTCCAAATTTAAAGAAAATCGGGTACAATATGTGGTTCCTAAAGCGGAAAAAGTGAAATAGGGATCGACATTTGTATGGGGGCTATATCTAAATCTGAACCGATCATACCCACTTTCAGCATAGGTGTTCCTAGTTCGATTATCAAATATTGTGCCAATTTTAAAGAAAATCGGGTGCAATATGTTGTTTATAGAGCGGAAAAAGTCAAATCGGGAGCGACATTTGTATGGGGGCTATATCTAAATCTGAACCGATCTTACCCACTTTTAGCATAGGTGTTCCTAGTGCGATTATAAAATATTGTGCCAATTTTAAAGAAAATCGGGTACAATATGTGGTTCCTAAAGCGGAAAAAGTGAAATAGGGATCGACATTTGTATGGGGGCTATATCTAAATCTGAACCGATCTAACCCGCTTTCGCCACAGGTATTTCTAGTTTGATTATAAGGTGTTAAGCCAAATTTGAAGAAAATCGGGTACTATATGTGCTTTATAGGGCGGAAAAAGTCAAATCGGGAGCGACATTTGTATGGGGGCTATATCTAAATCTGAACCGATTTCCTCCAAATTCAATATGGTGCTTGGCCAGAAAAAAATAACTTCTGCCAAGTTTCAGGACAATCGGACAACAATTCCGACCTGTAGAGTGCGAACAAGCTTAGATGGACAGCAGACGGACAGACGGACGGACGGACGGACAGACAGACATCGTTAAATCGACTCAGCTGGTGATTCTAAGCCGATCGGTATACTTAAAGGTGGGTCTAGCTCGATTATTTCTTGGTGTTACAAACATTTGGCGCGAAACTAACTTATAATACCCTAGCCCACGAAGTGGTGTAGGGTATAAAAATTAAATATAGTCGGCCACGCCCTTTAGTCCACGCCCGTCTTTAGTTTTTCCTCACTTGTTTGTTCGTAGTTTTATGAAATATGAGAATTATCTCTTACCAGCAGGAATACGGACGTTACAAAACAGACGCTATAAATATAGGCTGTCCATTACATCTCTTTTAAAGAGAACATGTTCTCTTTTTGTGTTCGTATCTTTTTGTTCACTCTCTTTTTTTGGTGCCGTATTTTTATGTCCAACAGTGCTCTTTATGTACTCTATTTAAAAAAAAATCCTAGATTGATGCAATTTTATTTATTTAGTAGGAATTCGCCACAATTGTTATATACGCCAATACGCCAATACGTTGTCGTCGTCAATTGTGGGCCATACGCCATACGTCGAAACGTCGCGATTGTGTTCCGGCCTTAAATCTCTCATTCTGTCAACAGCAAACCGTTTGCTGTCAAAACAAATACAAATTGTTTATTGTTATTTGTTTTGCCACGCTGCAGCGTGGTTGCTTTGTGTGAAGCCTTAAAGTTAATGGTTTAATAAGCAATAAGGTAATTTATTTTTTTAACTATGATTATTATTTTATATTAATATAAAAACTTTTTACGTAGCTTAGAGATGAGCAAAAGAAAATGTGTTTCTTTTTGTTTTTTATTGTTTTTTTATATATTTATTTCGTTGTTTCTATCATTAGAAACTATTATTATTTTAATTTTAACATCAATAAAATTATTAATTATTTAATAAAGAATTTTTTTATTGTAAACTCTTTTTTAGTTAAAATGTTCTCTTTTTTTAAAGCGAAAGTTCTCTTTTGAAAATTATCCATATGGAAACCCTATATAAATATGTCCACGTGTAGTAAAAAAGTAGTAATTTTCTTTATAACACTACAACTTTTAACGAAAATAATGGAGAACAATTTAACTTCAAGTTTCATAATAATAAAAGTTTTCGAAATAAGGAAAAAATAAAGTTACAGCTATTAGTGTGGTCTGATTTATTTTTTAATCTATATATATATAAAAGAGAGTGGCGTTAGTTACTACGCTTATAACTCAAGAACGCATGGACCGATTTCGATGATTCGCACCAATTCGGATTGCTCGCTGACAAAACAAGAAGAATACCTAAGAAAATTCCCGAATTATCACCGATTTGTATGGAGTGATTTTACGACGCCATCTTCATAATAGATGACGTTTATGGAGAATCGATCAGCGCCAAACAATCAATATGACAATGAAAAGAGGAATTCTTCGAGGCCTATAGCAGCTACTTCATGAACATTATGCATTTGTTCGGTTATTCAAAACTGCGTTGAATGACATGCCAAGTGATTACTTTGAACTCTTGATCAGAGCGGATAAACAACCTACTGGAACAGACTGGAACAACTATTTGCTTCGGTTTCGCCGATTGTTTGAGCAATTCCGCGTCGATATGTACTATATAATTAAGCATCGTGGCTTTGGGGATACTCGATGTTGGACATATTCAATTGAATGACAAAAAATAGTTTTGCCGCATTCGCATTTGGCCAGTCGAATGAATCCAACCAGACCAAATTAATGAACTTACAAACATGACTTACAGACCCTGTGGCGCCATTAACCCACAATCACCGTACATGGTCGACGGCAAGTGTTCCAAGAGTTATCCACGAAGTTTGAGTGGCGAGACCATCACTGGCCACGATGTATCGGCGTCGATCATCTGATAATGGCGGTAGAACAATCTAACTCAAAGTGAAAGGAAATGATTTCGTGGTTGACAACTCTTGGGTTGTTCCGTATTCGCCACTTCTTTGTAAAACATTGAAGGCGCATTATAAAGTGGAGTATTGCAATTCAGTGAAGTCCATCAGCCAATTGGTTGGAACGATTGCTTGAATGAAAGAGGAATTTTAGCGGCAAAGAACAAGGAGGTGGATCACTTGGATTGCCACCGCACAATTTACAATTGAGGGTTGGTTTAGTTGTCATCATGCTTAACATTCTCAATCAATCAAAATTATGCAACGGAACGCGTTTAGCTGTCACAAAACTCATGAGCAATGTGATTTACGAAATAATACTAGAAGGAAAGTTCAAAGGTGATGAAGTTCTCATTCCGAGAATGCCAATGATCCCAACCGATATGCCAATTGAGTTTAAGCGAATCCAATTTCCAATTCGTCTCGCATTCGCCATGACAATCAATAACTCACAAGGCCAATCACAAGGAGTGTTTGTAGCCTCAATCTAGGGAATGAATGCTTTTTGCACGGTCAACGCTTTGATCGTTTTCGCACCTGTCAACAAAACGAAAAACATTGTTTATCACAGAGTACTCCAATGAGGGGAAATACAATTCAAAAGCAACACGACCGTAACCCATCCAGCAAATGTTTCAAAACAAATAATAAATTGCAACGGGACACAAATTGTCTGCAATTTGAAATGACGTAGGACATCTGTGAAACGAAGTTCCCCGGGTCCACTATAATGAATAACACTAACATTATCTTAATTATGCATATGTTTATGTTTATGTTTTTTTTTTCAAATAATATGAATCATTTTAAATATTATCATGTACCCGTAACAATAAAGCATTAAATGCCCAAATCAATACTTTTCTAGGCAGAACGAAGTCCGCCGAGTCAGCTATTTAAATATAAATAAAATTTTAAGGCAAAACAACGTTTGCCGGGTCAGTTAGTATAATAATAAATTGTAGACATTAGAGTAATTTTAAAAAATGTCTAACTCTTTTGTGGTATGAGATACAAATAACTGCAACTTTTAGTCGGATGTTGGCAATCAAAAGGTGGTGATCACTGCCTATATCTGACTCGTTTATTCCAAACATTCCACTTTTTACTTATGGCGACTTGGTCTATTTGATTTTAGGTTTTGCTATCAGCAGATACCTTGTGTATGCGTCTGTGGGGGGCGGATTATGTACCACCTATGACAAGACATCGGTTTCGACATAGGCCTGTAAATAATTCTCCATTTTTTTGTCATTGAGCCGATTCTATGATATTGATTCGATTTCTTTAATCATGTTTCTCATGGAGCTTAATAAATTAAATATTAAATAAATTGTCTCTATAAGGTTCATTTTCCTAGAACATCTCAACTGAAGTTGCCTCGAAATCTCACATCCAAACACAATTAAAATGCTGGAAACATTTTAAGGAAATGACTAAAGCCTTTTAATTCGGCCACTTGTAAAGAGGTAGCTCAAGTGAATAATTGCCAAACACTCGGCCAAATCGATTGGCCCTTGTGGGTGGTGGAAAGAGAGAGGGGGGTTGTGTTCGAACATTTTCCAATCAGATCATAGAAACACACAAACCCAGGAGTTAAGGATTCGTGAAAATACGAAAATTGGCGGCCAATGCAAATGCATTTGAGATTTTCATTAACAAAGTTTGGCTGGAATCCAAATAGCTTTGATGTCGTTGTTGGTGGTGGAGTCGTTGGCCCTTTGGAAGGACTTACAGTGGTCAATCTGAAGATAATACTGGTTTGCAAACATTTGTTACTGTATTTTGGCTATCTAAACTCGCGAACGATATTAATTTTTCGTGGAAATTTTTTTAATTTTTAATAAAAATTCAAAAAAATGACTTTATGAATCCTCAATGCACTCAAAAATATTTTTTTAGTTCTCGGACACTTAGATAATCGGATAATTACATAGTTTAGTTTGGCTGTGTCCACTGTGCATCAAGGCAGATTGCATCAAGTTACTTACGCTACTGTACGTCTCTGTGATTACGCGTGTGTGCGTGTGTTTGCTCTCACTGTTTGTATATCAATCCACGATGTTGGGCATTATGGGGTTTTTCGGTGCAACTGATTCTAGAAAATTCGTCTTATTCACTAACAGGGTATGGAAGTTGGTTGCATGCTGATGTTGCGGCCGCTCGATTGTTGGGCAGCAGGAAAGGGAAACGTAACCAATGAAATCACGAAGACACATGCACACACACACAAGTAAACAGATACATACTATTCGTACACAATGCCAGTGTGGCAGCTAGTCAGTTGTGCAATTGGAGTGACCTCAAAAATTTTAATCTGCCACAAATGCCAACTTTTTATTGTTGATGTTGCTGTTGTTGTATCACAGGTCGATTGTTACATGGAAAATTATAATTTTTGTTTGCGTTTCACACACCATATCCAGGGATGATAACAATCAAAAAGGCCATATTTCCCGATTATCACGATACGGAATCCCTGTGATGTCTGGAATTTGGGAGTTAATTTGTATAGTCGCTGTAGACATGGCACTCCCGACTTCTTAGCACTCAGAACCACATATTGCAACCGCATATTGTATGAACTAATATCCATTTAATTTATTTAAACTCTTTATAGTGTTAACTTTTTATGAATTCAGGATTGGTAACAACAAACTTGTGAAGTGTATAATGTGACATCCCACGATAAAAATCGTTAAATAGTAATTTTTTTTTCAGTTGTTTTGCTCATAAATTATATCAATAGTGGGCTCGACTTGAATATTCTTTTTTAATATATTTGTGCCTATGATATGTTTTTATAATGTTTTACAATTTGGAAAAATGAATTCTCTAATCTCAACTGTTCTTTACGATAAACTATTCTCAAATATACCACTACCAGGCAGTACCCGCTGCTTCGCACTCGAAAAAGCCAGTTATTTGTTAATTTTATCCGTCTCTGTTTTTGGATAGTATTTATTTAATTTTCTTTTGGTGGATATAGATAAATCTAAAATAGTAATTTGGAAACCTTCTATTAGCTAGCACTCACACACAGTCAAAGGAATGTGCTTGTCGATATGCACTATTTTGGCTGAACTACTTCGTATGTATAATTTTTATTTTTTTATTTTCTACCAAGTTTTGAACAAAATATTACAATTTATATCCTCGATCTAATGTTTCTAGATTCAGCTAGCCAGTTTATAACATTTTGCACTTCTTTCCCAAAAAGTACACATTTTGAAAACTAAAATTTCCCGACTATAGCTTCAATACTTTAGTTGGTACTACTTTTATCCCTTGTTGCTCACCCCCTATAAGAAAATTTCGAAAAAAAAAATCCATTTAATTGCGCTTTACACACAGTTTACACTCCAAATTTCCCGACTATAGCTGCAATTCTTAAATTGGAACACTTTTTGCCCCCCTTACCCCCTCAAAAGTACAAATTTCGAACAATCCAATTATGCTGCGCTTCTACGTGGTCAGAGGAATTTACATACCAAATTTCACGATTCTAGCTGTTATACTTTAGTTGGTACCATTTACTCTCATCCCTTAAATGTACAAATTTCGAAAAATCCAATTTTACTTCGCTTCTATATTGTCAGAGGAATTAACATACCAAATTTCACGTTTCTAGCTGTAATACTTTATTTTGTACCATTTTTATCCCTTTTTGTCCCACTCGCCCCTTAAAAGTACAAATTTCGAAAAATCCCTACTTTTAGCTTGCCTGCATGGTCATTTCAAGGAACTCACCGAATTTCATGTTTATAGCTATTGCCGTTTAGTCAGGACGAAGGTTCGATGTTTATCCCTTTTTGGGCCATTTTACCCCCTAAAACTACGAATTTCGACGTCTACGTCATATTTGGGAACTACCCTGAAAATTGCATGACACTGGCTTCAGCCGTTTGGTCTGGGGGCTGGCCAATGATAAGTCAGTCAGTCAATAACGCAACTCTTTATATCTATAGATTGGTATGGTTCAATTATGTATGGAACAAAATATCGGCCAAATGGTCGCCGCGAACTTGCCGGCTAACCTCCATCCGATGGTCTAAATTTTCTATGGCGCTGAGGCATAATTGAGGTTCTATGCCGTTAATGTGCCGAATTATCTCATCCTTTAGCTCTTGAATTGTTGCTGGCTTATCGACGTAGACCTTTTCTTTCAAACAACCCCAAAGAAAGAAGTCCAACGGTCTTGGCGGCCGATTGACATCGCCACCACCTGAGATAACGCGGTCATTGAATTTGTCATACTTTCGAAAACCATACACAGGAGATACGGGTATCCAATAAAAAAAGATGATTATCTTTTAAAAATAATTTAAATATAAAGTTTCTGACTGCATTAGTTTAGTATTAAAAACAATTTCAAGTTTTCCCTCTTGTTTAGTTAGTTTATTCATATTTCATCATTTAAATGGGAAAACTTTAAATGGTTGTTAATCACATTTTAATCGCATCTCAAAATCCAAATGCATTTCAAAATCCCATAACATTTTACGAATAGTATTTTGACAAGTGAATGGGAACGAATTTTAAGTATGGGGTCACAGAGGTTAGGTGTCCGCTTTGCTTCGGGTTCGAATCGTGGCTCGGGAAAAAACTTTTTTGTTTTTTTAATTACTTTTATAAATAAACAATGTTTTATCTATATAACAATAAATTAATCTGTGTTTGTGTTTGTTCGTTTCATATTTTCAGTGGGCGTGGCACCTCCCACACAAATTGGGGTTTTATTCGTTTTCTATAAATTAGCATATTCGGAGTACTGTTGCGGGTGAGTCTTGAATTTTTGTGAAAGTTTACTAATTATTATTCTGCACAGATTTGATAAAAATGGGCGGTATTGAAAAAGTGGGCGTGGTACCTCCCTTACAAAGTTAAAACCCAATTTTGAATATTGTCAGTTCCAAGACACCTAGAGTGCTCAAATTTTGTATACGTGCATCTAGCATCAATGTGCGTAGTTGTGCCAAAAATGGGCGGTATTGGGAAAGTGGGTGTGGCACCTCCCATACGAAGTTATTTTCGAATATATTCATTTGTATGACAAATACAATACTGAACTTTCGAGTGCGTGTATCTAGCATAAACCTGCGTACTTGTGCCAAAAATGGGCGGTATTGGAAAAGTGGGTGTGGTATCTCACATACAAAGATAAAACCTATTATCGAATATTGCCATTTCTATAACACCTAGAGTGCTGCAAATTTGTGATAGTAGATCCAGTGTAAACAGTTGTGCAAAGATGGGAGGAAAGTGGCCGTGTCCCTTCCTATTCGAAATTAAAACCTGTTTTAGAGTATATTCGACACCGAGATTCCTATATTGTTGTGTGATTTTATTTATTTGTAACCTTCTTAGACGATATACAAATGGGCGGGATAGAGTATATTCGACACCGAGATTCCTATATTGTTGTGTGAGTTAATTTATTTGTAACCTTCTTAGACAATATACAAATGGGCGCAATAGTAAAGAAAGGTTACAAAAAAATAAATATTCATTCGTCAAAAGCCGACTTAAGTCAAGAAAATGAAAATTATATTATTTTTTTTTAGTTTTTGTGTTGTCTGATTAGTGAACAATTTGATTGATTTTCTATATGTTTTGAATTTAGTACATTTGAATTTCAGCTATTCGATTAAGTAAGTTCTTATTACGTAGGAAGTTTATAGTTTTGGTTATGGAAAGGAGGCGAATCACACCCAACCTAAAATAAATTTGATTTTTGACAATTCTTCAATTTTTCGCCGTAAACTAATGTTATGTTCTTCAATATTCTCCATGGAACATATCCATTGATTATAAGTGGTACATATATTACCGATCACAAGAAAAACACTCTGAAACCTGATTTTAATTTCCGTCTGTTTTTCTGCCTGGCGAAGCGGGCTGGGGTTCAGCTAGTTTTGTATAATTTTAACAAATTATTTATGTTTTTGCTTAATTTTATTTAATTTTTTATACCCTCCACCTCCAGTATACCCCCATATACTGACTTTGTCATTCCGTTTATAACCCCTTGAAATATCGGTCTGAGACCCTATAAAGAATATTTTATGACGATCAAGAATATCGTCATAAAATTCTAAAACGATATAGCCATGTCCGTCCGCACGCTAGCATCTAATCGAAAGGAGCTAGGACGTCCAAATTTTCTATAAATGCGTCTTATAGTCGTAGATCGGTTGGGATTGAAACTGTGCGAAATCGGTCCAAAAAGGAAAATTTTTTCCCTCACAAGGACTAAAAATACCCATAATAACCCCTAATATTTCAAAGTATTTCAGCTTTCATTTAATATGTCTGCTTGTATTTACTTACCATAAAATGGTTTTATTTATAGGGCGTGAAATAGGACAAAAGATAAAAATGGAACATATCAAACGACAACAGCTGGAAACACGAAATTCGGTGTGTACATTCCTCTAATGGAGTAGATACATAATATAAAAGTATTTTTTCCAAATTCGTATTTTTAAGGGATAAAATGGGAATAGTGTGATAAAAATTGTACTAACCAAACACAGCACCAAGAATAATGAAATTCGGTGTATACATTCCCCTGATTGCGTAGAGACGTAAAATGAAGGGATTTTCTAAATTCGTTCTTTTTGGGGTTAATATGGCAAAAGGGGATAAAAATTGTACCAACCAAATGACAGCAGATAGAATCATGAAATTCGCAGCATACATTCCTCTGACTGCGTAGAAACAAAAACTAAAAGTTTTTTTCCAATACACAGGGATAAAAATAGTACCAACTAAACGGCTAGAGCTAGAATGATGAAGTTCGGTGCGTACATCCCTCTAATTGCGTCATACTCTTAAGGGGGTAAATAGGAAAAAGGGGATACAAATGGTACCAACAGAATGACTGCAGGTAGAATCATAGAATTCGGTGACTCTGAATCCATAGACACGCAAAATAAAAAGATTTTTCCACATTCGTACTTTTGGAATTAAAATAGAATGGAAATACAACCAACTAAATATAAGAATATATTGGATTGACTTGAAGTATTATTTCGATGTATCGTGTAAACGTATTGGTAGCCTTGCCTTATGAGCATGTTTTGAAATAATAAAATATTATATTTATTTATAAAATCTTTTTTCAATATTTGTATTTGTTTTGGTTATATTTTCCTGTAATATTACAGCACTTCTACGAAAATCGACAGCCTCTATGGAATGCAATCCATGATGGAGGGTATATAAAGTTCGTTCCGGCCGAACTTAGCGCCGTTTTTACTTGTTTTTTATTAATGTACTTTAAATATTTCATTTTTTATTAATTACTAATTATTAATACTACATAATATCAGTAAAATTAAGTAGTTTCAGTATTCACAGCAGAGGATAGCTGAGATGGTTAGAGTGCCATAGTAGCAACCAGAAGGTCCGCTGTTCTATCCCTGGTACAGGTGTTTTTGTTTAACTAAAATGAAAACTAGTGAAAAAGAGGTTCTTTTGCAACTACTTTAAAGTAACTATTAAGTCTTTCAATATAAAGGACATCCCTCCTAAGACAACTCCATGTTAAATTCATTGGTGAAGATCCCAATTTTCACTATTTCCGAATCACAAACATCTTTTTCACTTCTTTGGGTGCTCTCTTTTTGCTGGGAAGTGTTTCAGATAATTTTAATAACATATGAAATAATATATTATAATATTTCTTTCATTTTTGATAAGGAAATATTACTTTTGCGAATTAAAATAAAATTTGTTTTGTTTAATTTTTTGTTAATTTTGAGAAGAAAGAAAGTGGTCTAAGTCAGTGCATCATCTGAAAGTAGTGGTTCCCTTGGAGGTGCCAACGTTGTAAGTATATAGATTGTTTTCTGGTTCCGATTTAAATATCAAACAATATATCGAGGGCTTATTTATATTCATAAGTGGCTATGAACAGAAACACAACTTTTCAGGAGAGCGAAAAACCGATTTTTCTCCTTAATTTTAAGAGTATTTATGAATCATTCTTCTACAGTTTAATCTAAAGAGGATTGCTAATTGCTACGATTAAAAAGTTTTAGAAATTTCCTATTATTCGCGGTTTTATGGTTCATAACCACTTTTGCACGTTCCAAATGGAGCACTATTAATGTTGAAATAAGCATATAACCATTAATGCTCAAATATATAAATAAGACTTATTGTAAACCCGATAACGTTTTTTATGAAATGTTGGTTATGTTGTGTAGAAGACGCATTTTCTGGGATGTACACAGCGAATTTAAGGATTCCTGCTTCATCCGTCAAATTGGTACCATGTTTATCCCTTTTTCCAATTTTTTACAAAAACAAATTGGATATTTTGGGAAAATTTTAATTTTCACGGGAAATATGGCTGAAATAATTTTCACACATGATATTTTTGCTTTATGATTCTCTCGCGATCTAGCCAATGCATCCGACTGAATTTTTGTTTGTGTATTAAAAACCTATGTCGCCAGTCTCGAAAAAAAAAATTCAAAATTCACTTATTATAAGCCGTCGATATACCGTATAGGGTCTTAGGTCGATATTTCAAGGTGTTACACACGAAATGATAAAATTAGTTAGGTACTCCCATCCTGTGGTGGAGGACTTACCCATGTTCGTCTGTCCAAATATTGAAGGTATGCGTCTTACAGTTGCAGATCAGTTGGGATTGCAAATGGGCGAAATCAAAATAGACAACCCACTTAAAATTTCAAAAGAAAATATAAATGTCAACTTAGACAACCTACTGCTGTGAAATATATTGATCTTTCTTTCATTTATATAAGTCAATTCCAGTACGTGTGGCCATGTGTTCCTATAAATAACAATATCTATTGTGCTTCTTTAGTGTGTCAAAGTAGGCAGAGTATTAACATTCTTTGGAAGGATTATGATATTCAAGAACGTCTGGCCAAATATGCCTCACATGAAAAGCTGTAATTGCAAAAATATTTATTAAATTTATCCATAATATACATTTTATACATATATCCCAAAAAATAATTGTATGGTTTAACAATTAGGGTATCCAACCGATTAAATTTTATTCGATTAATCGAATAATTTTTGTCAAATATTTGTTCGAATAATAAAAAATCATGATTTTCGAATAACGAATAATAATCGATTAATTGATATTATAAGTTTTGCCTTAAAAAACTAATGAAATCGTCGTATGATTTGTATGATAAATTGATTTTGAATAGCCAGTTTGCTCCATTTGGGTACACCAAATATTAAACCACATTAAACCATATTAAAATAAAGATTTATCCGACATCTTTTAAAAATAGCAAAAACTGGCCAATAGCTTCGGAATTATTTAAAATTTAAAGAATAGTAATTTCATAGAATAGTAAATTCATTGAAAAATTGAGGTTAACACCGTGATAACAAATTCAGTTCTGTTATAAATCATATGACCATATTCGAAAAAAGTCAATGGATAACATCTGATATTATGTTCATTTAAGGGAAGGTTCTTTATTTTGATAAGATATTAAGATTTTTGTCAACTTCTAATGAATTTCTAATTTGATATTACAATTTTTAACCGTAAACTGGCGTGTCTTGTCTGTATAACTCTTATTAATTATATTTTACTAGCAGTACTCGCTGCTTCGCACGCGAAAAAGCAAGTTATTCGTTAATTTTATCCGTATCTGTTTTTGGATAGTATTTATTTAATTTTCTTTTGGTGGATATAGATAAATCTAAAATAGTAATTTGGTAAGCTCCTATTAGCTAGCACTCACACACAGTCAAAGGAATGTGCTTGTCGATATGCACTATTTTAGCTGAACTACTTCGTATGTATAGTTTTCTACTAAGTTTTGAACAAAAAATTACAACCATTTATATCCTCGATCTCATGTTTCTAGATTCAGCCAGCCAGTTTATAACTTTTTGCACCTATTTCCCAAAAAGTACACATTTTGAAAAATCACTATAGGTACATGTGTTTTTGCTCCCCTAAAAATATGTACTTTATTTGGTAACACAGGATTGTACAGCATTTTTATCCCTCTTCGTCCCGCGCACCCCTTAGAAGTACAAATTTCGAAAAATCAAACTTTGCGCTGCTATATGATCAGTGTAATCTACACACTAAATTTCAAGATTCTAGCTGTAATAGTAAAATTGGTACCAGTTTTATCCCTTTTTGTCCCGCTCGCCACTTAAAACTACAAATTTGGAGAAATCCAATTTTACTTCGTTTCTATATGGTCAGATGAATTTACATACCGAATTTCACGATTCTAGCTGTAATACTTTAGTCGGTACACTTTTTGTCCCGCTCGCCCCTTAAAAGTAAAAATTTCGAAAAATCCAATTTTAATTTGTTTTTATATGGTCAGAGGAATGTACATACCAAAATTCACGTTTCTAGCTGTAATACTTTAGTTGGTACCATTTTTATCCCTTTTTGTCCCGCTCGTCCCTTAAAAGTACAAATTTCGAAAAATCCAATTTTACTTCGTTTCAATATGGTCAGAGGAATTTACATACCAAATTTCACGTTTCTATCTGTAATACTTTAGTTGGTACCATTTTTATCCCTTTTGGTCCCGCTCGTCCCTTAAAAGTACAAATTTCGAAAAATCCAATTTTACTTCGTTTCTATATGGTCAGAGGAATTTACATACCAAATTTCACGTTTCTAGCTGTAATACTTTAGTTGGTACTATTTTTATCCCTTTTTGTCCCGCTCGCCACTTAAAACTACAAATTTCGAAAAATCCAATTTTACTTCGTTTCTATATGGTCAGAGGAATTTACATACCAAATTTCACGTTTCTAGCTGTAATACTTTAGTTGGTACTATTTTTATCCCTTTTTGTCCCGCTCGCCACTTAAAACTACAAATTTGGAGAAATCCAAATTTACTTCGTTTCTATACGGTCAGAGGAATTTACATACCGAATTTCACGATTCTAGCTGTACTACTTTAGTCGGCACCCTTTTTGTCCCGCTCGCCCCTTAAAAGTACAAATTTCGAAAAATCCAATTTTAATTTGTTTTTATATGGTCAGAGGAATGTACATACCAAATTTCACGTTTCTATCTGTAATACTTTAGTTGGTACCATTTTTATCCCTTTTGGTCCCGCTCGCCACTTAAAACTACAAATTTGGAGAAATCCAATTTTACTTCGTTTCTATATGGTCAGAGGAATTTACATACCAAATTTCACGTTTCTAGCTGTAATACTTTAGTTGGTACTATTTTTATCCCTTTTTGTCCCGCTCGCCACTTAAAACTACAAATTTCGAAAAATCCAATTTTACTTCGTTTCTATATGGTCAGAGGAATTTACATACCAAATTTCACGTTTCTAGCTGTAATACTTTAGTTGGTACTATTTTTATCCCTTTTTGTCCCGCTCGCCACTTAAAACTACAAATTTGGAGAAATCCAAATTTACTTCGTTTCTATACGGTCAGAGGAATTTACATACCGAATTTCACGATTCTAGCTGTACTACTTTAGTCGGTACCCTTTTTGTCCCGCTCGCCCCTTAAAAGTACAAATTTCGAAAAATCCAATTTTACTTCGTTTCTATATGGTCAGAAGAATTTACATACCAAATTTCAAGTTTCTAGCTGTAATACTTTAGTTGGTACCATTTTTATCCCTTTTTTGTCCCGCTCGTCCCTTAAAAGTACAAATTTCGAAAAATCCAATTTTACTTCGTTTCTATATGGTCAGAGGAATTTACATACCAAATTTCACGTTTCTAGCTGTAATACTTTAGTTGGTACCATTTTTATCCCTTTTTGTCTCGCTCGTCCCTTAAAAGTACAAATTTCAAAAAATCCAATTTTACTTCGTTTCTTATGGTCAGAGGAATTTACATACCAAATTTCACGTTTCTAGCTGTAATACTTTAGTTGGTACTATTTTAATCCCTTTTTGTCCCGCTCGTCCCTTAAAAGTACAAATTTCGAAAAATCCAATTTTACCTCGTTTCTATATGGTCAGAGGAATTTATATACCAAATTTCAAGTTTCTAGCTGTAATACTTTAGTTGGTACCATTTTTATCCCTTTTTTGTCCCGCTCGTCCCTTAAAAGTACAAATTTCGAAAAATCCAATTTTACTTCGTTTCGATATGGTCAGAGGAATTTACATACCAAATTTCACGTTTCTAGCTGTAATACTTTAGTTGGTACCATTTTTATCCCTTTTTGTCCCGCTCGTCCCTTAAAAGTACAAATTTCGAAAAATCCAATTTTACCTCGTTTCTATATGGTCAGAGGAATTTATATACCAAATTTCAAGTTTCTAGCTGTAATACTTTAGTTGGTACCATTTTTATCCCTTTTTTGTCCCGCTCGTCCCTTAAAAGTACAAATTTCGAAAAATCCAATTTTACTTCGTTTCGATATGGTCAGAGGAATTTACATACCAAATTTCACGTTTCTAGCTGTAATACTTTAGTTGGTACCATTTTTATCCCTTTTTGTCCCGCTCGTCCCTTAAAAGTACAAATTTCGAAAAATCCAATTTTACCTCGTTTCTATATGGTCAGAGGAATTTATATACCAAATTTCAAGTTTCTAGCTGTAATACTTTAGTTGGTACCATTTTTATCCCTTTTTTGTCCCGCTCGTCCCTTAAAAGTACAAATTTCGAAAAATCCAATTTTACTTCGTTTCGATATGGTCAGAGGAATTTACATACCAAATTTCACGTTTCTAGCTGTAATACTTTAGTTGGTACCATTTTTATCCCTTTTTGTCCCGCTCGTCCCTTAAAAGTATAAATTTCGAAAAATCCAATTTTACTTCGTTTCAATATGGTCAGAGGAAGTTACATACCAAATTTCACGTTTCTAGCTGTAATACTTTAGTTGGTACCATTTTAATCCCTTTTTGTCCCGCTCGTCCCTTAAAAGTACAAATTTCGAAAAATCCAATTTTACTTCGTTTCTATATGGTCAGAGGAATTTACATACCAAAATTCACGTTTCTAGCTGTAATACTTTAGTTGGTACCATTTTTATCCCTTTTTGTCCCGCTCGTCCCTTAAAAGTACAAATTTCGAAAAATCCAATTTTTCTTCGTTTCTATATGGCCAGAGGAATTTACATACCAAATTTCACGTTTCTAGCTGTAATACTTTAGTTGGTACCATTTTAATCCCTTTTTGTCACGCTCGTCCCTTGAAAGTACAAATTTCGAAAAATCCAATTTTACCTCGTTTCTATATGGTCAGAGGAATTTACATACCAAATTTCACGTTTCTAGCTGTAATACTTTAGTTGGTACCATTTTTATCCCTTTTTGTCCCGCTCGTCCCTTAAAAGTACAAATTTCGAAAAATCCAATTTTACCTCGTTTCTATATTGTCAGAGGAATTTACATGCCAAATTTCACGTTTCTAGCTGTAATACTTTAGTTGGTACCATTTTTATCCCTTTTTGTCCCGCTCGTCCCTTAAAAGTACAAATTTCGAAAAATCCAATTTTACCTCGTTTCTACATGGTCCCGCTCGGCCCTTAAAAGTACAAATTTCGAAAAATCCCTATTTGTAGCTCGTCTACATGGTCATTGCAAGGAACTCACCGAATTTCATGTTTATAGCTACTGCCGTTTAGTCAGGACGAAGGTTCGATGTTTATCCATTTTTGGGCCATTTTATCCCCTAAAAGTACGAATTTCGTAAAACCCTTTCTTAGTCGACGTCTACGTCATATTTGGGAACTACCCTGAAAATTTCATCACCCTGGCTTCAGCCGTTTGGTCTGGGGGCTGGTCAATGATAAGTCAGTCAGTCAGTAACGCAACTCTTTTATATATATAGATTTAAGTGGACAATTGTTCGATTAATCGGTTAAACGAATAACTCTCGACTTCATTATTCGATTAATTGGAAATGTTTTGTTTTCAATAAAATTTCATAAATGTCCGAATAATTGGATACCCTAATAACAGTATTAAATTATTGGAACATTGGCTAATATTCCTTTCATTTTCCCAAAATTGTCAAGTAAATAGGGGTATTCGAATGACAGAACGAGCCGACAAATCAGCCGAAAGCCTCCGCCGCCGACCCAATTTGAAGAGCGCCGCCACCGCCGATAATTATAGTTTAGTAATTTCTGTTATAGCAGAAACGTGCACCATAAACTGATTCTTATTTGTAGGAGGTGAAATGGGGCAAATGATAACAGATAGTGGCACGAAATTCGGTGTGTAAATTCTAATTGTAATTGACTAGACGCATAATAAATAAATGTAAGGGATTTTCAACAATCTAAAATTATAGACGAAACCATAAGACAATATTTTTTTAAAATTTGGAAGACATTTTTGTACCTTTAAAAAAGTGCGAGTGAATTCAAAAAACTTAAAATCGTCTGCCTCAAAGCTGTCGGAAATATTGTGCCTGTATTTGAACGATGTTAATGTTCTACACCTTGTTTTGAAGATAATTTCAAATATTTTTATAATATTGCAGTAGATTTTATTTAGAATTTCGAAGTGATGCCTTTTTTGTACACTTAAAGCTACTATAAAATCTAGCGGATTCCGAATATCCGTGCAGAAGATACATTGGTTTTAATTTAATATGGGTCATTTGTGTGGGAGGTACCAGGAGGGGCGTGGCAATTTCGTCCATCTTCGAACTTAAACTAAGTTTGGGAAAATATTAACTTCTTTCGAAAGTTATCGTGTACACAAGCCAGACAGACGGACACTGAATGAAAAATGCTTCAGTACATCAATGAAACAGTTTCATTAATGTGTTTACATTGATGCAAAGAAATGTTTCATACATGCAATGAAATGTTTCATTACCGCAATGAAATATTTCATTAACCATATTATTAATAATTTTTTATGACATTAATCTCGCGTTCAACAAATTCAAACTAAATTGGAAGGCCTCCGAAAATTTCTCTCTGAGCCCCTTAGTATGGAGTAGTGACGTGTTTCAATGGAATCGGCATGGACAGTCATTATCCTAAGTGCACCAAACTTTATTTTCGATTGTTTTATCACAATTCAAAAAAATATATAAATATTGAAAAACAAGTAAGGAAAGGATAAAGTCGGACGGGGCCGCCTATATCATACCCTACATTTTCCACCCAATTATAATTCAATTCATTAAAAAAGTGAAATTGGGAAGGACTTTTGTACGAGTCTTATATCATGGACCCACTTTCACAATAGATGTTTTAGTGTAAACATTAGATGTTTTGCCGAATTTGAAGAAAATCGGTTAAAATATGTGATTTCTAAATTTTAAAAAGTATAATCGGGAGCGACATTTATAAGAGAGCTATATATAAATCTGAACCGAATAGGCCCACTGTCGCCATTGATATTTCTAGTTAAAATTTGTATGGGAGCTATATATAAATCTGAACCGATCTGACCCATTTTCACCACAGGTGTTTCTAGTTGAAATACGAGATAACTCGCCAAATTTGAGAAGATCTATTAAAATATGTGGTCTCTAGAGCAGAAAAAGTCAAATCGGGAGCGAAATTTGTATGGCAGCTATATATATCTGAACCGATCTGTCCCATTTTCACCACTGTTGTTTCTATTTGAAATACGAGATAACTCGCCAAATTTGAGAAGATCTATTAAAATATGTGGTCTCTAGAGCAGAAAAAGACAAATTGGGAGCGAAATTTGTATGTCAGCTATATATATCTGAACCGATCTGTCCCATTTTCACCACTGTTGTTTCTAGTTGAAATACGAGATAACTGGCCAAATTTGATAAGATCTATTAAAATATGTGGTCTCTAGAGCAGAAAAAGTAAAATTGGGAGCGAAATTTGTATGGCAGCTATATATAAATCTGAACCTATCTGTCCCATTTTAACCACAGGTGTTTCTAGTTGAAATATAAGATAACTTGCCAAATTTGAAGAAGATCTATTAAAATATGTGGTCTCTAGAGCAGAAAAAGTCAAATTGGGAGCGAAATTTGCATGTGAGCTATATAAATCTGAACCGATCTGAACCATTTTCACCACAGGTGTTTCTAGTTGAAATGCGAGATAACTCGCCAAATTTGAAGAAGATCTATTAAAATATGTGGTCTCTAGAGCAGAAAAAGTAAAATTGGGAGCGAAATTTGTACGGGAGCTATATATAAATCTGAACCGATCTGTCCCATTTTCACAACAGGTGTTTCTAGTTGAAATACGAGATAACTCGCCAAATTTGAAGAAGATCTATTAAAATATGTGGTCTCTAGAGCAGAAAAAGTCAAATTGGGAGCGAAATTTGTACGGGAGCTATATATAAAGAGTGATTTTTTTGAGGTTAGGATTTTCATGCATTAGTATTTGACAGATCACGTGGGATTTCAGACATGGTGTCAAAGAGAAAGATGCTCAGTAGGCTTTGACATTTCATCGTGAATCGTCTTACAAACGAACAACGCTTGCAAATTATTGAATTTTATTATCAAAATGCGTGCTCTGTTAAGAAAGTTCATTGCGCGCTACCATTTTATGGTCAGTTTAATCGACCCACTGAAGCGGCTATTCGGGCTATTGTGACTAAATTTCGCACCAAATTTACATTGTTGGACATTAAACCACCAACACGCTTACGTAGAGTGCGAACTGAAGAAAATATCGCAGCTGTATCGGCCAGTGTTAATGATGACCACCAATTTTCGATTCGTCGCCGTTCGCACCAATTGGGTCTCTGTTACTCAAAAACGTGGAAATGCCAAAATTGGACTAAGCGGATGGACCACCTAAGACGCAGCCGCGGTCAACATTTAAATGAAATTATCTTCAAAAAGTAAATGTCATGGACCAATCTAACGTTTCAAATAAAGAACCGATGAGATTTTGCAAATTTTATGCGTTTTTTTTAAAAAAAAAGTTATCAAGCTCTTAAAAAATCACCCTTTAAATCTGAACCGATCTGTCCCATTTTCACCACAGGTGTTTCTAGTTGAAATGCGAGATAACTCGCCAAATTTGAGAAGATCTATAAAAATATGTGGTCGCTAGAGAAGAAAAAGTCAAATTGGTAGAGAAATTTGTATTGCAGCTATATATATCTGAACCGATCTGTCCCATTTTCACCACAGGTGTTTCTAGTTGAAATGCGAGATAACTCGCCAAATTTAGGAAGATCTATAAAAATATGTGGTCTCTAGAGCAGAAAAAGTCAAATTGGTAGAGAAATTTGTATTGCAGCTATATATATCTGAACCGATCTGTCCCATTTTCACCACAGGTGTTTCTAGTTGAAATGCGAGATAACTCGCCAAATTTGAGAAGATCTATAAAAATATGTGGTCGCTAGAGAAGAAAAAGTCAAATTGGTAGAGAAATTTGTATGGCAGCTATATATATCTGAACCGATCTGTCCCATTTTCACCACAGGTGTTTCTAGTTGAAATGCGAGATAACTCGCCAAATTTGAAGAAGATCTATTAAAATATGTGGTCTCTAGAGCAGAAAAAGTAAAATTGGGAGCGAAATTTGTACGGGAGCTATATATAAATCTGAACCGATCTGTCCCATTTTCACCACAGGTGTTTCTAGTTGAAATACGAGATAACTCGCCAAATTTGAAGAAAATCTATTAAAATATGTGGTCTCTAGAGCAGAAAAAGTCAAATTGGGAGCGAAATTTGCATGGGAGCTACATGTAAATCTGAACTGATCTGATCCATTTTCACCATAGGTGTTTCTAGTTGAAATACGAGATAACTCGCCAAATTTGAAGAAGAT
Source organism: Polietes domitor (assembly GCA_947397865.1). Lineage (NCBI taxonomy): Eukaryota > Metazoa > Arthropoda > Insecta > Diptera > Muscidae > Polietes > Polietes domitor. The sequence goes on along the minus strand of OX377618.1, from coordinate 44,368,611 downwards.
CTATTAAAATATGTGGTCTCTAGAGCAGAAAAAGTAAAATTGGGGCGAAATTTGTACGGGAGCTATATATAAATCTGAACCGATCTGTCCCATTTTCACCCCAGGTGTTTCTAGTTGAAATACGAGATAACTCGCCAAATTTGAAGAAGATCTATTAAAATATGTGGTCTCTAGAGCAGAAAAAGTAAAATTGGGAGCGAAATTTGTACGGGAGCTATATATAAATCTGAACCGATCTGTCCCATTTTCACCTCAGGTGTTTCTAGTTGAAATACGAGATAACTCGCCAAATTTGAAGAAGATCTATTAAAATATGTGGTCTCTAGAACAGAAAAAGTCAAATCGGGAGCAACGCTTTTATGAACCGATCTGATCCACTTTCACAACAGATATTTCTAGTTGAAATATAAGTCGTTTTGCCAAATTTGAAGAAGATCTTTTAAAATATGTGGTCTCTAGAGCACAAAAAATCATATTGGGAGTGAATTTTGTATGGGAGCTATATATAAATCTTAGACGATCTGATCCATTTTCACCACAGGTATTTCTAGTTGAAATGTAAGATATTTTGCCAAATTTTAAGAAGATATATTAAAATATGTGGTCTCTAGAGCAGAAAAAGCCAAATTGGGAGCGAAATTTGTATTGGAGCTATATATAAATCTGAACCGATCTAACCCATTTTCACCATGGGTGTTTCTAATTGAAATACGAGATAACTCGCCAAATTTTAAGAAGATCTATTAAAATATGTGGTCTCTAGAGCAGAAAAAGTCAAATTGGGAGCGAAATTTGTATGGGAGCTATATATAAATTTGAACCTATCAGATCCATTTTCACCACAGGTGTCTAGTTGAAATGTAAGATATTTTGCATATTTTAAGAAGATCTATTAAAATATGTGGTATCTAGAGTGAAAAGCGTCAAATCGGGAGTGAAATTCGTATTGGAGCTATATCTAAATCTGAACCGATGTTCTTCAAATTATTGTTATTGTTTATTTCATTCCGTAGCTAAATCGACTCAAAAAGTCTATCCCGCTTCCTTTCGGGTGTTACAAACAAATGCGCAAAGACATTATACCCTGTGGTTGCTTTATGTAGTTGGGGTAATATTCCGAACAAAGAAAATAATCTATAAATTTTGTAAAACAATGTCCTGACATTTCGGGATTTCTCCCACTGGCACCCCTAACACATCCTTGCTAAACGAGACAGATTTTCACAAATACCCCTTTCGCAACGAGTTAGATTGAGAACTTTAACTATTTTCAATTGGATCTTTTTGTTGTTTTCACAAATATCCTCTCGCAAGGAGTCAGCTTGAGAACTTTAACCATTTTCAATTGGATCTTGTTGTTGTTGTTGCAAGTTTTGTTATCGTTCCTGGAACCATAATGAATGTGCTGCAACACTGGCTGACTGACTGAATGAATGAATTGTTGGACTGAGCCGGCTCATGAAGTTTTCAGTATTTTTGGTTCTATCGTTCCTTCGCTTTTTCTTCCATTCGTTCTTTCTATTTGGGCTGAAGTATTAAAAGTGATTTGTTTGGCTAAGATTGCGACTGCGAAAGCACATGAAAAACATGATAATTGTTGCTATTGTTGTTGTTCGCTCGTTCGTTCGCCGTTAGCCAGGAAGAGAAGCCGGAAGGATGTGTGAGTACAAGAATGAAAACTTTTTAATTTTTATGTTTTATTGCACGGAAAAGAGCTGAAACGAACTGAACTGAAGCGAAGTGAAAAACGACACAAGGGAGGCGAGAAAAAACGCAGAAGTCAGGAAAGAACCTAGAGATTATCGTTTGCCAAGAATATTTGCAAAAAAAGTTCTGCTTTTCGTGGAAGAAGTGCGTCTGGCTGGATGGTGATGTTGGTGTGATGCAAAGCTCCTTCTCTAGAAAAGTTCAATCCACAAACATGGTAAGTAGTGATTATTGCACCACAATTACAGTGCACCACATCGTTGCTTCAGCTTCCTTAGGCAGTCAACCATGCAACGAACGAACCACATCACTTTGTTATACCCGCAAGTAAAGTATGTCGTCCCCGGGAAGTGAAAACAAAATTAAATCCCTGGTATTGATGTCAATCAATCAAAATGATGTGAACCCAGCATGTCGGGCTGGGGCTTGAAGTTTGTCAATGCATTTTGAGGTCTGATGGATTTGTTTACGCGTTCAATGACATTTTAAGAAGGCCAAAGCGAGGCCAATAATTTAAAAATGGATGTAGACTTTAAAGCAACCAAGTGATTGCAAATGTCCTAAGGAAAAACATAACAGAGGCCAATTTGAAGCCAAGACGTTGCTTTAAAAATATCAATTTTTACAAACTCTCGAAGCGAAGCTTCTATGAATCTATCAGCTTTGCGTGATCTAATTTTGTATTGGCTGAAAGGGGCCTAGAGCTTGAAGCAGTCTCCGAAGGTTTAAGAGCAATTCTGCCTGGAATTTCTTTAAAAAAAACAGAGATAAAAGTTTTATCATAAAACTAATGAATGATGGGTAATTCAATCAGAAAACAGTTATAGGTTTGGAAATTCAACCTTTCATTCTGCATTCTACTAGTGGTTGCCGGTAATATGGCGTTTATCATAGCACAATGTAATGGGTGATTTTTTAAGAGCTTGATAACTTTTTTTTAAAAAAAAACGCATAAAATTTGCAAAATCTCATCGGTTCTTTATTTGAAACGTTAGATTGGTCCATGACATTTACTTTTTGAAGATAATTTCATTTAAATGTTGTTGTTGTTGTTGTTGCGTCTTAGGTGGTCCATCCGCTTAGTCCAATTTTGGCATTTCCACGTTTTTGAGTAACAGAGACCCAATTGGTGCGAACGGCGACGAATCGGAAATTGGTGGTCATCATTAACACTGGCCGATACAGCTGCGATATTTTCTTCAGTTCGCACTCTACGTAAGCGTGTTGGTGGTTTAATGTCCAACAATGTAAATTTGGTGCGAAATTTAGTCACAATAGCCCGAATAGCCGCTTCAGTGGGTCGATTAAACTGACCATAAAATGGAAGCGCGCAATGAACTTTCTTAACAGAGCACGCATTTTGATAATAAAATTCAATAATTTGCAAGCGTTGTTCGTTTGTAAGACGATTCATGATGAAATGTCAAAGCATACTGAGCATCTTTCTCTTTGACACCATGTCTGAAATCCCACGTGATCTGTCAAATACTAATGCATGAAAATCCTAACCTCAAAAAAATCACTCTTTAGTACGTGGTTTAGTTTTACAGTGGTCCAAAGTTGGTGATGTTGGGAGTTTTTGTAAAGAGATAGCTTCCTTAACAATATCAAAATAGCACCATTAGATTTTAATGATATTAGTGTCGGTGGTAAACTGTTCGTTTCCTCTTTACGTATATACAGCCGAACCTGGATGAGTGAGTGCTCAATGGACACTTATAGAGGTTTTCACCTAACCGATTTTCCATTTGTCCAGGTAATAAGCCTGTTGCCCCACTTAAGAACAGACATAGCAATCTGTAAAACCACCCATTTAATGGCGTTTCCGCCTATTGGAACATTTTTACTTTGATAAACTTTTATCCATATCGAAAAACGAACTTCGTCTTCTGGGAACTCGTTTTTTTTAATATTTTCACTTTAACTTGTCCTTCAAAAGAACAACCACAATTATAGTACCTATATGGTAAATCAATTGAAAATCCAACTTATAGAGATCCATAATAAGCAAAATTTCACTCTTATCCCGAAAAAATCGGTGGGAATCAGAAACAGGGACCATCAAAAATATCCCACTTATAAAGGATTCCCACTCACCCAGGTTCGACTGTACATGAAACAAAGAATGTCCTTCTGGCTTAAGGACTCCAAAAACACATTTCCTTTATTTCTATTTTAGATCATTTTATTCGATTTGAACTGGGATATTGTCCTGGCTCAAGACCATTTTGCTTCTATATTTAATAGAATGCAAATTTATTTACAAATGTCATAGTGACATTTATTACTTGGCTGCAGACTACCACGATCATGATTTCGACCATGTCAAAAGTCTTTTCAAGTGGCTTCGCAGCGACTTTTCAACATCAAACCCGGCCTCTATAAGGAGATGATTCTCACAAACGAACGAGAAGCACAACTCACTTGCCGAATTTGCGTTTAAAAAATCGCACCAAGTAATAAAGCACACATGCCATCTTACAAGCATAGGGTCTCAGGTCGATATTTCAAGGTGTTACAAACGGAATGACAACGTTAGTATATGGAGGTAATGTCATTTATTACATGACTCCTCACTACCTTTATCATGATTTTGGACGGTGACGACCATCTGCCGGTGGTCAGAACAGAAATTATAATAATGATATGAAAAAGGAAAATGTCATCGACAAAAAGGAACATTGGAATGAATTCTTAATTTATTTTTTGTTTTGGTCAATTTTTTTAAATAAAACATTTTTTATATTTTGGGAATTTTTCATAACAATTTTGGGACAAGAAACACATTAATCTGACAAGCCTGGTGTATACACAAAATTTCACGATTCTAACTGTATTTTTTTTTGTTTTTATCCCTTTTTGACCCGTTCTTCCTTTAAATGTATAAATTTCAAATACCCCTTTTATGCAGCACATCTAGATGGTCAAAGAAATGTAAGTAACAAATTCCACGGCTCTAGATGCAATATTTTGTTTAATAACGTCTTCCCGTTTTTCTCTTAAAAGTATAAATTTCGAAAAACCATTATATGTTGCTCATCTAGTTGAACAGTACACAATTTACACACCGAAATTCACGATTCTAGCAGCAATATTTTGAGTGGTACCATTTTTCCCATTTTTATCCCGTTCTTCTCTTAAAAATACAAATTTCGAAAAATACATGTGTTAGTTAGAGTCATATTCATACGGATTTTAATTTTCTATCTACAACATTTTGGTTGGTACCATTTTTATCCCTGTTTGTCCTGTTCTACTCTTAAAAGTAAAAATTTCGAAAAATACATGTGTTACGTGTCTACGTAATTAGAGGCCTGTCCATACGGATTTTCATTTTCTATCTACAATTTTTTGCTTGGTACCATTTTTATCCCTTTTTGCCCCGTTTTCCTTTATAAGTACAAATTAGAAAAAAAAAAACAATATTTTATGTTGCTCATCTAATTGGTCAGAGAAATGTACACACCGAATTTCGCTTTTATATCTGCAATAAAAAGTACAAATTTCGAAAAATTCACTTCTGTTGAGAGCCTGCAGGTTAAGGGGAATGTACACACTCTGCTGTCATGCCGTAGCATCCACGTTTATCGTAATAGTACCCATTGCAAATCAATGATCAAAGCCTTAACTAAACAGCTGAACCAAAGTCATGATATTTGAAGAGTATGAGAGCTTTGACCAAATCGATTTATCTAGAAACATAAGAAATCCCTCTGACAAGGATTTTTTCAACAACGTATTGTACCAAACAAAGTGACATATTTTTCACTGTCAGGACAACATTTTTCAGAAATAAAAACGTCATAATGTCATATAAGGCCCTATGTGCCCTTAATAAAAACACATATCTGATGCAAAGAATACAAGTCCCCATATTTATTGATATTTGCCCTTTTATTAATATTTTTGTAAGTTGATTAAAAAAACATGCATATCCTGCATCTTTGTGGGGGGGGGGTCGTTAAAAAAGTGAACTCTACAACGAGTTAATAGGAAAATTTAACTTGGTATAGCGCAAAACAATATTTCCTCATATCAAGTTCGAAGTCTTCTTTGAAAGTAGTACATGCTTTGAACTTGATTCTAGGTAAATTTTCCCCAAACCAAGTAAATTAGTAAAAAAACTAAGGAAAATTCCACTCAAACTAAGGGAAATTCTTCAAACATTTTTTCCTAAATCTAAGTATTTTTCCTAAAACCAAGTAATTTTTTTTAAATGCAAGTAAAGTTTTCCTAAAACTAAGTACATTTTCCCAAAACCAAGTAAATTTGTATACACTCCACGAGAGTATTATGTCTTTGTGCATTTGTTTGTAACACCCAAAAGGAAGAGAGATAGACCCATTATTAATTATACAGATCGACTTAGAATCACTTTTCGATTTAGCGATGTCCGTCTGTCTGTCTGTCTGTCTGTCTGTCTGTCTGTCTGTCTGTCTGTCTGTCTGTCTGTCTGTCTGTCTGTCTGTCTGTCTGTCTGTCTGTCTGTCTGTCTGTCTGTCTGTCTGTCTGTCTGTCTGTCTGTCTGTCTGTCTGTCTGTCTGTCTGTCTGTCTGTCTGTCTGTCTGTCTGTCTGTCTGTCTGTCTGTCTGTCTGTCTGTCTGTCTGTCTGTCCGTCCATCTATTCCTGAAATCACGATACAGGTCGCAATTGTACACAGAACCAAATGAAACTTTGCACAACGAAGTTTTTCTGGATAAGAACAAACGCTATTTAATTTGAAGAAAATCGGTTCAGATTTAGATATAGCCCCCATACGAATTTCATTCCCGATTTGACTCTTTTCACTCTAGATACCACATATTTTAACAGATTTTCTTTAAAATTGGAAAAACATCTTATAGTTCAACTAGAAACATCTGTGGTAAAAATGGGCCAGATCGGTTCAGATTTATATATAGCTGTCACACAAATTTCTCTCCCGATTTCACTTTTTCCACTCTATAAACCACATATTTTAACAGATCTCTTTCAAATCTTTCAAAATATCTTATATTTCAACTAGAAACACCCATGGTGAAAATGGGTCAGGTCGGTTCAGATTTACATATAGATCCAATACAAATTTCGCTCCGAATTTGACTTTTTCCGCCCCAGAAACCACGAATTTTCTCTGAATTTCTTTGAAGTGACCACAAGACGTTATATTTGAACTGGAAGAACTTATTTCGAAAGTTAGTCACTTTATTCCATGTTAGGATATAGCCCCGATACAAATATTCTTTTCGATTTGACAAATTGGACCAGGTCATATTAGCCTATGATAAGGAAACATACAAAAATCCTTCCCGTTTTCACTTTTTACCGAGTTGAATTGTATTCGGATAGAAAGTGGAGTGTATCGTATAGTCGGCCCCGCCCGACTTTAGCCTTTCCTTACTTGTTACTAAATCTAAGCAAAAATTGCTGAAATTTTTCTAAAACTAAGTAAATTTTTACTCAAATCAAGTAAATATTTACTTAAACTGAGGACAATTTTGCTGATTTTTTCTTCAAAACGAGTAAATGTTTATTTGAACTGAGGATCATTTTACTTGTACAAGGAAAAAAATTAATTTAAAATAAGTTCAACTTTTCTAAATATAATTCAAACAAATGATTTTGCTTTTGAGTATGCAAAACAAAAATTAGCAACATGAAATATTTCTCAAAAAATTCATTACACCTCTGCCATAAATAGTTGAGCTATTATTTCATGATTTCTGCGAAAACAAGATATGCTCCTTCGCAGTGGTTGTTTAGAATAATACTTGAAGTATTTAAGAAATAAGTCTCGGCAAACGAATGAGAATGAAATTTTGTCCACACAAAAAAATCTTAATATTTTTCTTACTTAAAACCTGGGATATTTTCTTCCGCACAAGTATGAATTTACTCAATTGTAAGAATTTTTTATTAGATCCAATGAAATGTTTTTAAGTACATTTACTAGCCTATTTCTAGTAAATGAACTATTTGCTATGACTTTGAAATAATGAAACTTTACTCATACTTAGGTTATTTTCCTATTACCAAAGAAATTTTTACTAAACTGGAGTGAAATTGTTGAACTAATTTGGAGTATGGATTTTACTCAAATTTAGGAATGATATTTTTCTGAGTGCACAATAACTGTCCTTTCTAACCATAGGGGAAGAGTATACAAGTAATATATCATCCAGCTGCTCATTAAAATCTATGTAGCGTTTCCCCCCGCCCCCTCTCTACTACCCTACTAAAAATATAACAACATATTTAACTTCAAGTTCAATTCGTTTTTGCGATTTTTTTATTTCAGCAGCAAATCGTTAAAAGTAACAACCGCATAATTTTATTTTTCTTCGGTTCCATTTCAAAAACTGCATTTAATGTCAGCAATTTTTCGTTGATGTGGCTGTGATTTGCGTGATTTCGCTAGAATTTTATTTCTTTTTTTCGGATTTACATTTCCCACTCTCTCACACTCTGTGTCTCTCTATGCATCATGGGGCAATGGGTACTACAGGGCAATAAATGTTTGATTTAAAATAAATATTTAATGTCTAGCTGGGTGTTGCAGTATATACATATATGCACATGTATGTGTGCCATATGAGAGTGGTGGTGGTGGAATTTCATCCTTCGCAGATCCCTTTTCAACATGTCTCACAAGTGGTCATTCCTGTATATTGAAATATTTGCTTTTAATTTTTTGCCAAGCATCCTCTTCGATGTCTACAATTGCGGCTGTGATCCTTGTTAGGAACGGCATGTGATATGGTTACTAGCTGCGATAGAGTGTTTCAGTGCAGCGTGATGGGGAACGAGTTTTTCCATCGCATAGTAATCCTGATAAATCTGTAGTTTTCGTGAATGTAAAATGTAACTCTAAAATTGTTCAAAATGTTCAGCATAGCCAATATAAGTTTCTCTTTCTAGTTATTATGGACTTTTGTATGTAGAACCAATAAAAACGGCGTAAAATGTACCTTTCATATGGATTGCAAAAATACAAAATACAAATTTCAAAAAAAAAAATAAAAAAAATTATAAATTTCGAAAAATCTACGCAGTCAGATGAATGTATGCACCGAACAGGTTGTCAGATTATTTTGTACCTCTATCGCCAAAGCTATTGTCAGAAATCGCCAAATTTAAACAATTTCAGTTTTTGTTAAAAAATTGACAAATTCCATTTTATATAGTTGTTGTAAAAAATGTATGAAATTCAGATATTATATTTGAATTGTATATTTTCAACATTTCATGATAAGGAATTAAAACATATTTTATTGGAATTTATTACTCCTAATAAATGTTGAAACTAATTCTTAATGAAAACATATAGAATGTATTTTACATTTTTACATTCGTTCCAAAATAGCCTTTTCAGTCGTCTACATTTATTAAAAAAAATTAATTATAATATTCGGGAATACGCCTAATTATACACTCCACGAGAGTATTATGGCTTTGTGAATTTGTTTGTAACACCCAAAAGGAAGCGAGATAGACCCATTGTTAAGTATACCGATCGACTTAGAATTACTTTTTGAGTCGATTTAGCAATGTCCGTCTGTCTGTCCGTCTGTCCGTCTGTCCGTCTGTCTGTCCGTCTGTCCATCTATTGTTGTAATCAAATTACAGGTCGCAATTATAGTCCGATCTTAACAAAAATTGGCACAAGTAAGTTTTGTGGATCAAGGACGAACGCTATTTAATTTTAGGCATATCGGTTCAGATTTAGATATAGCCCCCATACAAATGTCGCTCCCGATTTGACATTTTCCGCTCTAGAAACCACATATTGTACCCAATTTTCTTTAAATTTAGCACAACATCTTATAATCCAACTAGAAACACCTATGATTTGACATTTTCCGCTCTAGAAATCGCATATTGTACCCGATTATCTTCAAATTTGGCACAACAGCTTATAATCCAAGTAAAAAACCTATGGTGAAAGTGGCTAAGATCGGTTCAGATTTAGATATAGCGCAAATACAAATGTTGCTCCCAAATGTTTAACCGATTTTGGCCAAGCTATACATATTATATTTCACCTATTTCGATCCAGATTTCAGTATACCCCCATACAAATGTCCTTTCAGATTTAACAGTTTTTGTCAAACACATACATTTACAGGATACAAAAATCCTTCCCGTTTTCACTTTTTCGCCGAATTTAATTGTATTCAGATTGAAAGTGGAGTGTATCATAGAGTCGGCACCGCCCGACTTTAGCCTTTCCTTACTTGTTTTTTCTGATTTTTTATGTTGGAGTTTTCATAGTAAAAAACACAAACTGCGATTGCCTTCATTCTTTGAATTGTACCTACACTACGTTTTCACACGAAACCATTTTCAACCTCGGACCTTTTATCTTGACTTTACTAATTCTCAATTGGTCATATCTTTTAAAAAAAAATATTTTTTCTTCGTCCTCTATAAAACAAATATTTTACATAGTGCAGTTGTACTACTACTAAAATGAATTTGTACGCATATATACGACTTGAATACAAATTGTAATAAATTTCTCTACAAAGTAATGCCAATACAATAACATAAGAGGACTGATTTAAAATTTTCTAAAATTAGCCAAGAAATTCGCCAACTATTTTATAAATCACAAAAAAATCGCCATGTCGCCAAATCGTAAAACTCGCAACGTATGACGAGAAATCGCCATATCCGGCATCCTTGGCACCGAATTCCATAATTCTAGCTGCGGCCCTTTTCCCATTTACCCCATTAAAAGTACGACTTTCGAATTTTTTTATTTTATGTGTCTACGCAATTAGAGGGATGTACACACCGAATTTCTTCATCGTAGCTAACCCCAAAAAGTACGGTTTTCGAAAAATCCATTTATTTTACGTGCCTATCACAGGAATGTATTCACCGAATTTCATTATTCTAGGTACAGCCGTTTGATTGGTACCATCTTTATCCCTCTATTCCCTTTTTACCACTTAAAAGTACGATTTTCAAAAAAAAAAAAACAAAAAACTTTTATATTCCGTATCTACTCAATTAGAGGAATGTATACACCGAATTTCGTTTTTATACCCTCCACCTCCAGGATGGGGGAATACTAGCTTTGTCATTCCGTTTGTAACAAATTGAAATATCGACCTGAGACCCTATGAAGTATATAATCTTGATCACAAAATTCTAAGACGATCTAGCCATGTCCGTCCGTCTGTTGAAAGCACGCTAGCATCTAAACGAAAGAAGCTAGGAAGTCCAAATTCTGCATAAATGCGGCTTATAGTGCTAGATCGGTTGGGATTGCAACTGGACGAAATCGGCCCAAAGAGAAAAAATTTCTCCTCACAAGGACTGAAAAAACCCATAATAATGAAAATATTTTTTCAATATGTCTGCTTGTACTTACTTGATATTGAGTATGCGCATTCCCCTATAACAAAAACCTGCACCATAAAGTGATTCTTATTTGTAGGGGGGAAATGGTGCAAAAAGGGATAAAAATGGTACATATTAAACGACAACAGCTAGAAACACGAAATTCGGTGTGTACTTTCCTCTAATAAAGTAGATACATAATATAAAAGTATTTTTTTCCAAATTCGTACTTTCAAGGGATACAATGGGTACAGAGGGATTCAAATGGTACCAACCAAACGGCTACACCTAGAATAATGAAATTCGGTGAATACATTCCTCTGACTGCGTAGACACGGAAATAAACGGATTTTTGGAGATTCGTACTCTCAAGGGATACAATGGTACAGAGGGATAAAGATAGTACCAACTAAACGAATACAGCTAGAATGATGAAATTCTAATTGGGTAGAAACGTCAAATAAAGAGATTTTAGATAGTCATACTCATAAAGGAGTAAAAATCAGAGTTACAAGCCGAACCATAATTATCGGCGGCGGCTTTCGGCTGATTTTCCGGCTCGTTCTGTCATTCGATTACCTCTATTTATTTGACAATTTTGGGAAAATGGAAGGAACAATTTGTATTGGTTTTTGATACCCTTTATGTTGTGTCAACTAATTCAATATTCGTTAATATTAGCCAATATTAGCAAATGTTCCCATAATTTCATATAATTATCCCATACAATTTTTTTGGGAGTGGGAATCCATTCCCAAAATTTATAATATGGATGAATTTAATAAATATATTTGCAATTACAGCATTTCATGTGAGGCATATTTGAGCAGACATCTAGAATATCGTAATCCTTCCAAATAATGCTAACACTCTACCTACTTTGACACACTAAAGAAGCACAATGGAGGAGCTGTTGTTTATTGCAATTTATGGGAACACATGTCCACACGTACTGGAATTGACTTATATAAATGCAACTTTCAAATCAAAATACAATCATTCAACTTTCTATAGACGTCATCATATAGTTGGATACTAAATGTAGGTTGTCTAAGTCGACATTTATATTTTGTTTTGTAATTTCAAGTGGGTTGTCTATTTTGGTAGTAAGATTTGACTGAGTTAGAACGGCGTGGCAGAAACATGCGGCGGCGGCGGCTTTTCGGCTTGTATCTCTGGTAAAAATGGCACCATCCAAATATCCGCAGCTGGAATAATGGAATTCGGTGTATACATTCCTCTGACAAGCAAAATAAAATGTATTTTTCAAATTCGTACTTTTTCTTTTACGGCAAAAATTGGTTGAACCGTGATGTAGATTATTTTGCACTATGTACGTAAGTTAACGGATTTTCCAAATTTGTACTTTTTGATTTAAAATAGAATGGAAATACAACCAACCCACTATCTACCAATTTTTATGGTTTTTAAATGAAATAATTATAATATATTTTTATAATTATACAATTATTTTTTTAATATTTATATTTGTTTTGATTTGGCTATATACAAAAATTAATATTTTCCTGTAATATTACTGCACTTCTACGAAAATCGACATCCTCTGTGGAATGCAATCCATGGTGAAGGGTATATAATGTTCGGCTCGGCCGAACTTAACGCCAATGATACTGATACATAGATACCATTTTTAATCCTTTTTTGTCCCCATTTAACCCAGTACCATTTTATGTTGCTCGTTTCTGCTATAAAGGGAATCTGCATACCCATTTTCATTTTTGCTTAAATACTATAAATATTAGGGGTAATTTCAGTCCTTGTGAGGGGAAAATGTTTCCCTTCGCACCGATTTCGCCCAGTTGCAACCCCCACCCGATCTACGACTATAAGACATATTTATGGAAAATTTGGGTTCACAGGTTGATATCTCAAGGTGTTACAAACGGAATGACAAAGTTAGTATACCCCCATCCTGTGGCGGAGAATGTAAAAAAGTTAGTAATGGAGCATTACAATAAATGGTATGCCATAACAACAAACTATTTGCAATTTAATTGGTCTTACGTGGAGTTGTCTATTCCAGCAGATATATTGAAATCTGCAATGAAATAGGTGAAATATAATATGTATAGTTTGGCCAAAATCGGTTAAACATTTGGGAGCAACATTTGTATTTGGGCTATATCAAAATCTGAATCGATCTTACACACTTTCACCATAGGGTTTTTTTACTTGGATTATAAGCTGCTGACTAAATTTAAAGAAAATCGAGTACAATATGTCGTTTCTAGAGCGGTAAATGTCAAATCGGGAGTGATATTTGTATGGGGGCTATATCTATATCTGAACCGATTTGCCTCAAATTAAATAGCGTTCGTCCTTGGTCCACAAAACTTATTTGTGCCAATTTTTGTTAAGATCGGAGTATAATTGCGACCTGTAATTTGATTACAACAATAGATGGACAGACGGACATTGCTAAATCGACTCAGACAGTGATTCTAAATCGATCGGTATACTTAACAATGGTTCTATCTCGCTTCCTTTTGGGTGTTACAAACAAATGCACAAAGACATAATACTCTCGTGGAGTGTATAACAACTCTGATGAAACAAAACGAAGCCTATGTGTCGGGTACAACGGTATGGCCACATTTCCATCATGCCAGTCCAGAGTGATACTTTCCAAGGCAGTGGGCTCCTCTGCACGATATTTCCTTTGGAACAATAAATATTTCTAATAGTACAGCAATATGTTGAATTTCATTTCTCACACAAACATATATTTTATTTCCTTCCAAAGTATATGTTGTTGCAATTTTGTTGCTTCGTTCTACGTCCAACATCTTCACCCCTTGTCCACATTTGGTTGGGATGGCTTGTTGCCTGACTCCCTTAAATGGCAGAATTGTTGTATTTGGTGCAATATTTCTTGTAATGTCAGCATATGGATGTACTACAAAGTGGAGGAGGCGGATGGAAACCATTGGCTCACTGCGAGTCGTGCCAGAGAACGTTAATATTTTACAATGTAACCTTTTCGATGGCATCATTTTTTTTTCAAGGAAGCGTCGTTAACGGCGGCAACAAACTGACCGTGAAATTCTTCTTAAAGTTAAATGGAGGGAAAAATTCGAAGATGTAGCGGAAGTACATAATGTCTGATGAATTCTCGTTGATATATGTATATTGTGTTGCAGACATTTCCATTGAAATGCGTGCACATGATCTGGAGTGCAAAAATCAAGGTACGGTGAAAAAGAATATGATATTAAGGAAATATAATCCATTCGACCAAATAATTTGCATAAGGCAAGTTCGGAGTGAGACTAAAGTACATGGAACGGCAATTCAAAAAGAACGAAAGGAAGCACATTTTATTAGCACATTTCCCGCATTTGTGGAAGTTCCTGTGAAAAACTTCCAAATATGCTAATATCCCGTAACATTTAAAAAAATAACGTTTCCACAAGTGAGTGGGAGTGAATTTCTGGTATGAGGTAACGTCGTGGCTTGGGAAAAAAATCTTTTTATTTTGGTTTTTCATTACAATATTTATTATAAATTTACAAAGTTTAATTTTGTATAACATTGTTAGTTGACACAATTTTGTAAATTTATTATTTTACTAAAATACTTCAAATATTTATTTTTTGTAATTATCTGCACATTAATGATTTCATATTTATTTGTATTTTATAATTAGTATAAATATTAACCAAATATGTTGTTAAGATTCCAATTGGCAATTCTGATGTTACAGCTGTAGTAATTGTTAAAGAAAATTATGATTTCACGCTATTTTTACAAAAATTAAAAAAACGGATTTAAAACAAGTCAGGAAAGGCAAAAGTCGGACGGGGCCGACCACGTGATACCCTACACCACTCCCTGTGTATATACCAGGTTTTGATTACTAAACCCGGGTTGTTTATGGGCCGATTTTATGTAGTTCATATAAATTAATACAGGGTTTTCCAACAAGAAGTGTTATTTTGAATCACCCGGTATTTCGTTAGCTGTCACTTTTGAAGCATTTATTCTTTGACATTTGATAAGTAGAAACTACGCCATTACTAACAAGTAAGGAAAGGCTAAAGTCGACCGGGGCCTACTATATAATACCCTACACCACTACCTGTGTATATACCTAGCTTTGATTACTAAACCCAGGTGTTTCATGGGAGCAATTTTATGTAGTTCATATAAATTATTCAGTATTATTATTTATAGTATCATTTATAGTAATGCATCACATTTAACGAATGTGGTAAATAATATAGTAATTGATACAATTGTACAAGATCCAATGGCAAATACAGATCATATCTCCCCGCTTTTGTGGAAGTTTATTAAATATATATTCCATAAAAGTCTATAATATCTTAAAATCCCGTAATATTTTACGAATAGAAATTTCGCAAGTGAATGGGAACGAATTTTTAGTATGGGAAGGCTTTATTGAAAGTTGGCGACAGGTCTATCACAAAATTTGGGGCCTGTGCCAAAAACATGGGCCTATATAATTCTGATTCACGGTAGGTATTCCTAGTTGAAATATACATTTGATCAAGACCCGATGTGAGGTTCTAGATCGGTAATAGAGTAAAACGGGGTCCCATTTGTATGGGGGTATATCCATATATGGACCCATATATCTGACTTTCATAGTAGCTGTTTCTACTTGAAATATAACATGATCTTCAAAATTTGATAAATGCCTGATGTAAATTATGGATTCTGGAGTGGTAAAAATAGAAAATGGGGGCCATTTGTAAGGTCGTTATATTAAAAAGTGGAACCTTATAGACAACTTTCAAAGTAAGTAGTCTTATTTGATGATATGCAAAATATTATCAAGATCTAATGTAATATGTGTGTTCTAGGGCTGTAATAATAAAAATTGGGGCCCATGTGTAAGGGCGCTACATAAAAAGTGGACCTTAAAGATTACGTTCACAGTAGGAATTCTTAGTTGAAATATAAGATGATCTGCAAAATTGTATCAAGATATATTTAGGGGGCGGTGTGAATAGAAACAATATTCTACTTGAAATTTCGTTGTAGTGGCTACAACAACAAAAAAATTAAGAAACAGCCGATATACTTTTTAAGTAAAACCTGAATAATTATTTTCAAAAAGCTGTTTTCTCTGCCGGGGTAACAAAAACGATAATACTAATTAATGCTAATGTCTTATAAAGCGTATGATGGATATTAATTATGATGTTAATGAAGGAAAACTCATATAAAAATCGAAAATGTCATCAAATTTCAAAACCATGTAAACCAACCAATAAGTACGTGCAAAAGAAAAGTAAGTTTAGCATGAAATATACTATTGGAATTGACGATAAATAAAAAATGTCTTGCATGTTATTAGATTATTTTGAATATTATTGATGATATTCACTCCAAATACATGTATTGTAAGTTAATGAACCTCAGAGCGTATGATTAATATTAATAATGGTACTACTTAATAAAAATCCAATAATTTAGAGGAAAGTCTACTGATTTTGAAATTTGTTAAAGCGAATCGAAAAGCAACAATTGCCAGAATTATTACAGTGGCACTACTTTGCTGTATAAAATCTGCAAGTATGCAAAATTTTGTTAGAAATTCAACATTTCTAAAACCCATCATTGCTTCTAAACTACTATATTCCAATAACACTATGCAGCAAAAAAATACAAATTTTGTATCCGAGACCAAAAAATGTATTTTTGTATAGATTGATTCACACCAAGTCATAAACTCAGCATACATTTTTTTTAATTTCTTTATTAAAATACTAATTTTCGTCGTATCGTACTATCACTTTTGGAAATATAGATCCGATCACACCAGCTTATATGTTCGATTAAACTGCCAGCCAGAAAAAATAACTTCTGCCAAGTTTCATGACAATCGTACAACAATTGCGACCTGTAGAGTGCGAACAAGCTTAGATGGACAGCAGACGGACGGACGGACAGACAGACTTCGTTAAATCGATTCAGCTGGTGATTCTAAGCCGATCCGTATACTTAAAGGTGGGTCTAGCTCGATTATTTCTTGGTTTTACAATTTACATTTGGCGCGAAACTAACTTATAATACCCTAGACCACGAAGTGGTGTAGGGTATAACAAATTTTGTATCCGACACCCAAAAATGTCTTTTGTGTACATTGAGATACACTAAGTCATAAACTCAGCACAATTTTTTTTAATTTCTTTATTAAAAGAAAGAGAAGCACAACTCACGTTGGCATGGCAGAAGTATTGCTGGGTAACTATGCCTGCATATACACATACAGCTGAACATACATTTGAACTGCATATACACATACAGTTGAACATAACCGTGACTCCATTAACCGTGATTATCTATTAACCGTGAAGCTGAGTGGTTGATTTTTTACCTTTATTAACCGTGATTTACCTCTATTATCCGTGTTGCACATGTCCATGTGACTGTTTGTTTGTTTTTTTCGTATAATACACACACATCTCTCATTTTAAAATTCGGTGATTCCCCTTTTTCATGAAAGTGTAATTTTCATATTAAATTTCATATTCATTCATCAGTGTGAAATTTGATCTGTCAAGGCGTGTTTTCCTTACATCATGTACGACTTTCGAATTTTTTTATTTTATGTGTCTACGCAATTAGAGGGATGTACACACCGAATTTCTTCATCGTAGCTAACCCCAAAAAGTACGGTTTTCGAAAAATCCATTTATTTTACGTGCCTATCACAGGAATGTATTCACCGAATTTCATTATTCTAGGTACAGCCGTTTGATTGGTACCATCTTTATCCCTCTATTCCCTTTTTACCACTTAAAAGTACGATTTTCAAAAAAAAAAAAACAAAAAACTTTTATATTCCGTATCTACTCAATTAGAGGAATGTATACACCGAATTTCGTTTTTATACCCTCCACCTCCAGGATGGGGGAATACTAGCTTTGTCATTCCGTTTGTAACAAATTGAAATATCGACCTGAGACCCTATGAAGTATATAATCTTGATCACAAAATTCTAAGACGATCTAGCCATGTCCGTCCGTCTGTTGAAAGCACGCTAGCATCTAAACGAAAGAAGCTAGGAAGTCCAAATTCTGCATAAATGCGGCTTATAGTGCTAGATCGGTTGGGATTGCAACTGGACGAAATCGGCCCAAAGAGAAAAAATTTCTCCTCACAAGGACTGAAAAAACCCATAATAATGAAAATATTTTTTCAATATGTCTGCTTGTACTTACTTGATATTGAGTATGCGCATTCCCCTATAACAAAAACCTGCACCATAAAGTGATTCTTATTTGTAGGGGGGAAATGGTGCAAAAAGGGATAAAAATGGTACATATTAAACGACAACAGCTAGAAACACGAAATTCGGTGTGTACTTTCCTCTAATAAAGTAGATACATAATATAAAAGTATTTTTTTCCAAATTCGTACTTTCAAGGGATACAATGGGTACAGAGGGATTCAAATGGTACCAACCAAACGGCTACACCTAGAATAATGAAATTCGGTGAATACATTCCTCTGACTGCGTAGACACGGAAATAAACGGATTTTTGGAGATTCGTACTCTCAAGGGATACAATGGTACAGAGGGATAAAGATAGTACCAACTAAACGAATACAGCTAGAATGATGAAATTCTAATTGGGTAGAAACGTCAAATAAAGAGATTTTAGATAGTCATACTCATAAAGGAGTAAAAATCAGAGTTACAAGCCGAACCATAATTATCGGCGGCGGCTTTCGGCTGATTTTCCGGCTCGTTCTGTCATTCGATTACCTCTATTTATTTGACAATTTTGGGAAAATGGAAGGAACAATTTGTATTGGTTTTTGATACCCTTTATGTTGTGTCAACTAATTCAATATTCGTTAATATTAGCCAATATTAGCAAATGTTCCCATAATTTCATATAATTATCCCATACAATTTTTTTGGGAGTGGGAATCCATTCCCAAAATTTATAATATGGATGAATTTAATAAATATATTTGCAATTACAGCATTTCATGTGAGGCATATTTGAGCAGACATCTAGAATATCGTAATCCTTCCAAATAATGCTAACACTCTACCTACTTTGACACACTAAAGAAGCACAATGGAGGAGCTGTTGTTTATTGCAATTTATGGGAACACATGTCCACACGTACTGGAATTGACTTATATAAATGCAACTTTCAAATCAAAATACAATCATTCAACTTTCTATAGACGTCATCATATAGTTGGATACTAAATGTAGGTTGTCTAAGTCGACATTTATATTTTGTTTTGTAATTTCAAGTGGGTTGTCTATTTTGGTAGTAAGATTTGACTGAGTTAGAACGGCGTGGCAGAAACATGCGGCGGCGGCGGCTTTTCGGCTTGTATCTCTGGTAAAAATGGCACCATCCAAATATCCGCAGCTGGAATAATGGAATTCGGTGTATACATTCCTCTGACAAGCAAAATAAAATGTATTTTTCAAATTCGTACTTTTTCTTTTACGGCAAAAATTGGTTGAACCGTGATGTAGATTATTTTGCACTATGTACGTAAGTTAACGGATTTTCCAAATTTGTACTTTTTGATTTAAAATAGAATGGAAATACAACCAACCCACTATCTACCAATTTTTATGGTTTTTAAATGAAATAATTATAATATATTTTTATAATTATACAATTATTTTTTTAATATTTATATTTGTTTTGATTTGGCTATATACAAAAATTAATATTTTCCTGTAATATTACTGCACTTCTACGAAAATCGACATCCTCTGTGGAATGCAATCCATGGTGAAGGGTATATAATGTTCGGCTCGGCCGAACTTAACGCCAATGATACTGATACATAGATACCATTTTTAATCCTTTTTTGTCCCCATTTAACCCAGTACCATTTTATGTTGCTCGTTTCTGCTATAAAGGGAATCTGCATACCCATTTTCATTTTTGCTTAAATACTATAAATATTAGGGGTAATTTCAGTCCTTGTGAGGGGAAAATGTTTCCCTTCGCACCGATTTCGCCCAGTTGCAACCCCCACCCGATCTACGACTATAAGACATATTTATGGAAAATTTGGGTTCACAGGTTGATATCTCAAGGTGTTACAAACGGAATGACAAAGTTAGTATACCCCCATCCTGTGGCGGAGAATGTAAAAAAGTTAGTAATGGAGCATTACAATAAATGGTATGCCATAACAACAAACTATTTGCAATTTAATTGGTCTTACGTGGAGTTGTCTATTCCAGCAGATATATTGAAATCTGCAATGAAATAGGTGAAATATAATATGTATAGTTTGGCCAAAATCGGTTAAACATTTGGGAGCAACATTTGTATTTGGGCTATATCAAAATCTGAATCGATCTTACACACTTTCACCATAGGGTTTTTTTACTTGGATTATAAGCTGCTGACTAAATTTAAAGAAAATCGAGTACAATATGTCGTTTCTAGAGCGGTAAATGTCAAATCGGGAGTGATATTTGTATGGGGGCTATATCTATATCTGAACCGATTTGCCTCAAATTAAATAGCGTTCGTCCTTGGTCCACAAAACTTATTTGTGCCAATTTTTGTTAAGATCGGAGTATAATTGCGACCTGTAATTTGATTACAACAATAGATGGACAGACGGACATTGCTAAATCGACTCAGACAGTGATTCTAAATCGATCGGTATACTTAACAATGGTTCTATCTCGCTTCCTTTTGGGTGTTACAAACAAATGCACAAAGACATAATACTCTCGTGGAGTGTATAACAACTCTGATGAAACAAAACGAAGCCTATGTGTCGGGTACAACGGTATGGCCACATTTCCATCATGCCAGTCCAGAGTGATACTTTCCAAGGCAGTGGGCTCCTCTGCACGATATTTCCTTTGGAACAATAAATATTTCTAATAGTACAGCAATATGTTGAATTTCATTTCTCACACAAACATATATTTTATTTCCTTCCAAAGTATATGTTGTTGCAATTTTGTTGCTTCGTTCTACGTCCAACATCTTCACCCCTTGTCCACATTTGGTTGGGATGGCTTGTTGCCTGACTCCCTTAAATGGCAGAATTGTTGTATTTGGTGCAATATTTCTTGTAATGTCAGCATATGGATGTACTACAAAGTGGAGGAGGCGGATGGAAACCATTGGCTCACTGCGAGTCGTGCCAGAGAACGTTAATATTTTACAATGTAACCTTTTCGATGGCATCATTTTTTTTTCAAGGAAGCGTCGTTAACGGCGGCAACAAACTGACCGTGAAATTCTTCTTAAAGTTAAATGGAGGGAAAAATTCGAAGATGTAGCGGAAGTACATAATGTCTGATGAATTCTCGTTGATATATGTATATTGTGTTGCAGACATTTCCATTGAAATGCGTGCACATGATCTGGAGTGCAAAAATCAAGGTACGGTGAAAAAGAATATGATATTAAGGAAATATAATCCATTCGACCAAATAATTTGCATAAGGCAAGTTCGGAGTGAGACTAAAGTACATGGAACGGCAATTCAAAAAGAACGAAAGGAAGCACATTTTATTAGCACATTTCCCGCATTTGTGGAAGTTCCTGTGAAAAACTTCCAAATATGCTAATATCCCGTAACATTTAAAAAAATAACGTTTCCACAAGTGAGTGGGAGTGAATTTCTGGTATGAGGTAACGTCGTGGCTTGGGAAAAAAATCTTTTTATTTTGGTTTTTCATTACAATATTTATTATAAATTTACAAAGTTTAATTTTGTATAACATTGTTAGTTGACACAATTTTGTAAATTTATTATTTTACTAAAATACTTCAAATATTTATTTTTTGTAATTATCTGCACATTAATGATTTCATATTTATTTGTATTTTATAATTAGTATAAATATTAACCAAATATGTTGTTAAGATTCCAATTGGCAATTCTGATGTTACAGCTGTAGTAATTGTTAAAGAAAATTATGATTTCACGCTATTTTTACAAAAATTAAAAAAACGGATTTAAAACAAGTCAGGAAAGGCAAAAGTCGGACGGGGCCGACCACGTGATACCCTACACCACTCCCTGTGTATATACCAGGTTTTGATTACTAAACCCGGGTTGTTTATGGGCCGATTTTATGTAGTTCATATAAATTAATACAGGGTTTTCCAACAAGAAGTGTTATTTTGAATCACCCGGTATTTCGTTAGCTGTCACTTTTGAAGCATTTATTCTTTGACATTTGATAAGTAGAAACTACGCCATTACTAACAAGTAAGGAAAGGCTAAAGTCGACCGGGGCCTACTATATAATACCCTACACCACTACCTGTGTATATACCTAGCTTTGATTACTAAACCCAGGTGTTTCATGGGAGCAATTTTATGTAGTTCATATAAATTATTCAGTATTATTATTTATAGTATCATTTATAGTAATGCATCACATTTAACGAATGTGGTAAATAATATAGTAATTGATACAATTGTACAAGATCCAATGGCAAATACAGATCATATCTCCCCGCTTTTGTGGAAGTTTATTAAATATATATTCCATAAAAGTCTATAATATCTTAAAATCCCGTAATATTTTACGAATAGAAATTTCGCAAGTGAATGGGAACGAATTTTTAGTATGGGAAGGCTTTATTGAAAGTTGGCGACAGGTCTATCACAAAATTTGGGGCCTGTGCCAAAAACATGGGCCTATATAATTCTGATTCACGGTAGGTATTCCTAGTTGAAATATACATTTGATCAAGACCCGATGTGAGGTTCTAGATCGGTAATAGAGTAAAACGGGGTCCCATTTGTATGGGGGTATATCCATATATGGACCCATATATCTGACTTTCATAGTAGCTGTTTCTACTTGAAATATAACATGATCTTCAAAATTTGATAAATGCCTGATGTAAATTATGGATTCTGGAGTGGTAAAAATAGAAAATGGGGGCCATTTGTAAGGTCGTTATATTAAAAAGTGGAACCTTATAGACAACTTTCAAAGTAAGTAGTCTTATTTGATGATATGCAAAATATTATCAAGATCTAATGTAATATGTGTGTTCTAGGGCTGTAATAATAAAAATTGGGGCCCATGTGTAAGGGCGCTACATAAAAAGTGGACCTTAAAGATTACGTTCACAGTAGGAATTCTTAGTTGAAATATAAGATGATCTGCAAAATTGTATCAAGATATATTTAGGGGGCGGTGTGAATAGAAACAATATTCTACTTGAAATTTCGTTGTAGTGGCTACAACAACAAAAAAATTAAGAAACAGCCGATATACTTTTTAAGTAAAACCTGAATAATTATTTTCAAAAAGCTGTTTTCTCTGCCGGGGTAACAAAAACGATAATACTAATTAATGCTAATGTCTTATAAAGCGTATGATGGATATTAATTATGATGTTAATGAAGGAAAACTCATATAAAAATCGAAAATGTCATCAAATTTCAAAACCATGTAAACCAACCAATAAGTACGTGCAAAAGAAAAGTAAGTTTAGCATGAAATATACTATTGGAATTGACGATAAATAAAAAATGTCTTGCATGTTATTAGATTATTTTGAATATTATTGATGATATTCACTCCAAATACATGTATTGTAAGTTAATGAACCTCAGAGCGTATGATTAATATTAATAATGGTACTACTTAATAAAAATCCAATAATTTAGAGGAAAGTCTACTGATTTTGAAATTTGTTAAAGCGAATCGAAAAGCAACAATTGCCAGAATTATTACAGTGGCACTACTTTGCTGTATAAAATCTGCAAGTATGCAAAATTTTGTTAGAAATTCAACATTTCTAAAACCCATCATTGCTTCTAAACTACTATATTCCAATAACACTATGCAGCAAAAAAATACAAATTTTGTATCCGAGACCAAAAAATGTATTTTTGTATAGATTGATTCACACCAAGTCATAAACTCAGCATACATTTTTTTTAATTTCTTTATTAAAATACTAATTTTCGTCGTATCGTACTATCACTTTTGGAAATATAGATCCGATCACACCAGCTTATATGTTCGATTAAACTGCCAGCCAGAAAAAATAACTTCTGCCAAGTTTCATGACAATCGTACAACAATTGCGACCTGTAGAGTGCGAACAAGCTTAGATGGACAGCAGACGGACGGACGGACAGACAGACTTCGTTAAATCGATTCAGCTGGTGATTCTAAGCCGATCCGTATACTTAAAGGTGGGTCTAGCTCGATTATTTCTTGGTTTTACAATTTACATTTGGCGCGAAACTAACTTATAATACCCTAGACCACGAAGTGGTGTAGGGTATAACAAATTTTGTATCCGACACCCAAAAATGTCTTTTGTGTACATTGAGATACACTAAGTCATAAACTCAGCACAATTTTTTTTAATTTCTTTATTAAAAGAAAGAGAAGCACAACTCACGTTGGCATGGCAGAAGTATTGCTGGGTAACTATGCCTGCATATACACATACAGCTGAACATACATTTGAACTGCATATACACATACAGTTGAACATAACCGTGACTCCATTAACCGTGATTATCTATTAACCGTGAAGCTGAGTGGTTGATTTTTTACCTTTATTAACCGTGATTTACCTCTATTATCCGTGTTGCACATGTCCATGTGACTGTTTGTTTGTTTTTTTCGTATAATACACACACATCTCTCATTTTAAAATTCGGTGATTCCCCTTTTTCATGAAAGTGTAATTTTCATATTAAATTTCATATTCATTCATCAGTGTGAAATTTGATCTGTCAAGGCGTGTTTTCCTTACATCATGCCACCGTCAAAAACTAAATCCGCGAAAAGAGCAAGAAAGGTTTTTTCAATTAAAGAAAAAATGGAGCTGATTAATGAATACTCAAAACGTAAAGTACCTTTTAAAATGTTGCCTGAAAAATATGGAGTTGGCATTCAAACTGTATTCGATTTAATAAACAAGTAAGGAAAGGCTAAAGTCGGGCGGGGCCGACTATATAATACCCTACACCACTCCCTGCGCATGTACCTCGCTTTGATTACTAAACCCAGGTGTTTCATGGGAGCAATTTTATGTAGTTCATATAAATTATACAGTATAAATTCATCTTTAGTTATATTTAACGAATATGGTGTATAATTGATCCAATTTTCCGGCAGAATACAAATTAAACAGTAGTAATAGGATGAATAGGACCGACATTTGAAAGGAGGCCTACAACAACACCGGCTCAAAACATGGGCCTATATAGTTCTCATTCACTGTAGGTATTCATAGTTGAAATATATCATGATCCGATGTAAGAGTTTCTAGAGCTGTATTAGAGTAGAATGGGTTATTCCAAAGTGTGGACGCATATATTTGACTTTGTATTCTGAAATATAATATAATCTGCAAAATTTGAAAAAAAAATCCGATATAAAATTTGCGTTCTTGAGGGGTAAAAATTAAAATGGGGCCATTTGTAAGGGCTCTACATTAAAAAGAGGTTCCATATAGATCACTTTCAAAGTAGGTATTCTTAGTTGAAATATGACATGATATGCAAAATTATATCGAGATCTAATGCACGATGTGGGTTCTAGAGATGTAATAGGGTGGAATGGGGGCCCAATTTGTATGGGGGTTATACCAAAATATGGACCCATATATTTGACTATCTTAATATGTCTTCTTAGTTGAAATATATGAGGGCTATATCTAAATCTGAACCGATCTTACCCACTTTCACCATAGGTTTTTTAGTTGGATTATAAGATGTTGTGCCAATTTTAAAGAAAAACGGGTACAATATGTGGATTTTAGAGCGGAAAAAGTCAAATCGGGAGCGACATTACATCCAAATCAAAACCGATCATACCCACTTTCAGCATAGGTATTTCTAGTTCGATTATAAAATGTTGTGCCAATTTTAAAGAAAATCGGGTACAATATGTGGTTTCTAAAACGGAGAAAGTGAAATCGGGAGCGACATTTGTATGGGGCCTATATCTAAATCTGAAGCGATCTTACCCAATTTTTGCATACGTGTTTCTAGTTGAATTATAAGATGTTATGCAAAATTTAAAGAAAATCGGGTACAATATGTCGTTTCTAGAGCGGAAAATGTCAAATCGGGAGCGACATTTGTATGGGGGCTATATCTAAATCTGAACCGATCTTACCCAATTTTTGCATAGGTGTTTCTAGTTGGATTATAAGATGTTGTGCCAGATTTAAAGAAAATCGGGTGCAAGAAGTGGTTTCTAGAGCGGAAAATGTCAAATCGGGAGCGACATTTGTATGGGGGCTATATCTAAATCTGAACCGATCTTACCGAATTCAATACCAATGGTCCTTGGCCAGAAAAAATAACTTCTGCCAAGTTTCATGACAATCGGACAACAGTTGCGACCTGTAGAGTGCGAACAAGCTTAGATGGACAGCAGACGGACGGACGGACAGACAGACATCGTTAAATCGACTCAGCTGGTGATTCTAAGCCGATTGGTATACTTAAATGTGGGTTTAGAGTGGGTCTAGCTCGATTATTTCTTGGTGTTACAAACATTTGGCGCGAAACTAACTTATAATACCCTAGACCACGAAGTGGTGTAGGGCATAAAAACAAAGATCGGATTTTAAAATTTTGCTCCGATACTGATTCAATGCTTGGCCTTAAACATAGATATACACTAAAAACATCCGAAAATCCAAAAGTTGATTTCGCAATATATGAATGGTTTCGGCAAGAAAGATTTAAGGTAAGTTAACTGAAATCGAGATATTGTATGAACATAAACTGAAATTTGCTTCTGAACTTCAGGCGAAATGATTGTCGAAAAGGCAATAATGTTCCATTTGAAGTTAAACATGAAAAAACGTCATGGAATCCGTCGACTGAAATCTACGGGAGAAAAGGAGTGTGCTGATTATGAGTCTGCTACGATGTTTGTGGACGACTTGGATGAAATCATTAAAAACGAACAACTTACAACTGAACAGATCTACAATGCAGACGAAACCAGTCTATTTTGGAGGTGTTTGCCTCAGAGTTCTTTGGCTAGTGGTAATGAATATTCTATTGAAGGGTACAAGGAATCCAAGGAGAGAATCACAGTGCTAGTTTGTTCAAATGCTGCAGGAACTCACTAGTGTAAATTGATGATAATAGGAAAAAGTGCCCATCTCCCACCAAATTGCACGTCCTTGATTCAGCCTATGGATCAAGGAGTAATTCGGAGCTTCAAATGTCACTACCGTAAACTGATCGTTCAAAAACTTGTTGGTGCTAATTACAGACGTGAGTTCGTTAAATCTTTGAATATTAAGACAGCTTTGTGGGCAGCCGCAGCTTCGTGGGACTCTGTAACTCCACAAGTTTTAAAAAGAGTTTGGAATAACTTACTATCTCATAATGAAGATGCTCCAAATAGCCTTGTTGAGATACAAACAGATATAACCATACCGTCTGGATGTACGATTGATGCTGTCGAAAAGTGGATGGTGTGCGATTCTGATGTCGCTCCGTTTGCTATTATATCTGAAGACGAAATCGTAGACATGGTTACCCAAAGCCAAGAAGATGAGCTTGATTCAAATTCCGAGGAATCAGATGGAGGAAATGCGGACGAAACGCCTACATTGGCTCAGGCAATAGAGGCTAGTAGTAGTGAAAGGTCGCTGCGATGCCACTTGAAAAGACTTTTGACTTTTTGTGGGTTATAGAGCGATATTTGTGAAAATTGGGGGCCCAGTTGTAAGGGGGGCTATATCAAAACATGGACCCATATATTTCAAAGTAGGTGTTTCTCAAGTAAGTATAACATGGTGTGGGAAATTTGATCAATATCTGATGTAAAATGTGTATTCTAGAGCAATAATAGTGTAAATAGGAGGCACATTTGAATGGGGGCTATATCGAAACATGGACCCATGTTAGCTATTTCTTTTCCGAATATAACATGATCCTGAAAATTGTATCAAGATCCAATGAAAAAAGAAATGTGTATTCTAGAGCAGTAATATGGTAAATTGGGGGATAATTGTATGGAGGCTATGTTTGAATCTGGACCGATTTCCTCCAAATGCAATACCTATGATCGTTGGTAAATAATTGATCCAATTTTACGGCAGACTAATACAAATTATACAGTAGTAATAGGATGAATCGGACGACATTTCAAAGGGGGCCTATAACAACACTTGGGGCCTGATCCAAAATATGGGCCAATATATTTCTCATTCATGGTAGGTATTCCTAGTTGAAATATATCATGATCCGATGTAAGACGTAGTTTTTAGAGGTGTAATGGAGTAGAATGGGGCCCATTTGGGTTATTCCAAAGTATGTACACATATTTGACTTTCATAGTATGTATTCTTAGTTGAAATATAATATAATCTGCAAAATTTAAAAAAAAAATCCGATGCGTACTTGAGGGGTAAAAATTAAAATGGGGCCATTTGTAGATGCGCTACATTAAAAAGTGGTTCCTTATAGATCACTTTCAAAGTAGGTATTCTTAGTTGAAATATGACATGATATGCAAAATTGTATCGAGATCAAATGCACGACATGGGTCCTAGAGCTGTATTAAAGTAAAATGGGGTCCCTATTTTTAGGGGATATACCAAAACATGGACCCATATATTTGACTTTCATAGTATGTATTCTGAGTTGAAATATAATCTGCAAAATTTGAAAAACTTCCGATGTAAAATGTGGGTCCTAGAGAGGTAATAATTAAAATAGGGCCCATTTGTAAGGGCGCTATATTAAAGAGTTGACCTTTATAAATCACTTGCAAAGTAGGTATTCTTTATTGAAATATACCATAATTTGCAAAAGTTTATCAAGATCCAATGTAAGCTGTAGGTTCTAGAGCGATAATAGTGTAAACTGGGGGCCCATTTGTATGGGGCTGTACCAAAACATTGACCTGGCTTTAAAAATACGTGTTTCGAGTATAAATTTAACATTGTGCGGAAAATTTGATCAAGTTCCGACGTAAAATGTGCATTTTAGAGAAGTAATATTGTAAATCGGACTTACATTTGTATGGGGGGCTATATCAAAACATTTCTAGTTCAAATACAACACCCTGAAAATGTGGTCAGGATCCCATGTAAAATGTGTATTCTAGAGCAGTAATAGTGTAATTTATAGGGATATTTGTATGGAGGCCCATTTGTATGGGTATACCAAAACATTGACCCATATACCTGGCTTTCAAAATAGATTTTTTCTAGTCTAAATGTAACATTGTGTGGGAAAATTTGATCAAGATCAAATTTGATTTGCTTTGCATTTTAGAGCAGTAATATTGTAAATGGGAGGTACATTTGTATGGGGGCTATATCCGGTCAGCTGTTTCTAGTTCAAAATGAATACGATCCTGAAAATTTTGTGATGATCCCATAAAAAATGTGTATTCTAGAGCAGTAATAGTGTAAATTATAGGGATATTTGTATGGAGACTATATCTAAATCTGAACCGATTTCTTCCAAATTCAATACCGATGGTCCTTGGCCCAAAAAAAAAACAACTTCTGTCAAATTTCATCACAACCGGACGATAATTGCTAACAAGCTTAGATGGGCAGCAGACGGACAGACAGGCATCGTTAAATCAATTCAGCTGGTGATTCTAAGCCGATCCGTATACTTAAAGGTAGGTCTAGCATAATTAATTAATTCTTGGTGTTACAAACATTTGGCGGAAAACAACTTATAATACCCTATTCCACGAAGTGGTGTAGGATATAAAAATGGAACGATACATGCTTCAACAACGCTTTGAAATTTTTAAAGTTCATGAATGGAAATGATCCGGAATTCCATCGAAAAATCATCTTGACTGATAAGGTCCATTTTCACCTCGTTGGCTACGTCAACAAGCAAAATTGTCGCATCTTGGGCTCGGAAAACCCAAAAGTTATTGTTGAGAAATCTCTCTATCCTCATCGTGTGACTGTTTGGTGTGGTTTATGGTCCAACGAGGTCATTGGACCTTACTTTTTCCAAAATGAGGTTGGACCAACAGTTACGGTGAATGGATTGCGCTATCGAGAGATGATTAATGATTTTTTATGGTCGGAGTTGGATGGTATTGATCTGGACAACGTTTACTTTCAACAAGACGGCGCTACGTGCCACACAAGCAACGAAACGATTGCTCTTTTACGGGAAAAGTTTCCGGACCGTGTTATCTCTCGAAGAGGTGATCACAATTGGCCACAGAGGCCACGTGAAAGATAAGTTCTAGCGTCGATTCAAGACCTCAAAGATAGAATTCGATGGCTATGGTGGACATTGGGCAGCCAGTTTGCGATGTGGTTATGGAAAATTTCATGTAAAGGATATGTAAGCGTGGTCGTGGTGGCCATTTGACTGATGTTGTCTGTCATTATTAACGGCTTACCTTCCTCTTTATTATGAAATAAACATCCGATCATTTATCTCAAAAAATGGCACTTTTCTTTGAACACCAAAATAACACCTCTTGTTGGAAAACCCTGTACTTAAATGTATGAAGATCTCGGCATAAATTTCAGAAAACACATTAACTTAATTTTAAGATAAAGCTAATTTTTTTAGTTAAAATTTCCTAATTGTGTTTTTTCCCTCCTGAGTTGCTGCTGTTCCGGTGCATAATGCCTTGGAGATTTTCTTCCCGTGGCGAGTGCTCTGACTTCAACAAGAAGTGAGAGAGTCCTGTATATTATGATTTAGTGGAGAACAATATGCTGACTATCTATATTTATATTTGTCAGCCTGGATTGAATTCGTTTGAAGTGCTAGAAGTGTAACAGAGCCAAAATTCAAATGTTAAAGATTAATCACTAAATTTGAGATTTAATTTAGAGGGGTAATCATTTTTTCTTCTTCTCAACTAAAACAATCGATTTCAATCTACATTGAGTTTAATTGCTTCACAAAATCCACCATTTCTCGGTTCACTTTGATGTATCACCATTGTCAGATGCAGCCATTTGTTCATTTTTCAAATAATTTCTCCTTTTGGCATTCTCTCGTTCCCGCTCCAAAAAGAATCACATTAAAATCTCGAATTCTCGAATAATGTAAGCAACGGCAGCACATGCCGCATGTGTGAGACGAGGCGAATTTGTCGGTGTTGCAACACCTTAACATTTGCATTATCTCGAGGAGATGCGGAAGGAAAGACGCGGGGGATACCACAAAAAGCAAAATAATACACATAAAATTTAAATGATGAAAGAAAAGCACAAAATGCATAAAAGAATGAAATACAAACAAACGAATCAAAGAGAACGAGTGTGAGCAAGCAATGTGAAACAGAAACCAAAAAGAAAACGGTGCCGGTGCCCGTACCCGAGGATGGTTGCGAGGATGAGCACGGAGGACGTTGATGATGCCTGTGAGTTAATTGCACTTAGTTAAATGAAAGAAAAAATGAACAAAACTCCTTCCGTTTCCTGTTTTGAGTCCGAAAAGATGTTCGTGCCGACAATGCTGCTGACGGGGCTAACGATGCTGACGTCTGAGTGTTGAGTGTTGGAAAACATCATGCCATGAAACAGGTGCTCATAAAGTTGAGATTGTTCAACACACAATAATCATATGGATTGAGGGTGTGCTTATGTCCTTAATGTGGCATCAAAAAAATGAAAAAAAAAAAAAACACGAAAAGCACAAATATAAATTGAAGAACATATGCATTCAGCGAAGTGGAGATGAAAGAGAATGGAAAACTCCAGCGTTGTATGTGTTGTGCAACAATAATATTTATACGTTTGACAAATTGCAATCACACGTCAACTATGAAAGCCAGGAGGAGGTAGCAATTGCAAAATACTCCAGATACTCCCAACCGACGTTTTTGCTGGCTCAATTTTCGGTTTTTTCTTCGATTTTACCTTTGTTTGCTTAAGGCGCAGACTTTGTTTGCTGAAACAGCGGATTTTGTTTGCTGAAATGATATGCTGTGTTTTTTAAATAACATTATTTATGGCTTCTGAAACGCCAGAAAGCTGGCTAAGATTAAAGATTTGTTTGCTGAAACAGCAGACTTTGTTTGCTAAAAAATAGAAATGTTTTTACATAACGTTTTTATGGCTTCTGATACACCAGATTGTATATGCTGACATTCTTTGCTGAAAATGAAATGACATGTTGTTTCTGAAACCCCAGACTTTGTTTGCTGAAATTGCAGACTTTGTTTACTGAAACAACAGACTTTGTTTACTGAAGTAACATGCATTCAGATTATTTTGCTTGCTGTAATAACGGGGACATGAAAGAAATTGTGCCGAAAGAATAAACAAGTAAGGAAAGACTAAACTCGGGCGGGGCCGACTATATTATACCCTACACCACTCCCTGCGTATGTACTTTGATTACTCAAACCAGGTATTTCATGGGATCAATTATATGTAGTTCATAAAAATAATACAGTTACTATAAATTCATCTTTAGTCATATTTATCGAATATGGTTAATAATATGGTAATTGATCCAATCATCCGACAGACCAATACAAATTAAATCTGAACCGATTTATATCTAAATCTGAACCGATCTTACCCACTTTCAGCATAAGTGTTTCCAGTTTGATTATAAAATTGTGTGCCAATTTTAAAGAAAATCGGGTACAGTATGTGGTTTCTAAAGCGGATAAAGTGAAACAGGGAGCGACATTTGTATGGGAGCTATATCTAAATCTGAACCGATCTTACCCACTTTCGCCACAGGTATTTCTAGTTTGATTATAAGGTGTTAAGCCAAATTTGAAGAAAATCGGGTACTATATGTGCTTTATAGGGCGGAAAAAGTCAAATCGGCCGGGCTGAAAGATATTCTCCTCTGCGGTGTGCCCAAAAGCCGGCAACGCACAGTAAAGGTTTTAAGAGAGCGGCCTTCAGAAGATTTCTCATAATGAAAAATCGCCCAAATGACAATGATGGAATAGTGCCCAAAATTATGAATAAAGTCTCAATTTTTTGGGGTGATTTTCATATAAATAATCGCCCCTTTTTTTTGTCAAAAAAAAACGACCTGTAGCTCTTGAAAATACCAATGCTAGCACACAGTGACTTCCGACTCTCCTCAACTTCATTTTGAGGAACTTCAAGTGACTTCTTTCCCCGGTATTCCCTGAAATGTATGAATTTTATGAAACTTCTTTCAAATACAATATACGGACACTTCATCTCTATGCTAAGTATATTTCCATGGTATTGTCTGGACGGAAGTACTCAACAACCAGGGTGTGAGCACTGTAAGCTCACACCCCCTGCAAAAACACAACATACAATATTTGCATGGCCTGGCACATTCCAAACAAGTAAGGAAAGGCTAAAGTCGGGCGGGGCCGACTATATGATACACTCCACTTTCTATCCGAATACAATTCAATTCGGTAAAAAATTGAAAACGGGAAGGATTTTTGTATGCTTCCTAATCATAGGCTAGGAATCATAGGCATAGGAATATTTGTATCGGGGCTATACCCAAACATGGAATGATGTGACCCACTTACACAATAGGATCTTCCAATTCAAGTATAACGTGTTATGCTCAATTTAAAGAAATTCTCTGAATACACGTGGTTTCTGGGGCTGAAAATGTCAAATCGGGAGGGAAATTTGTATGGGAGCTATATATAAATCTGAACCGATCTGACTCAGTTTCACCACGGATGTTTCTAGTTGAAACATAAGATATTTTGCCAAATTTGCAGAACATCTGATAAAATATGTGGTTTCTAGAGCGGAAAAAGTCAAATCGGGAGCGAAATTTTAAGGGGCGCTATATATAAATCTGAACCGATCTGACTCATTTTCACTATGGCTGTTTCTATTGAAACATAAGATATTTTGCCAAATTTGAAAACAATCTGATAAATTATTTGGTTTCTGGAGCGGAAAATGTCAAATTTGGAGCGAAATTTGTATGGGAGCTATATATAAATCTAAACCGATCTGACAAATTTTCACCATGGGTGTTTCCAGTGCAAATATAAGATGTTTTGCCAAATTTGAAGAAATTCTGTTAAAATATGTGTTAGCTAGCGTGAAAAGAGTTAAATCGGGAGCAAAATTTGTATGGGAGCTATATCTGAACCGATTTTCTTCAAATTAAATAGCGTTCGTCCTTATCCCATAAAACATCGCTGTGCAAAGTTTCATTTGGTTCTAACAACAATTGCAACCTGGACTTTGATTACAAGAATAGATGGACAGACGGACGGACATTGCTAAATCGACTCAGACAGTGATTCTAAATCGATCGGTATACTTAACAATGGGTCTATCTCGTTTCCTTTTGGGTGTTACAAACAAATGCACAAAGCCATAATACTGTCGTGGAGTGTATAAAAAGGGGGCATGCATCCCATATGTAGCTCATGTAGTTCATGTTTCCGTAATGTGCAATTATTGTTCATCTCTGGCTGGGATGTGATGATGGTGGATATCCCACTACTCACTTGCCACTGCCACTGACATAGCACTGAGTTGTTAGTCATTTGCTGCCGCTTGGGTTGTGATGACTGTCGACTGTCATCAGACACAGTCAAACACTTACAGGTCAGTCGCCATCAACTACAACAGCAACGCAACAAAGATAGCTTTTTACTCAACATTATTATACGTAAATGAAGTGCTACTCTACGAGTTTATGCCGCATCCAGACTACGCCTGAATACGATATTAATACAACAAGTGCATCATCATCACCATCGCCAGCCAGCATACGTGTCCGTCTTTCACGCTGGCACTTCAGTTCATTCCGTACACCATTGGTGCTCGTTTTTAGGTGTATGAATGGGTTTCTTGTTT
The DNA here is from genome assembly GCA_947397865.1 of Polietes domitor. NCBI lineage: Eukaryota > Metazoa > Arthropoda > Insecta > Diptera > Muscidae > Polietes > Polietes domitor. The sequence goes on along the minus strand of OX377618.1, from coordinate 44,333,816 downwards.
TTTTTTTTTTTCAAAAAAAAAGCGGGGGAATCCGTGAAGCACTAAGTAGTAGAAGTCATTTGCCTATTTGCACAAATGAGCAGAGAAAGGGGTAGTCACAGCCGTAGCCACCGTCAACATAACTGTGTTATTATTTGTTGCCGAGAGTAACCATAGACCAGGCTCGAGGACATTCTACTCTTGGCAACATACAGTGCAACCAGATGATATTGTTGCGGAATTACTACGAATTCTGTACTAGAAATTGACTCCATTTCAGTTCAAAATTTCATAAAAACTCAACTCTTCAGTTCGTTGTTGTTGTGGGTGGTTGTCCAATATGTTTGTGAAGAAAATGTCAAAGTGACAAGAAATGTGTGAAAGTGACATCATTGGTGTGGCAAAAATGTACTTAGAAAGCAACACAGAAACAATTTCTGTAGAAATATCCACGTTTTCGTACAGCATTGCCTCACAAGTTTAACTTGGAACGAAAGTTGCAGGTATATCATTACACTCTTCAAAACGCCTTGTGATGAGGTTTTCGACTGTACGGCAAATACGCATACAACTAATGACAATATGGCAACACGAACATTTTATACACAAGTTCCTCTAATGATTTATCCCCACACAGGGTGTACGATATGTGTATGGTCAAAGTGTGTATATTAGGAAGGGCAAAAAAAATATTTTTTTTCTTACCTAAGAATAACTCATTGTGGTTTTTTAGCGCAGCAGCGCTCAATTTAATTCCAATTAATTCCAATATTCATCATTTACGCATCATTCGAAAGTTATTGACTGTCACTGGGGGTATACTAACTTTGTCATTCCGTTTGTAACACCTTGAAATATCGACCTGAGACCCTATAAAGTAAAGGGTGTTTTTTATTGGGGTATAGAACTTGAGGTTGGCATCACTTTTTTAACTGGCGGCCATTTTGTCAGTTGTCATGTGATTAATATTTAGTTTGGTTTGCCATTTCATCATGAACAGGTTGACAAAAGAACAACGCTTGCAAATCGTGCAAATTTATTTCGAAAGTAATGGTTCAGTTCGCGATGTTCACCATTTTATGGTCGACATAATCGTCCATCAGAGCAATTAATTCGGTTAACCATGGATCGTTTTCGCACTACGTTTACTCTATGTGGTAATACGCATCCGCAGAGACGTCGAACAGTGCGCACCGAAGAAACAATTGCCACTGTAGAGCAAAGTGTTGAAGAGGACCCGAATGAATCGATTCGCCACCGTGCACAGCAATTGGAGCTGCACAGCAATTGGAGAAAGTGGTTGAAAATTGGACCTGTAGAATTGGCTATATTCGAGCCAGCCGCGGCGGCCACATGCCCGAAATCATATTTAAACATTAATGGCATAAAATTATCCTTCCAATAAAGCCAAATTGATGGACATTAAAACGATTTTCTTGTGTTTTATTTCAATTCGAAGTTCTATACCTCAATAAAAAACACCCTATATATATATTCGTGATCGCCATAAAATTCTAAGACGATCTAGCCATGTCCGTCCGTCTGTTGAAAGCACGCTAGCATCTAAACGAAAGGAGCTAGGTCGTCCAAATTTTACATAAATGCGTCTTATAGTCGTAGATCGGTTGGGACTAAAACTAGGCGAAATCGCCCCAAAGGGAAAAAATGTCCCTCACAAGAACTAAAAATACCCATAATATTCCCTAATATTTTAGAATTTAAACACATTTTTTCAATATGTCTGCTTGTACCTACTTGATATTGGGTTTGCGCATTCCCTTTATAACAAAAAAAATTATTTTTATTCATAGGGGGTGAAATGGGGCAAAAAGGGATAAAAATGGTACCTTTCAAGCGGCAACAGCTAGAACACGAAATTTGATATGTTTATTATAGATACATAATATAAAGTAGTTTTTCTTGTACTTTAAGGGATATATATATTTATTTATATACGAATATTTATTTTTTGAATTGACATCAAGTATTATTTCGATATATATAGTGTAAAGGTATCGGTAGCCTTGCCTGGTAAGCGTGGTTTGAAATAATACAAATGTTATATTTATTTATAAAAATATTTATTATAAAAATATTCAATATTTGTATTTGTTTTGGTTTGGCTTTAGTAAAAAAGGAGTGTTTAGTTTACAGACGGCGCACAGTGGATTTTTTTCATACAAAAATTAGAAGGAGAGAATTAGGAGAATATATCGTCAAAAAAGATCAAAAACAATTTTTTGTTTAAATCTGCCACAACAACGCCCACCTCCCATGCAAAATTAAAATTAAACAAGTAAGGAAAGGCTAAAGTCTATCCGAATACAATTCGGGAAATAATTTTTGTATGTTTCCTAATCATAGGCTAATATGACCTGGTCCAGTTTGGCAAATCGAAAAGAATATTTGTATCGGGGCTATATACAAACATGGAATAAAATGACTAACTTTTACAAAAAGTTCTTCCAGTTCAAATATAACGTGTTATGCTCACTTTGAGGAAATTCGGTGAAAATTTGTGGTTTCCGGCAAAAGTCTATCAGGGAGCGAAATTTGTATGGGAGCTATATGTAAATCTGAACACCGCAGGTGTTTCTATTTGAAATATAAGATGTTTTGCCAATTTTGAATATGTGGTATCTAGAGTGAAAAGATTCAAATCGGGAGAGAAATTCGTATGGGGGCTATATATAAATCTGAACTGATTTTCTTCAAATTAAATAGCGTTCGTCCTTGTCCCGAAAAACTTCGTTGTGCAAAGTTTCATTTAGTTCTGTCCACAATTGCGACCTGTATCGTGTTTACAAGAATAGATGGACAGAAAGACAGACGGACAAACGGACAGACAGACAGACGGACATTGCTAAATCAATTCGAAAAGTCAGTCTAAGTCGATCGGTATAATTAACAATGGGTGTATCTCCCTTCCTTTTGGGTGTTACAAACAAATGCATAAAGACATAATACTCTCGTGAAGTGTATACAAACGTCAAAAATTTTCCAAATTTTTTATAAAAATTATTTTATTTTTTAACCGATAATAACGGACGGTTATTATAGTTTTATACTTAACTTAAGATTAATATCGACCCAATATTTACATGTCCTCGCATGCCATAAAATCGTACTTCCCCAAAGTATGCTTTAAATAAATTTTCCAAAATACTTCAACAGAGGACAACGAAGAAAGTATTGCTTCATTGTTTGCCTTAGAAAGTTTTACCATTTTAGCAATTAAAACGATGTTGGTTGATTTTTCGAAATTCGTACTTTATGGGTTTAAAATGGAAAAGGGGGGAAAAATGTTACCAACCAAACGACAGCAGCTATAGTCATGAAATTCGGAGTATACATTCCTCTGACTGCGTAGACATGAAAAATAATAAGGATTTTCCAAATTCGTACTTTCAAGGGATACAATGGGAACAGATGGATAAAAATGGTACCTACTAAAAGGCTACAGCTAGAACGATGAAATTCCTCTAATTGCATAGGCAAGTAAAATAAAGGGAGCCGTACTTTTAATGGGGTAAAATGGGAAAAGGGATAAAAATGGTACCAACCAAATGGCCGCAGCTAGAATGACAGAATTCGGTGAACATTAGTTTTTTTTATTTTTTGAATCATGAATTTAGGTTATCTTGCACTGTGTACGTGAGAAATAATGAATTTTCAAAATTTGTACGTTTGGAATTAAAATGGATTGAAATACAACCAACAATTTTATTGAAGATTGCTGTCTTATATTTACTTTTTGAATTGACTTGAAGTTGAACTAAACTGATTTATTTTATGCAATCAGGTCGGCATTGATTGCCTCTGCTTTTCGCTGTAGTTGACCCCATTCAGTCGAAAGGATTTTTTGACCAGAACCTTGTTGGAAGTGGTGCGTTTTTCCTAATGATCCCTTAAATTCTCTATGTGGTTCAAATCGCGAGTTTGTGGAGAGACTTTAGAAATGTGCGGAGTATTATATGCCATTCACATCTTACCTTCAGCAGGGTGAACTTAGCACCATTTTTTGTAGAAAGTCACTGTCAGGTATACTATGTTTTGCAGGACTCTGGTTCAAATTTTAATTCTTCCTTTAAAACAAAACTCATAATATCGGTTAAAATGGTGTTTTTTTCATTATTCAAACAAATATTTATATAGAATTGTTCGATTAATCGAATAAAATTTAATCGATTGGTGAAATATAACGTGTTGTGCTCGAGAATGTATCAAAACATGTGTTTTCTAGAGCAGACAAAGTCACATAGGGAGCAGCATTTGTATGGAAAATATGTATAAATCTGAGCCGATCTGATGTTAGTTGCCAAATAATTTGATGATAATCGGTTAAAATCGTGGTTTTTAGAGAGGAGTGTATTATCGGTATATTAGAGGCTGGCGACATTACATAGAAGTGCACTACAATATTAGGAACATTTTGATTCTTCATTATTATAATATTAAAAGTCCTCTACTATATATAAATATTAATATAATTATTAGTCAGAAATTGTCAAAATATGTGTCCCAAATATTATTATGGAGAAACAATTTTCCTCAAACTTTCGCCGACTTTCGCCATTTGCAATTTCTTGACTGTCTGTACCATTTTGATAGGAAAAGTTCTAATATTGAAGATCCAATATGTTTCAGAGAGGAATGTACACACCTAATATCATGACTTTAGCTACAGCCGTTTTATTCGTACCAGTTTCTAATTTTTCCATTTATTTTGACCCTCAAAGTACGAATTTAGAAAATTGTCTTATTTTCCGCGTCATCGTAGACAGACAAGTAGAATAGTTTTATTTTAGCCAAATTTAATTCCATTTAGATCCTGATGCTACGAATATCGGAAGATATCTTTATTATTCGCGTCACAGCAGTCAGATAAGTGTACGCACCGAATTCATTATTATAGATGCAACCGTTTGGTTGGTACCATTAGTATCCCCATTCGCCCCACTTTCCTCCTAAAAGTACTAATTTCGACAAAATTCTTTTCAGTTCGCTTCTTCACAGTCAGATGAATGTACAAACTGAATTTCATGATTTCAACTTCTGCGGTTTGGTAGGTACCATTTTTATCCCCATTCACCCCATTTTCCGGCTAAAAGTAGAAATTTCGAAAAAAAAACTTTTTATTTCGCATCTTTATTCATTCCTCCATTTTACGTATCTACGCAATTAGAGGGATGTACATTCCACATTTCATGTCTCTAGATATTGTCGTATCATTGGTAACATTTTTATCCCTTTTTGTCCCATTTCGCTCGCTAAAACGTGTATTTACTTTTTGATACTTTTATGCTTCAAGAATGTACGCAACAAATTTCAAGTGCATACAAAGCAGAAATTAAAAAAATTCTTAAATGTTCTAAATATTAGGGAGTACTTTCAGTCCTTGTTAGGGAAAAAAATTTCCATCTGGGCCGATTTCGTCCCCTTTCAATCCCAAGCGATCTGCAACCATAAAACACGTTTAGGAAAAATTTGAACGTCCTAGCTCATTTTGTTCGGCCGCTATCGTGCTTTCAACAGACAGATGGAACGACTAGATCGTCTTAGAATTTTACACGACCCAGAATATATATACTTTATGGAGTCTCCGATGAATATTTTAAGGTGTTACGAAAAGAGTGAATCCTTAGGAGGAGGATATAAAAAGTCAAATCGGGATGTGACATTTGTATGGGGGCTATGTCTTTGTTAGCTGATCCACCCTAGTACTCTTCCCGTTGATTCTAATTTGGCCTGGTACAGTTAACGAACATGCTTTGAACACTGTCACACTTCCTGAGAACCAAACTGTGCGGGAGGAGGGAGGGATGACTAAAAACCAAACCCCCGCTGTCGCCATTAACTGGTTGTACTTCCTGTCGTCCTGCCGTGTTCGTGGTGTTTATGATGATGGCGATGATGACGATTGCGGTGCATAATAAAGTGAAATGTCACTTGTGTTGTTGTTGCTGTTGCAGTACACACTCGTAGACATTGTGGCTCGATGATGTTGCGATGGCTACAGCAGCAACGACCCCAATGACGAACCATGGCACAAACGATGATTATGAAGATGAAAGGGCGATAATGATGATGCTGCTGCTGGTGACTATGATGTACGACTAAGGCCAGCCAGCCAGTCAGTCAGTGTTAATGTTGTTGTTGCAGTAGCTGTGGCAACACTCACTTCACTTTAAATTCTTCACGCTTTTCTTACTCCAAGTGCATAATATATTGCATAACACACACATACTCGCGCACACGTAGGCCAGCACTCTTTACAACGCCTGCCACTTTACGAGCCCATTCCTGCAACAGCTACAACATCGGCAGCCGCTTGCAATAGCAACAACCACTTATGGCCACAACAGCAAATAACAACAACAAAAAAAGAGAATCATGCACAATGAAAGCGAAGGAAGATGGAAATGAAAAACAAACGGAAGACCTCATAAAGCGAATATGGAATGCAGTCAGGACGACGATGACGACGACGACGGCAGATGATGATTTCGGCCTTCTTTAACTCAAAATGTTGTAAATGAATATGAGAGGTGCATTCACACACATACACTCACTCGACTCCAACACAACAGCAATGGCAGCAGTAACAAACGAAACGTTTAAATATCCTTTCAGTCGTCGTCCTCACACAATAGTCGAACAGCAACAGCAACAAAAAGCACATCCGACTAAAATTATTACAAAATTACTATGGATTTCACAGAAGCGAGTCTCGGTATGGAATTTCCACCCTTCATGGCCTTACAGGCGGTGCAACATAATGTTGCCAAAGGACTTTTGGTGGCAGTTGATGTTCGTAGCGGGTGGGCGGTTGGTTGGTTGATTTGTTGTTGGCCTGCGCCTTGTGTAAAAAAGTATTTTAAGCTTCAGTGATAATTTTTAATGAGTTTCACAACGTAACAGGCCATGGACGGTAGGCAGACGTTGTAGTGGCATCCACTGCAGTGCTATGTTGTGAAATATATGAATGCAAGTGAATCGCTAGTAACATATGTACACTGACTGTACAATTGTTATTATCATTTATTTTAAATTAAAAAATGTTTCACAAAGGTAAACACATGTAAAATACACGAATGTACATTCGTATGGGTCATGTTAAAAAGTGATTTGTATGATTGTGGCAAGTTTCCATTTTTTGGATACATAAACGCAATAAATTTGAACAAGCAACATGGTAGTGTTTTCAAGAATTCATTGCTGAAGCCAAATCACATTTTTGGGGTTGATTTTGCCCGTTTTAGGAATTGTGGGATTTTTAAAAATTTGTTTTCAAAAGTAACAGGATTATCCAGATTTTTTTTCAAAAACAATTTTCTGATAGCCCATATGAAAATCCCACAATTCCTAAATCGGGGATAATAAATCCCAAAAATGTGATTTTTTTTACAAAAAATAACCGTCATTCCCTAATTTCAACAGAGGATCAGAAGAAACTCATTTTAGCAGCTATGGCCGTCGAAGTCTGTGCTTTGGGTTCCGATAATTAATTCTCCAAATAAATTAATTTTATGAGAATTGGCCAGGTTCTAGTCAGCCGGGTGAGCGAATTATTGAATTTATTTACAGAATGTCCAAAAACTTATTATTATTATTTAATAAAGTTAAATAAGGACTAACAACGATAAAGTGTGTTAAAATACAAGGAAATATTATCGGTATAATTAAAAAAAACGCCCTAAACGATCTTAATGGAATTTGGCTTATATTATCATATCATATCATCATACCGTCCACCTAAGATTGGGAGTATATACATTTTGTCATTCCTTGAAATATTCATCGGAATCTCCATAAAGTATATAAATTCTGGGTCGTGGTAAAATTCTAAGACGATTCGTCTGTCCGCCTGTTTTTCCATCTATTTTTTGAAAACACGATAGGCGCCGAACGAAATGAGCAAGGAGGTTAAAATTTTCTCTAAATGCGTCTTATGGTTTCAGATCGGTTGGGATTGAAAGTGGCCGAAATCGGCAGAGAGGAAAACAATTTTCCCTAAAAAGGACTGAAAATATACTATTTAAGTATTTTTATACCCTCCACCTTCAGGATGGGGTATACTAACTTTGTCATTCCGTTTGTAACACCTTTAAATAACGACCATAAAATTATAAGAAGATCTAGGCATATCCGTTCGTCCATTGAAAGCACGCTAGCATCTAAACAAAAGAAGCTAGGATCTCCAAATTTTCCATACATGTGTCTTATAGTCGTAGATCGGTTAGGATTGCAACTTGACAAAAGCGGCATAAAGGGAAAATTTGTTCCCTCACAAGGACTGAAAATAACGATAATAACCCCTAATATTTTAGAGTATTTAAGTATAATTATACCCTACACCACTTCGTGGGCTAGGGTATTATAAGTTAGTTTCGCCCCAAATGTTTGTAACACCAAGAAATAATCGAGCTAGACCCACCTTTAAGTATACCGATCGGCTTAGAATCACCAGCTGAGTCGATTTAACGATGTCTGTCTGTCCGTCCGTCCGTCCGTCCGTCTGTCCGTCTGCTGTCCATCTAAGCTTGTTCGCACTCTACAGGTCGCAATTGTTGTCCGATTGTCATGAAACTTGGCAGAAGTTATTTTTTCTGGCCAATGACCATCGGTATTGAATTTGGAGGAAATCGGTTCAGATTTAGATATAGCCCCCATACAAATGTCGCTCCCGATTTGACTTTTTCCGCCCTATAAAGCACATATAGTACCCGATTTTCTTTAAATTTGGCACAACATCTTATAATCCAACTAGAAACACCTATGCAAAAATTGGGTACGATCGGTTCAGATTTAGATATAGCCCCCATACAAATTTCGCTCCCGATTTGACATTTCGCTCTAAAAACGACATATTGTACCCGATTTTCTTTAAATTTGGCAGAACATCTTATAATCCAACTGGAAACACGTATGCAAAAATTGGGTAAGATCGGTTCAGATTTAGATATAGCCCACATACAAATGTCGCTCCCGATTTGACATTTTCCGCTCTAGAAACAACATATTGTACCCGATTTTCTTTAAATTTGGCACAACATCTTATAATTCAACTAGAAACACGTATGCAAAAATTGGGTAAGATCGGTTCAGATTTAGATATAGCCCCCATACAAATGTCGCTCCCGATTTCACTTTTTCCGCTTTAGATACGACATATTGTTACCGATTTTCTTTAAATTTTGCAGAACATCTTATAATCCAAATAGAAACACGTATTCAAAAATTGGGTAAGATCGGTTCAGATTTAGATATAGCCCCCATACAAATGTCGTCCCGATTTGACTTTTGCGCTATAGAAACCACATATTGTACCCGATTTTCTTTAAATTTGGCACAACATCTTATAATCCAACTAGAAACACGCATGCAAAAATTGGGTAAGATCGGTTCAGATTCAGATATAGCCCCCATACAAATGTCGTCCCGATTTGACTTTTGCGCTATAGAAACCACATATTGTACCCGATTTTCTTTAAAATTGGCACAACATTTTATAATCCAACTAAAAAACCTATAGTGAAAGTGAGTAAGATGGGTTCAGATTTAGATATATCCCTCATACAAATGTTGCTCCCGAATGTTTAACCGATTTTGGCCAAACTTTACATATTATATTTCACCAAGAAACAGACATGGTGAAAGCGGGTCAAATCTTCCAGGTTTCAATATACCCTTATACAAATGTCCTTCCGATTTAACATTTTTGTCAAACACATACATTTACAGGATGCAAAAATCCTTCCCGATTTCAATTTTTTGAATTTTTGAATTGCAATGAGAATTGTTTGGGTGATGCCCATATGTCCATACTTTGGTATGACTTTGGTTAACTACTGTATAATTTGTATTTGGCTGTCAGACAATTGGATCAATTACCATATTATTTACCATATTCGTTAAATTTGACTAAAAATGAATTTATAGCATATAAATTATATGAATATAATTTATATAATTTGTATGAACTACATAAAATTGCTCCCATGAAATTCCTGGGTTTAGTATTCAAAGCGAGGTACATACGCAGGGAGTGGTGTAGGGTATTATATAGTCGGCCCCGCCCGACTTTAGTCTTTCCTTACTTGTTTTTCATTATGTCTTTTTGTAAAGGGTGGTTAAATTGTAAGGGCCGATGTTGAATGTTAACCACACAAAAACGTCAAGTCAAATTTTCAGACTAACTCTATTTGAACCATGGATTTTTTCGGTCAATTTAATCGTCCAAATGAGCGTACAATCGTAAAAATCGTGCAAAAATTTGAGCAAACCGGGTCTGTAGGAAATGTGAAAACACCAGTGCATGCTCGTACAACTCGTACTGCAGAAAATATTGCTGCTGTTCGGGATGGTATGGCTGAAGAGCCTTCAACCTCAACTCGTCGTCGTGCCCAACAATTGCACCTCTCACGTCGTCGTTGATGAACATTATGCATAACGACTTGCATTTACACGCTTACAAGGTGCAATTGACTCAAGAACTCGTCAATATTCAATGGTCAGAATGGTGGCAAGAAATGGCAACAATGGATGATCAATATTCGAAGAAAATTATCTTCAGTGATGAGGCATATTTTCACCTCAGTGGAAATGTGGTTTCAACAGTACGGTGCCACTTGCCACACAGCTAACGCAACAATGTCTCTTTCTCACGTGGTGGCGATGTCATTTGGCCGCCAAGATCATGTGATTTGACCCTATTGGACTTCTTTCTTTGGGGTTATTTGAAATAAAAGGTGTACGTCGATAAGCCAGCAACAATTCAAGAGCTAAATGATTATATATATCGGCACATTAATGGCATAGAGGAGGTGCGACGCCAAGGTCGCGGAGGCCATTTGGCTGATATTTTGTTCCATACGTAATTGAACCATACCAATATTATCATAATAAAAAGAAATGATAATAATATCCTAAATAATTTGTGTTTTATTCGAAGTCAACATCGGCCCTTAAAATGTAACCACCCTTTACTTACTTGATATTGGTTATGCGCATTCCCCCTATAACAAAAAACGTGCACCATAAAACAATTTTTATTCGTAGGGGGTGCATTGTCACAAAAAGGTATAAAAATGGTACACATCAAACGACAACAGCTATAAACACGAAATTCGGTGTGTACATTCCTCTAATTGTGTAGATACATAATATAAAGGTATTTTTTCTAAAATTGTACTATTAAGGTGTAAAATGGGAATAGAGGGATAAAAATGGTACCAACCAAGCGGCTGCAGCTAAAATAGTACATGCTCTGACCTGCATAGACAAGATCATTCGATATTCGTACCTTTAGGATCTAAATGGAATTAAATTTGGCATGCGAAACATTTTGAATCTTCAATATTACTCTTTTTCCTATCAAAATGGTTCGTATATTTGTGCTGTACCCGGAATCGAGAAATTGAAATTGGGGAAAATCGGCCCTGCTGGAAATTGTTTCTGCCTACCTGATATTTTAGGCATATTTTTGATGATTACTGACTCATGTTCAATGTTTGATTACGTTTAAAGTTCTATATTTATGTCATAGACGGCTATTAATATTATAATAATGAAGCATCACTATTTAATTAAAATACGCAAACGTATTCCACTGGTCTTCGACACTATACAGCTTTCTATCCATAAACATATTATACAAAAACCACAACAACAATGAGTGGTTAAAATTTTTTAATGGAATTTGTCAGTTCAACTTTCTGTCTTTTTATACACCAATCATGATTTGATCACGTCCTGATGTGGGCGCAGAACGCCCGCCGCACAGTGGTCCAAACCATCAATTTAGCCGGAAAAAAGTCATAACATGCTTTTGAGAAGACTTATCGAGGTGAAACTTTGCATGCCTAATGTTTTTATTAAAATAGAGGTTCGCACCAGAAATGGGCGGAATCCATCAAATGGGCGTGGGATAGTTCTAGCTAGAAACAATAATCATTCTTTATAATCATTCTTTATATAACTTTATCTTTTATTTAGAAGCACAAACGAGCATAATAAAAATATGAACAATAATAGGTTTGAATATTTTATTCAGAATCTGCTTCACTTTCTGAATCGACTTGCGGCTCGGACATTAATGCGTCAGGCGCATCCGAAAGCAATGCTAGTACTTCTACAGATAAAGGTTCTGCACTCCGATAATGAAGAGATGTCTTTGTTGATAAAGATGATATAAGAGGATGCGACGACAAAAGGAGATAGTGAAATAGATCATACATTGTTTTTTTCTCGAGACATTTTTCGTGTGTTATTCTCTCGTATATTCCTGAAATCCTTATTTCGGGATTCCAGAGCTTCTTCGGACATCATTCCAATAGCTAGTGCGGCATATTGAATAATATCTGCACCATGCAATAGAATTTTGTGAACACTCGATGGCATGTAATACCACGAATACAATTGTATGTATAGCTTTGCTGTGTCCATCGCATACATTTGAAATGCTTCCACATTAACAGCAAAGCCGCAGGACATAGTGGTTAAAATCACTGCAAACCTCTTTATCAAACCTTCATCGATACCAGTTATTTCTGAGGCTAGAGTTTGTTGTTGGAAAAATCTTCTAGCCGTGTTGTCGTCATTCGTTGTTCCACATCCCGGCTTAGGAACCAGTCTCTTTTTCAAAAATAAGTTTGATTGGCCTACAAAATCTTACAGAAGATGGGCGTGGAACAAATATTCATCTGTTTTATCTTCGTGACTGTCCCCGAACGCCTGCTTATATCGCGAATGCCCATTGCTGCCATCACATCCCCACTTATAGGACAAAATAAGTTTACCGCATTTGTGTTGTTTTAAAACTTCTTTCTGCTGTTTAAAAAGCCTGTTTGTAGTGTGATCTACCAAATTTTGCAAAGTCACTTCTGTCGATATATCGGAAATTTTAATACCATATTTTGGATAGCACTCCATTTTGGCAGCCAAAAGCTTGTGGTATGATGGGTAGATGTCGGCATTATGATTTTTTGCACCTGAACGCCTCTTCGTTCGTGAAAGGTATCATTCCTTTACAAGAAAAATTCAATTTTTTTCATTGCTGACGCTTTCGACGGAGAAGAACCACATTTATAAAGGCTTGTTCCAGCAGCAAAGGTTAATTCTTCCGGCGACCAACTCTCCAATAAATGCGCTACTTTCATTCTTTTTGCCCTCTCTCCTTGATCTGAAAATTCCTTCAAAGCTCTTCCATGCTTAGATGTTGACGGTCCCTCTAATGTTCCTTCTTCAAGATCTGTTGATGAAGGTTCAGCAGGAATAACAAATATTCCGTCTAACCAACTTTGATTAGAAGCCTCAAACACGAGCTTTGTTCGATTGGCCTGTATCCACTTTTTTTTCAGAATACATATAAATATGTGAACCGATTGTTGCACTTATTTACAATAACTGCCGTCTCCTTCACTTTCAAGTCCAATCTTAGAGAAAACGTAAGTTAAAACAGTTATTTTTTATTTTGCTGTTTCATTTTGTACCAAACATTGTACAGTTCCTTCCTTGAAATCGACATTTTTCACTGTAAACAAAAAAAAAGCGTTTAGGCAAAAACTGGCGGCTGATTTTGCAAACATTGACACGTAGACATCACACACTTTACAAAAAGCCATAAACTATAGCATAAGTCGCGTAAAGTCCTACTTAAAACCTTCATGGAACTTGGACATTGAAGATATTTTCACGGACTTGACACTTATGTACAAGAATGATTTTTTATCTAAACAAAATGCCACATTGAACATAAATTTCGAGTAATATTTATTCATACCTTCACCTTAATTCACTTTGTCAACAAAAAATATTATTAAAACTTTTTTTATTTGTTTTACAATCGCTCCAATTGTGTAATTAGAAAACGAGTATGTGTCAAAATTATAGCGCCAACGTAATCACATGTTTTTAAAACAATAAAGCGAAGCTATAATCGCAAATTGAAGCAAAACAAATATACCGTTATGCACAGTGGACTCTTGCTCACTTATTATCAAACAACATTTTTGATTCCAACAAAGTCGAAAAAGATACTTTTTTCCGACTAGATTAGTGTTTGGGACCACCGTGCGCCGTAGCGTTCTCTTTAAAAATTACTAAAAAATTTGGGCGATTTAAAAAATAACCCGATTTCTTGGGCGATTTTTCATTTGGCATTTATTTTTGGAATATTTCATTTAATTTTGGACCACTTTTCATTTTCTGGCAACGTCCGCCCAACATTCGTAGATTATTATACTCTACAAAAATTACTTAAAATATTTTGGGCAATATGAAAAATAACCCGATTTTTTGACGATTTTTCATTTGACATTTATTTTTGGAAATATTTCATTTCATTTTGGACCACTTTTCATTTTCTGACAATTTTATATTTTGATCCATTTTTAATTTCTACGATTTTTCAAGTCGCCTTTTATTTGAATTAAGTTAGCAGAGGGTATCGCACAGTCTAAACTTGGTTGTTTCTTTTTTATATTTTTGAAAATTTTAGTTTTTTCGTTTGCATTTTTTGGTCTGTAATCAATATTTGATTTGAACTGGGATATTGTCCTGGCTCAAGACCATTTTGCTTCTATATTTAATAGAATGCAAATTTATTTACAAATGGCATGGTGACATTTATCCCAGTTCAAATCAAATATTGATTACAGACCAAAAAAAAAAATGCAAACGAAAAAACTAAAACAAATGAGCGTTGGCACGGCAGAAGTATTGCTGGGTAACTGTACCTGCATATACACATACTTACATATGCAACTCAATGAGATGCTTGTAAGATGGCATGTGTGCTTTATTACTTGGTGCGATTTTTTAAACGCAAATTCGGCAAGTGAGTTGTGATTCTCGTTCGTTTGTGAGAATCATCTCCTTATAGAGGCCGGGTTTGATGTTGAAAAGTCGCTGCGAAGCCACTTGAAAAGACTTTTGACATGGTCGAAATCATGATCGTGGTAGTCTGCAGCCAAGTAATAAATGTCACCATGCCATTTGTAAATAAATTTGCATTCTATTAAATATAGAAGCAAAATGGTCTTGAGCCAGGACAATATCCCAGTTCAAATCAAATTTTTGAAAATTTTTACTCGGAATTTTTACGACCCAGTTTAATGTGTGGAAAGTGGCGGTATTTGGGATGTTGGAAATATCGTGCTCGGCAGATACAAAATATTGCTAGACGCATTTAGCTGTTATTAAGCAAAAGTTTTGGCGATACATAAAAAATCTTTCAGATCAAATAATTTGAAAGTGGATTTTTGAAATGTAAAAGTGTAAATAACTTATGAGTTATTACCAATTCAAA
Source organism: Polietes domitor (assembly GCA_947397865.1). Classification (NCBI taxonomy): domain Eukaryota; kingdom Metazoa; phylum Arthropoda; class Insecta; order Diptera; family Muscidae; genus Polietes; species Polietes domitor. The sequence continues at coordinate 44,318,527 of OX377618.1, read as the reverse complement.
AAAACGGTTGACAATTATTTTATCGCGGGGAAGCGGATTGGCATATTTTATTATAATTATTATAGCATAAAAATAAAATCTACTGGGAATTATTGCTGAGCCAAAATGTAAAAATATTCTGTATTTTTTCACTTAATACACTGTCCTTCCATTAAATAATATATTCCAATTTCAAACACTCCAAACATGCCCCCTTTGTTACAACATTACTACCCGAACCATAACGTGGCCATATTAACTATGAATTTTCAAGCTGAACACGTGCATAAGCCGTGAGTCCTGGATGAGGATGAAACCGATGGTGCTGCTGCTGTAGCCAACCTGAAGAAGGGGATGTCAGCGACAAGAAGAACATCCACAATTCATGGAAGTTTATTAAGATACAATGTCAATGCTATGTGTGTACATATTTTTTTATTAAATTATAAATATCATTTATGCATTTGCAAAGACACCGAGAGAGACAGAGAAGGAGAGTGAAATGTATATTCATTAAAATTCTTAATGCGTTTCATTTGATTGAAGATTCGTAATGAAATGCGTGATTGATAAAATTCATTAAAAAGTATAAATTAAAATTCACAAAGCCAGTGGAGGCTTGCCATTCGTCCTGTGGCAGTGATGAAATTTTATATGTTTTTTTAAGTTTATTAATGTATGGGAATTTCGTGTGGCACGTAAATGGAGTAAGGACTTGGGTAATTTGTAATGATAACACCCGATGAATAGCAAGCAGATGATCTGCAAAATGAAAGAACTATTTTGGCTGGTCATCCAATGGCCTCAGAGTGGAAAATCGTTACGTTATGATTTATTTTATATACTAGGTAACAAAATGGATATAAATTTGTTGGCATGAAGTGCCACCATTTTTTAAAATATACATCGCCCATTTATATCAATATGTCTTTCGTCTTGTCGTAGCACTGTAGCACTGATCCACAAGTAGTGTGGACAATTTAAAAAGAACTTTATTTTACGTGTCTACTCAATTAGGGGATGTACATTGTACACACCGAATTTCGTGTTTCTAGCTGTTGTCGTTTTATGGGTACCATTTATATCCCTTTTTGTCCCATTTCACCCCCCACAAATAAGAATCTCCCCATCCTGGAGGTGGAGGATATAATAAACATGATGTAGTTGTGCGAGTTGTATATACTTTGTTCATAACAAAAAAAATCGGCGTTGCTTTATGTTACAATAAAAATAACAATTGCTTCCGTTTGTTTCATGTCGCGTAAAATGTTTTCCCATTAACAAGCAGTGTTACAGTTTTATTGCAAACATTTTTTTTTTTTCAAAATAATCTTCTTATAAATAAATAAATGACAATTTTAAAACATACGTATTTTTCTATTACCTATAATCTGCAGAAAAAATAAATTAATTTAAATTTTTATTGCAATATAAAGGACTTTTTCCTCAATTTCTTTTGAAGTTTCGTCATGAGTTCAAAATAATATAAATTTAAAAATTTTACGAGAGAAATGAACTTCAGAGTCGAAATTTTCAAACCCTTTTTACAAAAATGAGCGCTGCGGCGTCAATTTCATTCCTATGTTTATCATTTAGGTATTGACTGTCGCTATTTATTTTTTATTAAACACTGAAACCAAATACGAAACTTTTTTCAGTTGATATTACAAAAAATTACTATAAAGGTCCAAAAATTTGCTGTTTTTGTTTTTCTCAGTCGTCTACAGTAGCCAATAACGCATTTAAATAATAAAGAAATATATAAAGAATCCATGTAAGTACAAAAAAGGTAAAAAATATTTCCAAAAATGTTGTCACCATAAAGAAAAACTATGATACGTCCCACAGACGTATGGTTATCTTTTCCGTAGCTTCCAATAGGGTTATCTTTCTAGGGTTAAAAGGGTATTTTTTAAAATATTTATTACTAACAAACTATATTTGGCACAAACATAGTTTTGGCGTCATAATAAAGCTAAGAAACCAAAATTTTTAATTAAAAAAATTTAGTGCAAAATCTCATAAAATGTGTGAGAAACATTTACGTTTTTTCAATATTCGAAAATTGAAAAACGTAAAAATCTGTTATAACAAAAAATTAAATTGTTTCCTTCGCATTATGAACAAGTGCGTAAAAATATGTTAAAAAATAAAATTTTAAAATTCTTTAAAATCGAAAAATACGAAAAGTAGTAAACTTTGGGACGATTTGAAAATATATCCGATTGCTCGATTTTTAATGTTAATATCTCAAAATAGATATTGTCTTGGATTTGGCTTTTTACAGAACTCAAAAATGTCTAGTGGTATTTACTGATTTAGGAACAATCGCCAAAAAATTTAGAAAAAATATTTTTTTTTTTCAAATCATTTCTTGCTGCACGAAAACAACAATAACAAGTAAGTAAGCTTTAATCGGTTAAACTGACCCGCATTCTCAGAGAACTTATACATAAGGAATTAAATTTAGCTTAGGGCAGGATAATTTGTCTAGGAGGTTCTCGGCATAGGGTCCCAGCTTCCACATTTACAAAACAATTGTAAAAAACATGATCAAATATCAAGTCATAGTGGATTGCAGGTATCAGTATAAATGTTATGAAGGATTCAATTTTACCTAGGATATAGACAATTGTGTGTGAGGTACATGAAGGGGCGAAGCTAAAGCGTAAATATTCTTTAGATTTGAAGCGATTAAAAAACATTTTCAAATACCAAAATGCAAATGACTCTTACTAGACTTATGGATGTTATATCTGTTCAAACAAAGCTTATGCATATGAAATTTTTTGAATTATGAAACTTTGTGTGGGAGGTGCCAGAAGGGCGGTGGCAATATTGCTCATATTGCACGTGAATGCAACTTTTATAAAATCATTCGTGTATAATAAATATCACAGTAGTCCGATCATCCGTATAGAAGTTATAACAGCTTTAATTTTACGTAAGAGCGCCCCGGAAGTCAAGTTGGTAGCGTGCTCGGCTATCAGCGTGGGGGTCGTGGGTTCGATTCCCACCAATAACTAGCTACAATGGTCTTAGTCACCCCGGCTCAATCCCTGGACCCAAAATTAGAATATAAATTTACTTTGTATTGTAATTCATAATAAATAAAAAAAATTACGTAGTTTATGTGGGAGGTACTGGAGGGGGCGTGACTAAAGCCCGCCATATTTTGTACGCTTAAAGTAATTACAAAAACCAAAATTACGAATATTCGCGTGGAAGTTACATTATGAAGTTACATTACATATGAAAACAAATAAAACAAGTAAAAAAGGCGTTAAGTTCGGCCGGGCCGAACTTTATATACCCTCCACCATTGATTGTATTCCACAGAGGATGTCGATTTTCGTAGAAGTGCAGTAATATTACAGGAAAATATAATTTTTTTTATAAAGCCAATTCAAAACAAATACAAATATTAAAAAAATAATTTTATAAATAAATATAATATTTTAATTATCTCAAACCACGCTTATAAGGCAAGGCTACCAATACGTCAATTCAAAAAATAATTATTCTTATATTTATATTTTCAAAAAGCTTAAATACCATAAATATTGGTAGATAGAGCGTGCTCAGTTGGTTGTATTTCCATTCTATTTTAATTCCAAAAGTACAAATTTTGAAAATCCATTATCAGACGCACATAGTGCAAAATAACCTAACTTCATGAGTCAACCAATTTTTGCTTAAAAGAAAAAGTACGAATTTGGAAAAAACTTTTTATTTTGCGTGTCTATGCAGTCAGAGGAATGTATACACCGAATTCCATGATTCTACCTGCGGCCATTTGGTTGGTACCATTTTTATCCCTTTTTCCATTTACACCTAAAAAGTACGTCTTTCGAAAATCTCTCCATTTTAATTACGTAATTATCATTCTAATTGTAGCCGTTCAGTTGGTACCATTTTTATCCATCTGTTCCCATTGTATCCCTTGGAAGTACGAATTTGGAAAAACCTTTTTATTTTTCGTATCTACGCAGTCAGAGGAATCATTTGGTTGGCACTATTTTTATCCCCTTTTTTCATTTTAACCCCACAAAGTACGAATTTTGACAAATCCGTGTATTTTACGTGTCTATGCAATCAGAGGAATGTATACACCGAATTTCATTATTCTAGGTGTAGCCGTTTGGTTGGTACCATTTGTATCCCTCTATTCCCATTTTACACCTTAAAAGTACTAATTTGGAAAAATACTTTTATATTTTGTATCTACTCTATTAGAGGAATGTACACACCGAATTTCGTGTTTCTAGCTGTTGTCGTTTAATATGTTCCATTTTTATCCCTTTTTTGCCCCATTTCACCCCCTACAAACAAGAATCACTTTATGGTGCACGTTTTTGTTATCGGGGGAATGTGCATACCCAATATCAAGTAAGTACAAGCAGACATATTGAAAAAATATGCTTAAATACGCTAAAATATTAGGGATTATTATGGGTATTTTTAGTCCTTGTGAGGGAAAATTTTTTTCCTTTGGGCCGATTTCGCCCCGTTTCAATCCCAACCGATCTACGACTATAAGACGCATTTATAGAAAATTTGAACTTTCTAGCTCCTTTCGTTTAGATGCTAGCGTGCTTTCAACAGACTGACAGACGGACGGACGGACGGACATGGCTAGATCGTCTTAGAATTTTATGACGATCAAGAATATATATACTTTATAGGGTCTCAGGTCGATATTTCAAGGTGTTACAAACGGAATGACAAAGTTAGTATACCCCCATCCTGGAGGTGGAGGGTATAAAAAAATAATTTTGTGTTAAAAATGTTGGACTTAGCCTGGATAATTATCCAGTGTAAGTCAAATTTATGGTTATCGAGGCTGAGTCCAAAAAGTCAACACAAAAGATTTTTTTTTGAAAATTTGTTTATTTGTAATATTTACTGTTGGTGGTAATTAGGGTTTGCATTTTCCCGTACATTTTATTTCCCGGGAAACGGGAATTATATTTTCAATTTCCCGGGATCCCGGGACAGACGGGAAATCGTCAACATACTGTTTACCATGAGTTAAGCTTATTTTTTCCAATGAAACATTCATATTTAATTAAAGTAAAATAAATATATATTTCAAAACGAACCTGTTACAGAATTCATATAATAAAGCGCAATGTGAGATCAATTAAAACATCTTTTCATGTTTCAAAATTAATTAATGATCAGGTATTTCTTATTTTATTGGATAATTAAATTCTTAATTTAAATTCCTTATTTTTGGCGTTCGGATACACGCCCAAAATCTAACTGCAATATTAGACATACCTGAAGGTTAGAAGCTATGTGATCTAATTTTTTATACAACATTTTTAATTTTATTGTGGAAATGATGGACAAAAATATACGAAGAAATATGTACAATTTTCTACTGAATTCCCGCGGGATTCCCGTTCGAATTTCCCGGGATACGGGAAATGAAAAATGTGCGAATTCCCGGGAATTTTCCCGGGATGCAAACCCTAGTGGTAATGTGAAAAAATATTTTATATATTTTTATACCCTCCACCTCCAGGATGGGGGTATATTCACTTTGTCATTCCGTTTGTAACACCTTGAAATATTCATCGGAGACCCCATAAAGTATATATATTCTGGGTCGTAGTAAAATTCTAAGACGATATAGCCATGTCCGTCTGTCTGTTGAAAGCACGATAGCGGCCGAACGAAATGAGCTAGGAGGTTCAAATTTTTCCTAAATGTGTCTTATGGTTGTAGATCGGTTGGGATTGAAAGTGGACGAAATCGGCCCAGAGGGAAAAATTTTTCCCTCACAAGGACTAAAAATACCCCTAATATTTAGAGTATTTCAGCCTGTTTTTTGAACATATTAGCTTGTATTTACTTGATATTTGCAATGCGCATTCCCTTTATAGCATAAAAGTATGGTGCCCTTTTATGCTATAAAGGTTTTTTATTTGTAGGGGGCGAAATGGGACAAAAAGGGATAAAAATGGTACCTATCAAACGGCAACAGATAGAAACACGAAATTTGGCGTGTACATTACTCTAACAGAGTAGATACATAATATAAAAGTATTTTTTTCTAAATTCGTACATTTAAGGGGTTAAATGGGGATAGAGGGATAAAAATAGTACCAACCTAACGACTGCACCTAGAATCATAAAATTCGGAGTATACATTCCTCTGACTGCGTAGACACGAAAAATAAAACGTTTTTTCCAAATTCGTACTTTCAAGGGATACAATGGCTATAGGGGATAAAAATAGTACCAACTAAACGAATACAGCTAGAATGATGAAATTCGGTGTGTACATCCCTCTAATTATGTAGATACGTAAAATAAACAGAGTTTAGATAGTCATGCTCTTGAGGGGGCAAAATTGGAAAAAGGGGATAAAAATGGTACCAACAAAATGGCCGCTGATAGAATCATGAAATTCGATGACTGCATAGCCACGTAAAATATTTTTTTACAAATTCGTTCTTTATTTTGTTGCTTTTACGACAAAAAATGGTAGAATCATGAAGTTGTCTTATATTGCGTACGTGAGAGATAAGGTATATTCAAAATTTATAGTAGCTTAAAATACGCTCTCTATTCCCCAATATTTAGGGTATTTATGATTGCTCCCTTATATTTACTTTATGAATTGAAATATTATTTCTTTTATATATACATGGTATACACATATTGGTAGCCTTGCGAAATGAGACAAAAAGGGATAAAATATAGTACCAATGATACGACAACAGCTGGAATCATGAAATTCGGTGTGTACGTCCTAATAATTCGTAGACACGTAAAATAGAGAGATTTTTCGAAATTTGTACTTTTAAGGGATATAATTAAAAAGAGGGATAAAAATGAGGCCTATCAAACTGCTGAAGTTGAAATCATTCTGACAATGAAGACTCGAAAAAAGTTTTTTTTTCGAAATATGTACATTTGGTCGGGGAATGGGGCGAATCTGGGGATATGGGGAATGGGGATATCTTTAAAATTTATAATTTTCTTATCACTTTGTCTGTATCTGAAAATGCGACTGACAATCGCCTAATATTTAGGCATGTTCACTTTCACTATTACAGCATTTTATTTATATATAGTAGTCGATTTTAAACAGTGCGCATAAGTATACATTATAGTTTGAAATAGTAAACAAATATAGTAATGTGCATAAAAATATCACAATTTTCGTAATATCGTACTGTGCTTCTATGTAAAGTCGACATCCTTTAATCTGCTGGTAATACTGTGGAACGCACTTCGTGGTGGAGGGTATATAAGATTCGGCCCGGTCGAACTTAACGCCTTCTTACTTGTTATTTATTAACGTGTTTGTTACGCAGCTTAATATCTTTCCTTATTGTTATGTTTGCCTTATTTCGACATCTTTTATACCCTCCACCTCCAGGATGGGGGTATACTAACTTTGTCATTCCGTTTGTAACACCTTGAAATATCGACCTGAGACCTTATACAGTATATTCTTGATCGTCATTAAATTCTAAGACGATCTAGCCATGACCGCCCGTCCGTTGAAAGCACGCTAGCACCTAAACGAAAGGAGCTAGGACGTCCAAATTTTCCATAAATGCGTCTTATAGTCGTAGAACGGTTGGGATTGAAACTGGGCGAAATCGGCCCAAAGGGAAAAATCCTCACAAGGACTAAAAATACCCATAATAACCCCTAATATTTTAGAGTATTTAAGCATTTTTTATTTATGTATGTGTATGTATTGAAACATCTGCTTGTACTTAATTGATATTGGGTATGCGCATTCCCCCTTTAACAAAAACGTCACCATAAACTGATTTTTATTCGTAGAGTGTGAAATGGGGCAAATAGGGATAAAAATGGTACATATTAAAAGACAAAAGCTAGAAACACGACATTCGGTGTGTTGATTCCTCTAATTGATTAGATAATAAAGGGTGAGTTTTTAAGAGCTTGATAACTTTTTTTTTTAAAAAAACGCATAAAATTTGCAAAATCTCATCGGTTCTTTATTTGAAACGTTAGATTGGTCCATGACATTTACTTTTTGAAGATAATTTCATTTAAATGTTGACCGCGGCTGCGTCTTAGGTGGTCCATCCGCTTAGTCCAATTTTGGCATTTCCGCGTTTTTGAGTAACAGAGACCCAATTGGTGCGAACGGCGACGAATCGAAAATTGGTGGTCATCATTAACACTGGTCGATACAGCTGCGATATTTTCTTCAGTTCGCACTCTACGTAAGCGTGTTGGTGGTTTAATGTCCAACAATGTAAATTTGGTGCGAAATTTAGTCACAATAGCCCGAATAGCCGCTTCAGTGGGTCGATTAAACTGACCATAAAATGGAAGCGCGCAATGAACTTTCTTAACAGAGCACGCATTTTGATAATAAAATTCAATAATTTGCAAGCGTTGTTCGTTTGTAAGACGATTCATGATGAAATGTCAAAGCATACTGAGCATCTTTCTCTTTGACACCATGTCTGAAATCCCACGTGATCTGTCAAATACTAATGCATGAAAATCCTAACCTCAAAAAAATCACTCTTTATGACATAACATAAAAATATTTTTTCGAAATTCGTACTTTTAAGGGGTAAAATGGGAATAGAGGGATACAAATGGTACCAACCAAACGACAAAATTAAACGGATTTTTCGAAAATTGTACTTTTTGGGGTTAAAATGAAAAAAGGGGATAAAAATAGTGCCTACCAAATGATCGCAGCTAGAATCATGAAATTCGCAGTATACATTCCTCTGACTGCGTAGACACGAAAAATAAAAGGTTTTTTTCCGAATTCGTACTTTCAAGGGACATAATGGGTACAGAGGGATAAAAATAGTACCAACTAAACGAATACAGCTAGAATGATGAAATTCGGCGTAGACATCCCTCTAATTGCGTAGACAAGTAAAATAAAGAGATTTTAGAAAGTTTTACTCTTAAGGGGGTAAAATGGGAAACTGGTATCAACCAAATGGCCGCAGCTAGAATCATAGAATTCAATATATAAATTCTAACTGCACAGACACGCAAAATAAAAAGATTTTTTCAAATTCGCACTTTTTACTTTTTTACTTTTACGGCAAAAATGGTTGAATCTTCTGCGTTCTACCAATATTTATGGTATTTAAGCTTTTTGAAAGTATAAATATAAGAATATTTATTTTTTGAATTCACTTGAAGTATTATTTCGATATGTAAACGTATTGGCAGCCTTGCCTTATAAGCGTGGTTTGAAATAATAAAAATATTGTATTTATTTAAAAAAATATTTTTTTTCAATATTTGTACTTGTTGGTGTACTTTGTTTTGGCTATATTAAAAAATTTATATTTTCCTGTAATACTACTGGACTTCTACGAAAATCGACAGCCTCTGTGGAATGCAATTCATGGTGGAGGGTATATAAAGTTCGGCCCGGCCGAACTTAACGCCTTTTTTACTTGCCTTTACTAAGAGATGATTCTCATATTTCATAAATATATATCCTCTGACAAGTTCTTTTACAAGTTCTGTGCAAAATTTCTAGACATTCCCAACAAAACAAACGATTTTGTATGAAAAATTCCGTTTGAAATATATTGGCGGTATGGGAAGGGCGACGATTTTCATGAAACTTCATTTTTTTTCTTAAATGCGTTCAGAAAATGTTTGGTGGCAAGTTTCATCGGTGGCACTACGAGCACTCCATATTCGTCCAAATCCTAAATAAATCAGCTTTTTGAAGTAAATGATTCTCGCAAACGAATGATTCTCGAATATCAGTCAAAACAAGTAACAAAGCTCACATTATGGCTGTTTTTCTTAAAAACTGGATATCTAACATGCGATAACAAAAACCTAAATAAAATGTTAAAATTTTACTCGAAATAAAAAAATATTTTTTAAAAATTCTGCCAACATCAATATCAATGTGTGTATGAAAACAAATTTTGAAAAAATAATTTTGTGTTAAAAATATTGGAGTTAGCCTGGATAATTTTCCAGTGTAAGTCAAAATTATGGTTATCGAAGCTGATTCCAAAAAATTCAACACAAAATATTTTTTTTTAATTATTGCCGCTTTCATTTGGCTGAATAGATTGGAAAATATTAAAAGAGAAAAAAGCAGCTTATTCCATTGAAATTTGCTTGAAATTTGCTTGAAATTTGCTTGAAATTTGCTTTGTAAGCTGGTCATGTTATGGATTATAATTCTGTAGGGGATAATTTTAATTATGGCCTTCATGGCTGCCTGCCTTTCACTAATTTAACCAGTGTTGAATGAACACCCTAACTCTCACACATCCCATGTCCTGCCCCAACCTATCCTTTGTGGAAAAAAACGTACAAGAATCCTGTTGCAATATTATTTGAATAAAATTTAAAAACGTTCACGGCAGTAAACAACGAAATGTATATATTTTTGAAAACAGTTTCCCATAGCGCACAATGTGGGCGCGTTCACACTCCACCCTCAAGGTAGTACCGCACCGCATCGGTACAATACAAAATTTTATCTTCGGCGGATTTTGTTACTTTTTTTTAATTTTTTTGTGTACAAATAAAAACGCTTTTTTCTTTGGCTGTTCGGCCACCATATGTTTGTTTGAGTCGAAATGAAACAAAGTGAAAAATATAACGAGTAAACCTCAAATTAACGCTTCAATGATCGCGAATGTTTTTTGTTTTTTACAACTTCATACTCACACAAACCCGATATTGGGTGAACAATGGATATTGTGTGTGTAGGGGACGTTGTAACGACAGACATGCATATAAGTATAAAGGGTCGGGAAAAACAGGGGGAGTTGTTCTTGCCGCTGTCAATTATACCGCTTGTGAATGCACAGTGCTGCCTCAAGTCATTGTGACGGCACAATTTGTAATTGTGGATCGCTTGGGATTGCAAATGGGCCAAATCGGTGCAGACGGAAATATTTTTCCATTAACAAGGACAGAAGTTCTAATATTTCGAGTATTTAAGCACTTTTGAATTTACTTGACGTTTTTCAATCCTTTTATAGTGAGAACACGCACTATAAAGCAGTGCATACTTTTAGGGGTGATATGGGGCAAAAGGGATAAAAATGGTACCAATGAATGCTAGAAACAGGAAATTCGGTATGGACATCCCTCTAATGACAAGGCGCGAAAAATAAAGGATTAGATTAAATTCGTACTTTTAATTGGGAAAATGTGGGAAAAGGGATACAATTAGTACCGACCAAATGGCTGCAACTAGAAGCATACAATTCCGTGTAAACATTCCTATGGCTGTGTAGAAGATTTTTTTTAAGATTTGTACTTTCAGGGGGAAATCAGGCAAACAGATCTAAAATAAGAAAAAACGGTGTTATATACCCTCCACCATGGATTGCATTCCACAGGGGCTGTCGATTTTCGTCGAAGTGCAGTAATATTACACGAAAATATAATTTTTTAATATAGCCAAACAAAAACAATACAAATATTGAAAAAGTAATTTTATAAATAAGTATAATATTTGTATTATTTCAATCCATGCTTATAAGGCAAGGCTACCAATACGTTTACATATCGAAATAATACTTCAAGTCAATTCAAAAAACAAATATTCTTATATTTATATTTTCAAAAATCTTAAATGCCATAAATATTGGTAGATAGTGGGTGCTACAGTTGGTTGTATTTCCTTTCTATTTTGATTCCTAAAGTACAATTTTTGAAAATCCATTATCTCACATACATAGTGCAGGATAACCTAACTTCGTGCTTCACCCAATTTTTGCCGTAAAAGTAAAATGTAGGAATTTGGAAAATGTTTTTATTTTGCTTCTCTATGCATTCAGAGGAATGCATACATCGTATTCCATTATTCGAGCTGCGGCCATTTGATTGGTACCTTTTTTACCTTTTTCCTATTTTACTTCACTAAGAGTACGACTTTCTAAAATATCTTATTATATATCTAAGTTGTTTAGTTGGTACTATTTTTATCCATCTGTACCCATTGTATCCCTTGAAAGTACAAATTTGAAAAAAAACCTTTTATTTTTCGTTTCTGCGCAGTCAGAGGAATGTATACTCCGAATTTCATGAATCTAGCTGCGGTCATTTGGTTGGTACTATGTTTATCCCCTTTTTCCATTCTAAGCCCAAAAAGGTACGAATTTCGCAAAATCCGTTTACGTGTCCACGCAATCAGAGGTATGTATACACCGAATTTCATTATTCTAGGGGCAGCCGTTTGGTTGGTATCATTTTTATTCCTCTATTCCCAATTTCGTGTTTCTAGGTTTTGTCGTTTGATATGTACCTTTTTTATCCATTGTGGTCCCATTTCACCCCTACGAATTAAAATCACTTTATGGTGCATGTTTTTGTTATAGGGGAAATGCCCATACTCAATATCAAGTAAGTACACAGCAGACATATTAAAAACAAGTAAGGATGGTTAAGGTCGGGCGTGGCCGACTATATGATACCCTACACCTAGTCAATATACCCTCTGGTGTAGGGTATACGAAGGTCGTTACATTTGAACCTGGTTTATACATACTTTTATCTGTATTTGTAAGAAAATTTGAACATATATAAATCTGAAACGATCTAACACATTTTAGCATAGTTTTTCTGAAATATAAGACGCTTTCCCAAATTTGATAAATATCTGTTAAATATGTGGTTTCTAGAGCTGAAAGAATTAAATCGGGGAGTCATTTATATGGGATATGATATAAATCTGAACAGATTTGACCCACTTTCGCCATGGATGTTTGTAGTTGCTCAAATATGCTATGTCTAGAGCGGAAATAGTCAATTCAGTGGCGAAATTTGTATTGGAGCTATATATATATATATCTGAACCGATCTGGCCCATTTTTACCAGAGTTGTTTAGAAATATAAATAGAAATATAAGTAGTTTTGCCAAATTTTAAGAAAATCTGCTAAAATATGTGGTTTCTAGAGCGGAAAGAATCAAATCATAGGAGACATTTGTATGGGAGCTATATATAAATCTGAACCGATCTGGCCTATTTTTACCAGACCTAATTTTAGTTAAAATATATGACGTTTTGTTAAATTTGAAGAAAATCTGTTTAAATGTGTGGTTTCTAGAGCGGAAAAAGTAAAATCGGAAGCAAAAGGTGTATGGGAGCTATATCTAAATCTGAACCGATTTGCTTCAAATTAAATAGCGTTCGTCCTTCGTTGTGCAAAGTTTAATTTAGTTCTAACAACAATTGCGACCTAGACTTTGCTTACAAGAATATATGGACAGACGGACGGACTAAATCGACTGAAAAAGTGATTCTAAGTCGATCGGTATAACAAACGATGGGTCTGTCTCGTTTCCTTTTGGGTGCTACAAACAAATGTACAAAGACATTATACCCTGTGGTGTAGGGTATAAAAATTCTTAAATACTCTAAAATATTAGGGGTTATTATGTGTTTTTTCAGTCCTTGTGAGGGGAAATTGTTTGTCTTTGGGCCGATTTCACGCGGTTTCAATCCCAACCGATCTACGACTATAAGACGTATTTATGCAAAATTTGGACCTCCTAGTTCCTTTCGTTTAGATGCTAGCGTGCTTTCAACAGACAGACATGGCTAGAACGACTTAGAATTTTATGACGATCAAGAATATATATACTTTATAGGGTCTGAAATTTGTACAAAATGGGGTGAAATTGGTTAAAACTGGTACCAATGCTAAAAAATGGAATCAAATGGTTGTACTGTATAGGGTATATTAGATTAACCTCGGCCGAACTTAACGCCCTTTTTACTTATTAAAAGCTTCATAATCAATGAGTGCTGTACTGTCGATGTAGGTAGGTACGTTTATATGGACATACATATGTGGAATATGTGGAAATAGTAAACTGTTGATAAACTATATGAACGCATGTACGCTTATTCGTTTGCTTATACGACTATATGTATACTAGGGTGGGTGAATTCTAAAGTCCAACACGAAGAGAATTGTGCGTTGATTATAAGCAGATTCGACAAACGTATCGAAGCAAACAAAGAATGATTCGACAGATTTTTAATTTAAATAAAATCTTTATATAAAAACTGGTCGATGTCGCAGTTATCCGATCCTGTGTTATACAGAACCGCCACTGATAAGTTTACCCCACATATTATATGAAATACGTATATGACTGAAGTATGTATAGTTGAGGTTGTGGTTCTACTTCTGTCCATTTTCAAATAACAATTTCTTTCATAATACCCTTGTCAGACTGCAGGCGAAATTCGATTTTCAAATGTCAATTTTTTTGCAAGAATGCGAAATCTGAAAAATCTGTAAGACAAAAAACTTGGCTGGTATTCGAATGTATTGCACTATTCGATAAAATTTTCAAAATGAAAACTTTCTCTTTCTATCCATATTTGAGTACAATTTTGCATGATTGTATGCTTTCTCTTGTATAATTTTTTTGTCCCGCCCTAATGTCTACCTTCGCTGATATTCGCATATTTATTCGTGGTATTGAAGAAATGTTGTAATGCATCGTTAAACACGCACATTGACATCGAATGTACAAAACAGAAATAAATGTTTCCACGCGCAGTTTGATTTACATTCCGAAAATAATAAAAAAATTTTAAATTGTCGACTTTTTTCAAATGGAAACAAAAGTTCAACTTCTGAATTGTTTGCGGCCATGAGTCATGGTGTGGTAAGAGACTATTGTACAAGAGGGATCACTTCAATAAGATTTTGATTTGCCATGAAAATGTAACCAATTGTAATTGGATTTTATTTGTCGTTCATCTTCACTCTTCGTTAAGTATGGCAATAAAAGACCCAATTTGTCGACAGAATGATTAGCCGGATGATCGATGAGATATCTAGTCTGATAAAGGTTTCTAAATAAAGCTGGGCTTGTCAGCTTTATTCATTCTTTATTTACGAAATGTAGAGAGGTCAAAATGTCACCGCTGCTTTTGTTGCAACAAAGAAACATTTCCGTTACATCTGCGAAAAAATTCAAATCATCATTTGAACTATTTCACTATATCACTGTTAAAATTTCAAATATTTTAAATTGTACCCAAATGACTATACAGAAGGACCAAAATGGACCCAGCCTATGGGGACCAATTGTAGCGATAATATAAACGCAGGTATCTAAACAAATTTAATAAATATAATGATAGAGACGGGTTTAGAGTGATCAAAAATCCGGTTTTTAGCAATGCTGGGTTTTCGGGATTCGACATTTTCACAAACCGCGATTAAAAAAAACGGTTTTCAGTTTAAAAAAAACCGGCAGGGCCGTTTTTTCGGGTCTTTCTTAAAACAATAAAAAATCAATTGTTGGACGTTCCTGTTCGATATAAAAGTAGATTAAAGTTTATGGGCCGATGTTGATTTTGAATAAAACACAACTTATTTAGGAAATTTTGTCATTTATTTTTATTATGATAATATTAGTTCAATTATGTATTGAACAAAATATCGGCCAAATGACCTTCGGCGGCACACCTCCATCCGATGGTCCAAATTTTCGATGACGCTGAGGCATAATTGAGTTTCTATACCGTTAATGTGCCGTATTATCTCATCCTTAAGCTCTTGAATTGTTGCTGGTTTATCGACGTACACCTTTTATTTCAAATAACCCCAAAGAAAGAAGTCCAACGGTGTCAAATCACATGTTCTTGGCGGCCAATTGACATCGCCACCACATGAAATAACACGGCCATTGAATTTGTCGCGCCATGAGCCATTGTTTCGTTAGCTGTGTGGCAAGCGACCATTCACAGTAACTGCCTGACCGCACCAAACAGTCACTCGTATTGGGTGCATTGGTTTTTCGACAATCACTCTTGGATTATCATTCGCCTAAAAGCGGCTTATTGACGAATCCACTAAGGTGAAAATGTGCCTCATCACTGAAGATGATTTTCTTCGAAAATTGATCATCCACTGTTGCCATTTCTTGCCACCATTCTGACCATTGACGACTTTTGGAATGGTCAAGAGTAGGGTATCCAACCGATTAAATTTTATTTGTTCGAATAATCAGAAATGGCCGATTTTCGAATAACGAATAATTCGATTAATCCGTACCAAATAATCGAAATGTTATACTACCATACATTTTCGGAGCGAATTATCACTTTGGAAAGTATAAATAGTTGATTTTTTGCTTTATATTTTTAATGTAAACTTTATCAAAATTATTTGCAAAAGACTTGCTTGAATGATTTAAAATACGTTTCAATAAAAGAAGAATAAAGGTTTTAAATACGCTGATTTTGTACCTCAATTCAGGTCCTTCTATCTGGTAATGGATTTTGTTTAGCGGAATCTAAAGAGTTTGCTAGCTCATTATACAAAAGAAGTTCAACTTCGTCCGAACTGAACGAAACAATAAAAAGAGTACACAATCCAGCAAAACGAAAAGTAGAATCGAATGACAAACAAGATGATTTTTTATGTTTAGATAAATCGAAAAAAGACTCAAAAGCTTAATTACATGCTCTTCTATCTATTGCTCCGACCAGAGTTTTTTGCAAATCTATTTTTTTAAAACAAATGAAAAGAATCGCCTTAAATTCAATAGCTTTTTGAAATAAAACGATGAAACTTGATTATTTGTTATATATTCCTTTCAAAACTTAAATAATTTACAAGAAATTTTATTCGATTAATCGATTAAAATCTGTCGACTTTATTCTGTTAATTAGAAATTTTGCATTTTCGAATAAACGATTAATAGAATAATCCAAAAGAACGAACAATTGTATACCCTAGTCAAGAGGTTTCAGTTCTTGAGTCAATTGCACCTTGTAAGCGTGTAAATGCAAGTCGTTATGCATAATGTTCATCAACGACGAGCGTGAGAGGTGCAATTGTTGGGCACGACGACGAGTTGAGGTGGACGGCTCTTCAGCCGCACTATCCCGAAGAGCAGCAATACTTTCTGCAGTACGGGCTGTACGAGGATGCACTGGTGTTTTCACAACTCCTATAGACCCGGTTTGCTCAAATTTTTGCATGATTTTTTCGATTGTACGCACATTTGGACGATTGACCGAAAAAATCGCGAAGTGCACGATATGGTACAGTGCAATAACTCCCAAATGAAATAAGTCCCAATGAAATAACTCCCAATGAAATAAGTCCCATGAAAAATGAAAGAACGCCCAACTGAAAAAAATGAAATAACTTCCAAAGGCAAAAATGAAATAAGTCCCAATTTTTGGGACTTATTTCAGAATGTGAAAATAAATCCCAATAAAAATGAATTAAATCCCAATGAAATAAGTCCCAACAAAAATGAATCGAAGTATTCCAAAATGTTTGAAAATTCGAAATGACGCTCGAGCGTTTCTATGTCTTTCTTTATTTTCCCGAATGCACCCAGTATGTGCATGGCAGGCAACAGGGGAAGCGATAATAGTTTATGATATTCCAATGACGCGTTATTGTTTTGTCGAATCAATTGAGATAATTGTTTATGTTTTGTAGTTATTTGTCGTCGTACTGTCTGGCAAAAGTGGAACCAACAGCCATAGATTTTTGTATCCAAAAATGAAGTTTTAATAGCCCTTCTTAGACTCGCTTCATAATCGGTGATAAAGCTCGCACCATTTAAGTTTAATACATTAGAATTGATGTAATTAAATAAATGGGCATAGCATTTTGCTGACTTTTTATTCGTCAAAATAAAAAATACTGGAAAAACCTATTAAAAGTAAAAATAACAATTAATCTAATTATTGTATAAGAAATCGCGTGGCGGCGCGCGCTATGCGGCGTGGTTTGCTTTCGCGAGCGCGAGCGCGGCCGCGCTACCGCGCGCTATGCGGCGTGGTTTGCTTTCGCGAGCGCGTCCGCGCTACCGCCTCCCCCCCAAAGCGATGACAAACCTTTTCATAATATTCGATATGCAGCAAAATCAATTGTTTAAAACATCCCAGAAAATGTTCCATCGATCAAAATCTTTTTATTGTTGTTGTCGGGAATATTTCCATTAATGAGCTTGACTATCTTATCGGATCCAAAGACGCAGTATGAAAAGTCTTTCGAGTCGTGGCACACTTTAAAAAACGGTGTTTTCTCTTGGCCCTCATGCAAAGTAAGTCCAAAATTTGTGAAGATATTTTCCTTCTGAAACATACTGACAACATCGGTTGGAGTCTTCGGAGATGCTGCAAAAACTGTTGATGTCAAATATTGCAGACCTCGTTTGACTTTGTTAAAATCAATATTTTTCGCTGCTTCCTGGTTGCTTTATTAAAGAAAAGCATTGTTAATCACACAATGAAAGTAAAAATGGTTTACACCACTATTCACTTACCTTACGCAAACGTTCCCAAAATTCGCCCGTATTCCGTTTACAACGTTAGCTGCGCCCAAAGTAGTTGAAACATCCAAACATTTATCCTTAATTTCGTTGAGGGCCTTTAGCTCATCATACAGTTGCTGTTGGTCAATGAAATCAGTTGCCTTACGACATTGCCCCTTTTCTAAAATCACTCGCGACTTGCAATTTCGTTCGTAACACGTATAATATTGCCTTCCTTTGGCTTCAGATTTTTTTTATATACAATTGTTTTTCATCTATAATGTATAGCACTTTACTATTTCTTCTATTGCCACTCATTATTTCAAACGCGAGAGTTGTCATTTTTTTTATCACTGTAACACCGATCTTCACTAAACAAAATTCTAACAAGAACTGATGATGTTTACACTGTTTTATTAAGTGAAATACCTGATTGTTTTAAGACAGTTTTAAGAACCGTAACAAAACCATCAAAATTTACTAAAATGCAATTTTAAGAAAAATGAAATAACTCCCAACGAAAATGAAATAACTCCCAATGGTAAAATAGTGCTTGCAATTAAAATGAAATAAGTCCCAACTGTGATGAAATAAGTCCCAATGCTAACTCACAAATGAAATAACTCCCAACCAAAAAGTGTTGGGACTTATTTCATTTGGGAGTTATTTCATAATGAAATAACTCCCAACAAAAATTATGAAATAAGTCCCAAAGCATTGGGACTTATTTCATAATGAAATAAGTCCCAATTTGTATGGAAAATATTTTGGGATTTATTTCATTTTTCTATTGGGACTTATTTCATTTGGGAGTTATTGCACTGTACCGCACGAATATGCATCATGATTTGAACTCCCAGTTTCATAATAAGCCTGAATAACTTCAACGCGTTGCTCGATTGTGTATCTTTCCATGGTTCAAATTGAGTTAGTCAGAAATTGAGAAATGTCAAATGAAACGCAGAAAAAAAACTTGACTTTTAGGTGTGGTTCACATTCAACATCGGTACTTACAATTTAACCACCCTTTATAGGGCATAATTTCGTTAAGAGATTTAATTCCATCGATATCCATATTTTTATAAACTTCTCAATTCTTCACCAATATAATTTAATTCAATTCAATCATATTTACATTTTTTCTCAGTTTTTTACAATAACTGGAATATAGATTAAGTTCCAAGTATTCTTAGTGAAATTACGAACAAATGTTTCCCATATAAAGAGTGATTTTTTTGAGGTTTGGATTTTCATGCATTAGTAAAGAGTGATTTTTTTGAGGTTAGGATTTTCATGCATTAGTATTTGACAGATCACGTGGGATTTCAGACATGGTGTCAAAGAGAAAGATGCTCAGTATGCTTTGACATTTCATCATGAATAGACTTACTAACGAGCAACGCTTGCA
The DNA here is from genome assembly GCA_947397865.1 of Polietes domitor. Classification (NCBI taxonomy): domain Eukaryota; kingdom Metazoa; phylum Arthropoda; class Insecta; order Diptera; family Muscidae; genus Polietes; species Polietes domitor. The sequence goes on along the minus strand of OX377618.1, from coordinate 44,298,871 downwards.
AATCATTGAATTTTATTATCAAAATGCGTGCTCTGTTAAGAAAGTTCAGAAAGAAAGAAATTGTGTTCAGCGACGAAGCTCATTTTTGGCTCAATGGGTACGTAAATAGGCAGAATTGTCGATTTTGGAGTGAATATCAGCCAGAAGCATTGCAAGAGCTACCAATGCATCCAGAAAAAGTCACAGTTTGGTGCGGTTTATGGGCTGGTGGCATCATTGGACCGTACTTCTTCAAAGATGATGCGAATCGTAACGTAACTGTGAATGGTGAGCGCTACCGTGAGATGATATCCAACTTTTTTTTGCCCAAAATGGAAGAACTGAACTTGGTTGACATGTGGTTTCAACAAGATGGCGCTACATGCCACACAGCTCGCGATTCTATGGCCATTTTGAGGGAAAACTTCGGAGAACAATTCATCTCAAGAAATGGACCGGTAAGTTGGCCACCAAGATCATGCGATTTGACGCCTTTAGACTATTTTTTGTGGGGCTACGTCAAGTCTAAAGTCTACAGAAATAAGCCAGCAACTATTCCAGCTTTGGAAGACAACATTTCCGAAGAAATTCGGGCTATTCCGGCCGAAATGCTCGAAAAAGTTGCCCAAAATTGGACTTTCCGAATGGACCACCTAAGACGCAGCCGCGGTCAACATTTAAATGAAATTATCTTCAAAAAGTAAATGTCATGGACCAATCTAACGTTTCAAATAAAGAACCGATGAGATTTTGCAAATTTTATGCGTTTTTTTTTTTAAAAAAGTTATCAAGCTCTTAAAAAATCACCCTTTATTTGACAGATCACGTGGGATTTCAGACATGGTGTCAAAGAGAAAGATGCTCAGTATGCTTTGACATTTCATCATGAATAGACTTACTAACGAGCAACGCTTGCAAATCATTGAATTTTATTACCAAAATCAGTGTTCGGTTCGAAATTTTTTATCGACAAATTTTGTTCAGCGATGAGGCTCATTTCTGGTTGAATGGCTACGTAAATAAACAAAATTGCCGCATTTGGAGTGAAGAGCAACCAGAAGCCGTTCAAGAACTGCCCATGCATCCCGAAAAATGCACTGTTTGGTGTGGTTTGTACGCTGGTGGAATCATTGGACCGTATTTTTTCAAAGATGCTGTTGGACGCAACGTTACGGTGAATGGCGATCGCTATCGTTCGATGCTAACAAACTTTTTGTTGCCAAAAATGGAAGAACTGAACTTGGTTGACTTGTGGTTTCAACAAGATGGCGCTACATGCCACACAGCTCGCGATTCTATGGCCATTTTGAGGGAAAACTTCGGAGAACAATTCATCTCAAGAAATGGACCGCTAAGTTGGCCACCAAGATCATGCGATTTGACGCCTTTAGACTATTTTTTGTGGGGCTACGTCAAGTCTAAAGTCTACAGAAATAAGCCAGCAACTATTCCAGCTTTGGAAGACAACATTTCCGAAGAAATTCGGGCTATTCCGGCCGAAATGCTCGAAAAAGTTGCCCAAAATTGGACTTTCCGAATGGACCACCTAAGACGCAGCCGCGGTCAACATTTAAATGAAATTATCTTCAACAAGTAAATGTCATGGACCAATCTAACGTTTCAAATAAAGAACCGATGAGATTTTGCAAATTTTATGCGTTTTTTTTAAAAACAAAGTTATCAAGCTCTTAAAAAATCACACTTTATAATTCGAAGTAAACTTCATCTTCATTATCCCAATCATAGCTGATCATCCACTAATACAATAATTTCTGGCATACAATGCTAAAGCAATGGTTTAGGCATAATTGAGAATTTGCAGATAAACTACACAGTGCTGCAAATACCTACCAGCATTTTTCTGGTAGGTATTGTTAGTTCAGTTCACATCTCTCATTATTTTACGAATTGAAGTCCAATGAAAATACCATCGAAAGCTCCATGTTTCTTCTCTTCAAATCCGTAGGTTTATAAGTGTGCAAAGGTACGAAAAACCGGGTTTTATCCGTAACTTAAGATTTTGGGGGTGTCTGGCAAATTTCTAATACAGATTCCTGTTCTACTCGACAATACCTACCAGAAAAATACTATCACTACTTCACAGAGTTTTTGGACTGTCGCACAGTGCTATTATCATATTTCACCATGACGAAGACTACATAATTGGTTGATGTCACTAAAACATTTAGTCGTAAATCTTTAATTTTTTGACCAGATAAATTTTTTGTGAGATGTTTATGTTTTTATGCTCTCCACCTCCAGGATGGGGGTATATTAACTTTGTCATTCCGTTTGTAACACCTTGAAATTTCCACCTGAGACCCTATAAAGTATATATAGTCTTAATAGTCATAAAATTCGATCTAACCATGTCCGTCCGTCCGTCTGTTGAAAGCACGCTAGCATCTAAACGAAAGGAGCTAGGACGTTAAAAATTTACATAAATTCATCGTAGATCGATTCGGATTGAAACTGGACGACATCCTAATATTTTAGAATATTTAAGCACATTTTTTTCAATATGTCTGCTTGTACTTTCTTGATATTGGGTATGTGCATTCCCCCATTTAACAAAAACGTGCACCATAAAGTGATTTTTATTCGGGGTGAAATGGGGCAAAAAGAGATAAAAATGGTACATATTAAACGACAACAGCTAGAAACACGAAATTCAGTGTGTACATTCCTCTAATTAAATAAGTACATAATATAAAAATATTTTTCCCAATTTGTACATTTTTAATTTTACGGCAAAAATTGCTTGAATCATGAAGTTAGGTTACTTTGCACTATGTACGTGAGGATTTTCAAAATTTTTACATATGTATCACCACCAAAATATATACAAGAATATTTATTTTTTGAATTGACTTGAAATATTATTTCTATATATATAGTGTAAACGTATTGGTAACCTTGCTATGTAAGCGTGGTTTGAAATAATAAAAATATTATATATATATATATATAAAAGGGTTGCGTTACTGACTGACTGACTTATCATTGACCAGCCCCCAGACCAAACGGCTGAAGCCAGGGTCATGGAATTTTCAGGGTAGTTCCCAAATATGACGTAGACGTCGCACAGAGGCGCCATTTGAGTTTTTTCGTTGCAAAAATCATATCTTTTGAACCAAATAAGATAATTGAACAGTTTAAACAGCATATGATAGATAACTGTTCAGCCTATGAAATGAGCGTTTGGAAAGGGTGCTACGCTCAGTAGGGGCCTAATTATGGGTTATCAAAGTTAAAATTAGTAGAAAAATCAATTTTATGGTAACTAAAAAAAATTATTTTTACATTTTTAGATTGTTTTTATTTTTTTCTTTAGGGTTTTATGTTTTAAATTATTACCCAACAAATTAAAAAAAAAAATATTTTTTAATTTAATTTTTTAATTTTTTTATCATTATACATTTAATAAATACATCAATCAATACAAACAAAAAATAAGGCGATTCGTTACCTATTTTTCGTGATATTACACCTGAAATCGCCACAAATTCACTAAAAATTGTGTGTTTTTTTGAAAACCGAAAGTCGGTCAACTTTGAACGGCTATATCTTCTAAACTAAAAATGTGATATTATTAAGAGTGGCAGATTTGAAATCGTTGAAAAGTTTCCTATAACATGGGTTTATTCAAAACTTCGTCGGCGCTCATGAAAATTTTGATTTTTGCAACCTCGTTGGCTCTACGGGCGCTACTGTGCGTCGACTAAGATTTTACGAAATTCGTACTTTTAAAATGGCCCAAAAAGGGATAAACATCGAACCTTCGTCCTGACGAAACGGCAGTAGCTATAAACATAAAATTCGGTGAGTTCCTTGCAATGACCATGCAGACGAGCTACAAATAGGGATTTTTCGAAATTTGTACTTTTAAGGGGCGAGCGGGACAAAAAGGGATAAAAATGGCACCAACTAAAGTTTTACAGCTAGAATCGTGAAATTTGGTATGTAAATTCCTCTGACCATATAGAAACGAAGTAAAATTGGATTTTTCGACATTTGTACTTTTAAGGGGGGAGCGGGATAAAAATGGTACCAAATAAAGTATTACAGCTAGAAACGTGAAATTTGCTATGTAAATTCCTTCCCATATAATTGGATTATGGATTTTTGAATTTGATTTTTCGAAATTTGTACTTTTAGGGGCGAGCGGGACAAAAAGGAATAAAAATGGTACCAACAAAAGTATTACAGCTAGAAACATGAAATTTGGTATGTAAATTCCTCTGACCATATAGAAACGAAGTAAAATTGGATTTTTCGAAATTTGTACTTTTAAGAGACGAGCGGGACAAAAAGGGATAAAAATGGTACCAAATAAAGTATTACAGCAAGAATCGTGAAATTTAGTATGTAAACTCTTCTGGCCATATAGAAGCGCAGAATAATCGGATTTTTCGAAATTTGTACTTTTAAGGGGCGAGCGGGACAAAAAGGGATAAAAATGGTACCAACTAAAGTATTACAGCTAGAATCGTGAAATTTGGTATGTAAATACCTCTGACCATGTAGAAGCGCAGTAAAATTGGATTTTTCGAAATTTGTACTTTTTAGCGCGTAGGCGGGACAAAAAGGGTTAAAATTTAAGCATTGCAGCTATAGGAAATTTGGAGTGTAAATTGTGTGTAAAGCGCAATATAAATGGATTTTTTCGAAATTTTCTTATAGGGACTGAGCAACAAGGGATAAAAGTAGTACCGACTAAAGTATTGGAGCTATAGTCGTGAAATGTGAAGTATAACTTCCTCTGACAACGTAGAAGCGCAAATCTAATTCGAATTTAAATTAAAATCGAATTTTTCCAATTTTGTACTTATAAACAATGAGCGGGATGGTACTATTTTTATCCCGCTCATTGTTTATAAGTACAAAATTGGAAAAATTCGATTTTAATTTAAATTCGAATTAGATTTGCGCTTCTACGTTGTCAGAGGAACTTATACTTCACATTTCACGACTATACTAAAATATTTCAGCTATAGTCGTGAAATTTTGTGTTTAAATTTCTCTGACAACGTAGACTTGCAACATAAATTGATTTCTCTAAATTTGTACTTTTAAGTGGCGAGCGGGGCAAAAAGGGTAAAACTGGTACCAATTTTAGTATTATAGCTAGAATTTAACGCCGTTTTTACTTTTTTTCTAAAAAGGAATATATTATTGTTGTTTCACTTCCTGGAATTTTAACTATTTTCATAAAAGCAATGTGGTTATAGTCTTCGACTCCCCCAATTGAGATGAATGTGTGGATAGAATCCTCATATCCGTATTTAAAGACCATTCTAAAACGGATGTGGGCAACGGCGCGGGAGATTAAATAGAGAACAAACACATTAGGCAATATAATATGATCAAATATGTAGTACGTTTCAGGCAGGTATCATGGCGATTACTAAAGTCACAGAATTAATAAAAAACCAGTAAGGAAAGGCTAAAGTCGGGCGGGCCGACTCTATGATACACTCCACTTTCAATCCGAATACAATTCAATTCGGTAAAAAAGTGAAAACGGGAAGGTTTTTTGTATCCTGTAAATGTATGTGTTTGACAAAAAATTTTATATCGGAAAGGACATTTGTATGAGGATATATTGAAACCTGGAACGAAATAGGTGAAATATAAAATGTATAGTTTGGCCAAAATCGGTTAAACTTATGGGAGCAACATTTGAATTTGGGCTATATTGAAATCTGAACCGATCTTACCCACTTTCACCATAGTTTTGTTTAGTTAGATTATAAGATGTTGTACGAAATTTAAAGAAAATCGAGCACAATATGTGGCTTTTAAAGCGGCAAAAGTCAAATCGGGAGCGACATTTGTATAGGGGCTATATCTAAATCTGAACCGATCTTACCCAATTTCTGCGTAGTGTTTCTAGTTGGATTATAAGATGTTGTCCCAAATTTAAAGAAAATCGATTAGAATATGTGGCATTTAAAGCGGAAAAAATCAAATCGGGAGTGACATTTATATGGGGGATATATCTAAATCTGAACCGATCTTACCCAATTTCTGCATAGGTGTTTTTAGTAAGATTATAAGATGTTGTGCCAAATTTAAAGGAAATCGAGTACAATATGTGGTTTCTACAGAGGAAAATGTCAAATCGGGAACGACATTTGTATGGGGGCTATATCTAAATCTGAACCGATTTGACCTATTATCACCATAGATGTTCTTAGTTTAAATATAAGATGTTTTGCCAAATCTGAAGACAATCTGATACAATATGTGGTTTCTAGAGCGGAAAAAGTCAAATCGGGAGCGAAATTTGTATGGGAGCTATATATAAATATGAACCGATATTCACCATGGGTGTTTCTAGTGGAAATATAAGATGGTTTACCAAATCTGAAGACAATCTGATACATTATGTGGTTTCTATAACGGAAAAAGTCAAATCGGGAGAGAAATTTGTATGGGAGCTATATATAAATCTGAACCGATCTGTCCGATATTCACCATGGGAGTTTCTAGTGGGAATATAAGATGTTTTACCAAATCTGAAGACAATCTGATACATCAGACCACATGAGCGGAAAAAGTAAAATCGGGAGAGAAATTTGTATGGGAGCTATATATAAATCTGAACCGATCTAACACATTTTTACCACAGGTGTTGCTAGTTACAATATAAGATGTTTTGCCAATGTTAAAGAAAATCTGTTGTAATATGTGGTATCTAGAGTGAAAAGAGTCAAATCGGGAGTGAAATTCGTATGGGGGCTATATCTAAATCTGAACCGATTTTCTTCAAATTAAATAGCGTTCGTCCTTATCCCGAAAAACATCGTTGTGCAAAGTTTCATTTGGTTCTGTCTACAATTGCGACCTGTATCGTGATTACAAGAATAGATGGACGGACGGACGGACGGACAGACAGACGGACATTGCTAAATCGACTCAGAAAGTGATTCTAAGACGATCGGTATAATTAACAATGGGTCTATCTCGTTTCCTTTTGGGTGTTACAAACAAATGCACAAAGACAATACTCTCGTGGAGTGTATAAACATGTAAGGAAAGGCTAAAGTCGGACGGAGCCGACTATATGATACACTCCACTTTCTATCCCATTGCAATTCAATTCGATAAAAAAGTGAAATCGGGCAGGATTTTTGTATCCTGTAAATGTATTTGTTTGACAAAAAATATTAAATCGGAAAGGACATCTGTACGGGGGTAATTGAAACATGTATCAATGTGACCCGCTTTCACCATGTATTTTTGTAGGTGAAATACAATATGTAAAGTTTGGCCAAAATCGGTTTAAGTTTTGGGAGTAACATATTGTTATATTGGGCTATATCTAAATCTGAACCGATCTTACCCACTTTAACCATATGTGGTTTTAGTTGGATTATAAGATGTTGTGCCAATTTTAAATAAAATCGGTACAATATGTTGTTTCTAAAGAGGAAAAAGTCAAATCGGGAGCGACATTTGTATGGGGGCTATATCTAAATCTGAACCGATTTGCCTCAAATTAAATAGCGTTCGTCCTTGATCCACAAAACGTACTTGTGCCAATTTTTGTTAAGATCGGACTATAATTGCGACCTGTAATTTAATTACAACAATAGATGGACAGACAGACATACAGGCGGACATTGCTAAATCGACTCAGAAAGTGATTCAAAGCCGATCTGCATAATAAACGATGGGTCTAACTCGTTTTCTTTTGGGTGTTACAACCAAATGCACAAATCCATAATACTCTCGTGGAGTGTATAACAATTTAATAAACAACATCACCGAAAGACCGTCTTCAGCCAAGCACTGAGCTAAAATTTGACTAAAGTCCCAATACGATTTTACTACAAATGTGTTTTATTGTCCTATATCATTTGGGACAGAAAAAAGTATAACGCATTGAAGGAGTGACTTAAGATCCCAAGTATGTTTGGACCAAATCCGTTTCATGATTTTAAGCTGTTTGGACCATGTCCGTCCGTCCGTCTGGCTGGCTGGTTTACACGATAACTCTCGAAATGAGTTAAGGAATCAATTCAAACTTTGCACATGGTAATAATTTCCGCAAACTTAGTGTAAGTTCGAAAATGGGCGAAATTGCCACGCCTCTTTTGGTACCTCACACACAAATGACCCATACTCCTATGTTAAATTAAAACCAATGTAACTTCCACACGGATATTCGGAATCGGCTATATTTTGGTATTTGGTAAAGTTTTTATAATCACCTTGAGCGCACAAAATATGGCGTTTATTACCTCCCACACAAATCACCCTAACGTACATAAATCTATATCTATTATAAGTTCTAAAAGGATGATCGGAATACTATGAAATTTAATATTTGGCAATGCTTTTATAGAAGTTACATTCATATGGAATATTGTCGATATTGCCACAAACTTTCTGGTACCTCCCACACAAAGTGGCTTAAGCCTTGGTAAAAATAAATCCTATATAACTACCCGTATGGAAGTCAAAATCATTTGATATTTGAAAATGTTTTTATAATCACTTTAAACCAAAAAATATTTACGATTTAGCCACGCCCCTTCTTGTACCTCCCACGCAATTGTCTCTATCCTAGGTAATATAAAATCCTTCATAACTACGACTTGATATTTGATCATGTTTTTACAATTGTTTTATAACTATGGAAGCTAGGATTTGGTCCTATGAACCATGAACTTTCTTCTAGTACCTTCCACACAAATCATCCGTCGTAAAATTTATGTTATTACTAGCAAATACCCTCTACTTCGTATACGGAAAATATTATGTTATTGACAGTATTTTGTATCGTATATTCAAACTGTTTTTTATATTTTGAAATTGCCTTAGTGTACGGATATCACTTTCAGCATAAATCGTTTGTAAACGCTCACAACTTTTGAAAAATCGCTACTTATTCAGAGGTATATTTACACTAACTTTTCGCGTAGTCAATAGTTTAATTTATATGCACAAAATGGAAACAATTTTTCTACAAAAAATCATACAAAGTAGACAATTTTTTGCACGTTTCTTTCTTAAGCTGTGAAAATTATACCCTCACTACAGAGTAGTGTGTAACGCATCGAATGAGAGTTTTAAAACCATAAGTATGCCCCAAGTCGCTTTCACGTCCATCTGATTCGCTGGTATACACGATAACTCTGGAAGGGACTTAAAGAATTTATTCAAACTCTGCACATAGTACTATTTTCCCAAACTTAGTTTAAATTCGGATATGGGGATATTGATATACACCTTATGGTACCCACACACATATAGTGCATATTCCAAAACAAACGACCCGTACGTAGAATTAAACCCAATATAACTTCTATACTTTCCACGAAAATTGACATAAGCTTTGGTCAAAATAAAACTGATATGACTTCCATACGTATGGTTGAAATTAATTGCAATTCGAAATTTTAAAAATGTTTTCTATCTATCTATAAAATCTATCTTTTATTTTGCCGGGGATAATGATTATAATGTTCACACATAACACATCTGTGCCGCTTGTGCCCTTAAACATACAAATTTCGAAAAATTAATTTATGTACTCGGAGAAATGTACACACCGAATTTCTTTTCATATTCTAGGTGAAAACTTTGGTTGGTACTATTTTTATCCCAAATCCCCAATTTTGGTTGGTACCAATTGCACCACTTTTGATCCGCTTCCCCCTTCAAAGTACACATTTGATACAATCCAATTGTATTGCAGTATCCATTTTAATCGCTTTTTTCCAAGTTCAACTTAAAAGTATAAATATTGAAAATCAGTTAATGTTTCGCGTCTACACTGTCAGAGGAATATACACACCGAATTTCACGATTCTAGTTTCAGCCGTGTTGTTGGTACCATAGGGTTACAAAAAGGTACGAATTTCGAAAAATATATTAATTTTGTGTTTCTATGCCTGTGCAAACTGAATGTCATGATTGGTACAACTGTTATCCGTTTTTACCCAATTTCACACCTAAAAGTTTAAATTTATGAAGAATATTTTCTTGGTCTTATTCGCGTTATAAGAGTAATATCCGTTCCAAATTTCAAGATTCTAGGCCCAGTCTTTTGGTACACAATTTTGTTGGTACAATTTTTAACCCATTTAATCCCTTAAAAGTACAAATATCAGAAAATTCCTTGTTGTTACTCATCTACATTGTAAGACGAATATGCGCACCGAATTTTATTATTGTAGCATCATCTATGTTGTTGGCACCTTTTTTATCCCGCTTTTTTCGTTTTGCCCTTTAAAAGTTCGTATTTCGAACAATTCCTTCAATTTGCGTTTTTAAGCATTTTCAGGGATGTACAAGCCGAATTTAATGAATCCAGCTCCGTCTGTTTGATTGGTACCATTTTGTATCCCATTCTACCCAATTTCAATCACAAAAAGTACGAATTTTGAAAAATATTTTCTTAGTCGCATTCGTGCTGTCAAAGTAATGCCCGTTCCGAATTTCATGATTCTAGGCCCAGTTGTTTGGTCTGTGCTTTGGTACATTTTTTATCTCATTTAATCCCTTAAAATTACAAATTTCGAAAAATGCCTTCTTATCAGTGATGTGTGCAGTAAAACAAATATACATACCGAATTTCATTATTGTGGCGTCATCCGTGTTGTTGGTACCTTTTTTATCCCCTTTTCCCTTTAAAAGTACAAATTTCGAAAAATTCCTTTATTTTGCGATTCTAAGCATTTTGAGGGATGTACACACCGAATTTTATGGTTTCAGCTCCATCCATTTTATTGGTACTATTTGTATCCCTTTTTTACTCGATTTCATCCCCAAAAGGTACGAATTTTAAAAAATATTTTCTTGGGCGCGTTGAAGCTATAATAGATTTTTTTTTACCAAATTTCAAAATTCTAGTCCCAGCCGTTTGGTCATTGTGGTGGTACAAATTGTACCCCTCTTTAACCCATTTTACCTCTTAATAGTACGAATTACGAAGAACACCCTTCAAATCTGATATCTACGTGTAAGAGAAATGTACACTCCAAATTTCATGATTCAAGCTTCAGTCGTGTTGTTTGTACCATTTTTGTTCCTTTTAGCCCCATTTTACCCCCAAAAGTACGAATTTTTCAAAGGCCACTTTCGGGGATGCCTTCTTGCCGCAAGAGGAATACCCATACCAAATTTCAAGATTCAAGGCCCAGCCGTTTGGTCATTGCGGTGGTACCATTTTTATCCCTTTTTACCCCTTAAAAGTACGAATTTCGAAAAAACCCCGTCTTATCACACATCTACACTGTAATAGAATAGTATACACCAAATTTCATGATTCTAGCATATTAACATACTCCGGCGCTAAACAAAATTTAAGTCCTTCCGTACACATGTTCTCTGAGAGTGAGGGTATATATAAGTCAGTTTAGCCTACTGACGACTAGTTTTATTTAAATTAATTTATTTTATTTATTCAATTAGTTAACTATTTATACACTCCACGAGAGTATTATGTCTTTGTGCATTTGTTTGTAACACCCAAAAGGAAACGAGATAGACCCATTGTTAATTATACCGATCGTCTTAGAATCACTTTCTGAGTCGATTTAGCAATGTCCGTCTGTCTGTCTGTCTGTCTGTCCGTCCGTCCGTCCGTCCGTCCGTCCATCTATTCTTGTAATCACGATACAGGTCGCAATTGTAGACAGAACCAAATGAAACTTAGCACAACGATGTTTTTCGGGATAAGGACGAACGCTATTTAATTTGAAGAAAATCGGTTCAGATTTAGATATAGCCCCCATACGAATTTCACTCCCGATTTGACCCTTTTCACTCTAGATACCACATATTTCAACAGATCTAGATACCACATATTACAACAGATTTTCTTTAAAATTGGCAAAACATCTTAGAAACACCTGTGGTAAAAATGTGTTAGATCGGTTCAGATTTATATATAGCTCCCATACAAATGTCGCTCCCGATTTGACTTTTTCCGCTCTAGAAACCACATAATGTATCAGATTGTCTTCAGATCTGGTAAAACATCTTATATTTCCATTAGAAACACCCATGGTGAATATCGGTCAGATCGGTTCAGATTTATATATAGCTCCCATACAAATTTCGCTCTCGATTTGACTTTTTCCGCTCTAGAAACCACATATTGTATCAGATTGTCTTCAGATTTGGCAAAACATCTTATATTTAAACTAAGAACATCTATGGTGAAAATCGGTTCAGATTTAGATATAGGCCCCATACAAATGTCGTTCCCGATTTGACATTTTCCTCTGTAGAAACCACATATTGTACTCGATTTTCTTTAAATTTGGCACAACATCTTATAATCTTACTAGAAACACCTATGCAGAAATGGGGTAAGATCGGTTCAGATTTAAATATAGCCCCCATATAAATGTCGCTCCCGATTTGACTTTTGCCGCTTTAAAAGCCACATATTGTGCTCGATTGTCTTTAAATTTCGCACAACATCTTGTAATCTAACTAAACAAAACTATGGTGAAAGTGGGTAAGATCGGTTCAGATTTAAATATAGCCCAAATTCAAATGTTGCTCCCATAAGTTTAACCGATTTTGGCCAAACTATACATTTTATATTTCACCTATTTCGTTCCAGGTTTCAATATATCCTCATACAAATGTCCTTTCCGATATAAAATTTTTTGTCAAACACATACTTTTACAGGATACAAAAAACCTTCCCGTTTTCACTTTTTCACCGAATTGAATTGTATTCGGATTGAAAGTGGAGTGTATCATAGAGTCGGCCCCGCCCAACTTTAGCCTTTCCTTACTAGTTTTCCTTTATATTTAATTCCAATGCATTTTAAATGCTCCCCCATCCCTGTCACTGGAGCACTTAACACGTTTTCCTTACATTTTACGATTCCTGCGTGTTTTAAAAGACTGTTGTCGAAATGATTTCTGACATAAATTTCTTATTAATTTTTGCTTTCTCGTCAACTGTTTCAAGCAGTTTTTACAACACTGAGTTTGAGTTGTTGCGCAATTTTAACATGTTTTCCCTCCATATTCGGTTGTTAGCTTATTGTTGTTGCTGTTGATGCAGGACATGAAAATGCTGAAATGAATATTGAAGCGACTGTGTGTGCGTGTGTGTATGCTGTGTAGTTGGCACTCCTTGTTTGAGTCATTATTAAAAAAATGCAACTTAAGTCGAAAAATACGCTGCACAAAAAATGAATGTCATAAATAATCGGGTGGCATTGTGGACGAAAATGGCGAGGAAACAAATAAAGGAAGAGGACGCCAGAATAACAAGAGCGGGAAAGACGCGTGCAGCTAATGTTTAAAATTATAACAGCGAAAATCCTTTTTACAACCATTAAGGAGATTATGGTGTTGTTGCTGCTACTGCAACTGCTGCTGCTGGTGATGTTGTGTTGCACAACACTTCCTGAGTTAATTTTATTTGCACAACATATAGACAAACTGAGATGAACATTAAAACTACCATCAACAACTACGAATACGAACAGGATACTGCCAGATACGAGGATGGCATGAATAGATGGAGAATATTTCAGGGCCGTGCAGGGAGTGGTTTTAGAATTGTAAAGGCGAGTTTTTTTCCAATACTTTCCTCAGGATTCTGAAGCCTCTCCAGACCACTTTAATCTTTATTGAATGACAAGGTAGTTGGGTAACAGAACCTAGACTATTTTTAACTTTTCAGGCCTTTCAGAAGAAGAAAGGTTCTTTTCGTGGCTGTGTTAAATTAAACTAGTAAATCAAAAAAAAAAAAATTTTCAAATCCATGCTTTATGCAAGCAGAATTCTATTGGGCCTAGAAATTCTTTTCTAGTTATCTTTTGTAGAAGGAAAAATTACTGCGTTATCAGGAGCAGAAATAATAGATTTTTAATTTGTGGTTTGTATGGGAGGTACCACGCCCCTTTGTCCATTCCCGCTCATATTTGCAGCAGCACTTAAAAAATGCACACCAAACCGACGTACCAAATTTTGTTCAAATACCGTTATCAGGAGCAGAAATAATAGATTTTTAATTTGTGGTTTGTATGGGAGGTACCACGCCCCTTTGTACAATCCCGCCCATATTTGCAGCAGCACTTAAAAAATCCACACCAAACCGACGTACCAAATTTTGTTCAAATACCGTTATCAGGAGCAGAAATAATAGATTTTTAATTTGTGGTTTGTATGGGAGGTACCACGCCCCTTTGTACAATCCCGCCCATATTTGCAGCAGCACTTACAACATGCACACCAAACCGACGTACCAAATTTTGTTTAAATACCGTTATCAGGAGCAGAAATAATAGATTTTTAATTTGTGGTTTGTATGGGAGGTACCACGCCCCTTTGTCCAATTGGTCAAATTTTTCCATTTCCTTGTATTGTCATCGAAAATGATTAAGTGTGCAAAATTTGAGCAAAATTGGTTGAGAAAAAAGCTTTCAAAAATTGATTTCAAATTTTGTGGCACACAAACATATATAGAAAGTAACCTTATATAAAGCATGGAAAAAATTGTACACACTTTCAATGAATTCCCTAGGCATTATTCTATCCCCTCCTTCTTTGAATCCGATTTCGAGAACAAAATCAAAATCACCCGCTTAAAATCGAGCAACACTGCCAACAGCCAACTTAAAATAAGTTTCGGCACGATTTTACTGCTCGTTTTTACACATTTTGGCAAACAACCTTGAACTGTTTCCGAGTTTATTTTCCATGACGCCATGGCTGTTTCATGTCGTTTGGGGGGGAGGGAAGATTTTCAGATATTTTTGCTGCTCTACTTGTGAAAAAAACGAAACTTTTTTCGATTATTAATTAAGCATTAAAAAAGAGCAGTGTGCAATGTTGCAAGGAAATAAGTCAGTTTTGTCGCTGGCTGTTGTTGCAACGTTATTGGAGTCGTTGTTGTTGCTACATCAGTGCTCATCTAAATTTGTATGCATCATTTACCGCTGACAGTTTACTATAGTTGCCTTTTTCTTGGCTTCGTTTAAAATGGCACTAAATTCTCAAAATTCCTTTTGTTTCAAACAATAAAAATTGGCACGGCCGAATTTGCCCGGTGGAATTTAAAGGTATGGCCGAAGGACATACAAATAGAAGTACAAATTGATATTAGGATAGACTCTTATTTTAGCCGTTTTTAAAAAGTTTTCCAGATTTAGGGTATATCGTGTTATCAAATTCCACCATATCGCCGTTTATATATTTTTGCATCTAAATTCAGGCTAAAATAAGACTAAACGTTGGCTGTAAATTCAAAAATTCTAAAAAGTGTCTTCAGAAAAATCAGTGCAACTTTTTATCATATAGAGAATGCTACGATTTTTTTGACATATGATTGCTGACTTTTTTAGAAACCCTGATAGAGAAAGTTGAAATAAATGCAATTGCAACCGCGAATTTTGGATTTTTGCAACAATCGCAGCTTATTTCGCGACTTACTATATACATGTTACAAGCGACATTGGTTCTTAATACACATGCAAAACATCTGCCGGGTCCGTTGGATAAATGGCGAGATAATTACAAAACAAAAATGTCATGCATACAAAATCATTTTAGCCATATCTCCCGCGAAAATGAAAATTTTGCAAAAATATCCAATTTGTATTTTTTGTTTACCGTGCTCTACCGAAATAACCACATTTTTTGTCGAAAAAGATCGATTTTACAAAAAAACATGGACCAATTTTAACGCCAGTAATTTTGTTGTATAAGATGGCGTGTAATTTTGCTATTAAGCGGGAAGATCGTTATTTACAACTTTGGTGTCTTCGGAGATCCCCACTGAAATTTTCCGCCAAATTTTTTCGTAGAACATTTTAATCCTTAAATGGCCTTTTTTGAAAGGATTTTTTTTATTTCCTCGAAAAAAGGATCAAATTGACCCATAAAGAGAGAAGCTGGAGGGTTAAGATCTTCCACAAAAATGATCCCCATAAAATTCCACAATATAGTTCTGACAATAAGAATTCGCTCAGACATTGACTTACAACTCATTTTTCGCTTAGTATAATGATCCCTTCGACCAATAAATGAAAACTTTGACCGGCGATAAAAAAGAAACTCAGACCAGCTGGACTATAAGTTTATTCTACAAAAATGATCTACTCAACAAGGCCTTTCGGAATTATTGGGTCGCTAGCCTGTTCCATTCAAAAAGTCTTAATTTGTTGGACTATGTAATTAGACTTCATTCAAATAGGGAATATACTAAGAAAGTATATTGTTTTTTGGACCGAGTCATGGTATGATTGATGATGCATTTTATGATTCAAACTGCAGCCGCTTGGTTGGTACCATTTTTGCCTCCTTTCTCCCCGTTTTCCTCTCAAAATAACAAATTTCGAAAAAATCCCTTATTCTAGCTAAATCACCTTTCTGTTCAAATGTAAAAATTTTACAAAATCATTTATTTTTAGTGTATAAGTGGTCAGAGAATGTACCCACCGAATTTTATAATTCTAACTGCATCCGTTTTGTTGGTAACGTTTTTATCCCCTTTCGTCCCATTTTCTCTCTGACTGTAAAGCCCTGTATGTTGTGCTAGACGCAGTCATACGAAATACTGAATTTCATGATTCTAGCTACATCTCTTTTCGTTGCACTATTTTTATCCCTTTTTGGTCCAAATGTACAAATTTTACAAAATCATTTACTTTTAAGGGTCTAAGTAGTCAGAGAACTGTACAGTTGTTTTATTTGTACCGTTGTTATCACCTTCCATCCCATTTTCTCTCTGAAAGTAGAAATTTTGAAAAATGCCTGTATGTTGTGCTAGACGCAGTCAGACGAATTAGCTAAATACATTTTCTTGGTACCATTTTTATCCCTTTTTCCCATTTTGTCCCAAATAAACAAATATTACAAAATCATTAATTTTTAACGTCTGAGTAGTCAGTGGGATGCTCACACCGAATTTTATTATTCTACCTGCAGCCGTTTGATTGGTACACTTTTTATCCCCTTTCGCCCCATTTCCCCCTAAAAGTACAAAATTCGAAAAATCTATTTATGTTGCACGTCTGCACAATGAGACTAATGTTAAAACTGTATTTCCTGATTCTAGCTACATACGTTGCCTTGGTACCATTTGCATCCCTTTTTTCCCCATTTTCGTCGAAATTTAAAAATTTTACAAAATCATTTATTTTTAAGAGGGATGTACTCACCGAATTTTATGATTCTATCTGCAGCCGTGTGGTTGGTACCATTTTTATCCCCCGTCGGCCCATTTCCACATAAAAGTACAAATTCCCTGCATGTTGAGCGTCTACACAGTCAGAGGAATGTAATGTAAACTGAATTTCATAATTCTATCTAGGTCAGTTTTCTTGGTACGATTTTAATAACATTTTGGCCCTAAATGAAGGAATGTGTTGCGAATGTAAACACTACCCACTCCAGTTATCTTGGTACGACGTTTAACCCATTTCACCATTTTAGCCCTAAATATAGTAATTTGGTAAAATCATTTGTTTTAATCGTCTAATTAGATGTTAGGGCGTTTTACTCACAGACGACTTGACCTGGGGACAAAGAAATAATCGAGCTAGACCCACCTTTAAGTATACGAATCGGCTTAGAATCACCAGCTGAATCGATTTAACGATGTCTGTCTGTTCGTCCGTCCGTCTGCTGTCCATGTAAGCTTGTTCGCACTCTACAGGTCGCAATTGTTGTCCGATTGTCATGAAACTTGGTAGAAGTTATTTTTTCTGGCCAAGGACGATCGGTATTGAATTTGGAGGAAATCGGTTCAGATTTAGATATAGCCCCCCATACAAATGTTGCTCCCGATTTCACTTTTCCGCTTTAGTAACCATATCTTGTACCCGATTTTCTTTAAATTTGGCACAACATCTTATAATCCAACTAGAAACACCTATGCTGAAAGTGGGTAAGATCGGTTCAGATTTAGATATAGCCCCCATACAAATGTCGCTCCCGATTTGGCTTTTTTCGCTCTAAAATCCACACCTTGTACCCGTTTCTCATAAAAATTGGCACAACATCTTATAATCGAACTAGAAACACCTATGCTGAAAGTGGGTAAGATCGGTTCAGATTTAGATATAGCCCCCATACAAATGTCGCTCCCGATTTGACTTTTTTCGCTCTAAAATCCACATCTTGTACCCGTTTCTCATAAAAATTGGCACAACATCTTATAATCGAACTAGAAACACCTATGCTGAAAGTGGGTATGATCGGTTCAGATTTAGATATAGCCCCCATACAAATGTCGCTCCCGATTTGACTTTTTCCGCCCTATAAAGCACACCTTATAATCAAACCAGAAACACTTATGCTGAAAGTGGGTAAGATCGGTTCAGATTTAGATATAGCCCCTATGCAAATGTCGCTCCCTATTTCACTTTTTCCGCTTTAGAAACCACATATTGTACCCGTTTTTTTTTTTTAAATTGTCACAACATCTTATAATCTAACTTAAAACACCTATGGTGAAAGTGGGTAAGATCGGTTCAGATTTAGATATAGCCCTCATACAAATGTTGCTCCCGAATGTTAAACCGATTTTGGCCAAACTTTACATATTATATTTCGCCAATAAACATACAAGGTGAAAGCGAGTTAAATCGTTCCAGGTTTCAATATACCCCCATACACATCTCCTTTCCGATTTAACATTTTTTGTGAAACACATACATTTACAGGATGCAAAAATCCTTCCCGATTTCCAGGCCCGTGCGCAGGATTTTCCCCTGGGGGGGTTTTCATCTACACTCATAAAAAATGAGTTAAAATTAACTAAAATTTAGGAAACCAAGTACATTTTTACTAAATATAAGTAGAATTTTTTCTGAAATTTTCCTAAATCAAAGTAAATTTTTCCTAAAACCTAGTAACTTTTTACTAAATTTAAGCAAAACTTTCCTAAAACTAAGTAAATTTTTACTAAATCTTAGTAAAATTTTGCTGAAAATTTCCTAAAACTAAGTAAATGTTTACTCAAATCAAGTAAATATTTTCTCAAACTGAGGACATTTTGGCTGATTTTTTCCTCAAAACGAGTAAATTTGTACTTAAACTGAGGAAAATTTTATTTGATACAAGGAAAAAGGTGCAATTAAAATAAGTTCAATTTAACTAAAAAAACAAACAAATAGTTTTGCTTCAGAGTATGCAAAACTGATACAAACAATGACAACATGAAATATTTCTCAAAAGTTTCATGATACATCTGCCATAAGGAGTTGAGCTATTAAACAATTTCATTAATACTTAAATGTATGAAGAACTCGGTATAAATTTCAGTAAACATTTAAACTTAATTTTAGAAAAAAACTCATTTTAAAGTTAACATTTCCTAAATGGAATTTTTCCATACAAAAAATTTCAGATTTTTTCTCACTTAAAACATAAGTTTGAATTTACTCAATGTAAGAATTTTTTATCAGATCCAAAGAAATGTTTTTAAGTAAATCTACTACCCTTTTTCTAGTAAATGAACTATTTACTATGGCTTTGAAAGAAGGAAACTTTACTCATACTTAGTTAATTTTCCAACTTTTTAGGACATTTTTACTGGAACGTTTGGAAATCACTCATATTTTATTGCCGGATCTTCGAGAAATATTTTGATACATTCGTCCGACAGACATTGTCGACAAAATTGCATTTCAGTAATCCATCTATCAGTACACTCAAAGGAATATGTCAGTAAAAGAAAGCAGAAAGTCTACTGAAAGATCAGATTTTCTGCTGTTAAAAAAGAGACAGCAGATTTGTATCTGCTGAGATGGTAAACAGCTGTTTGCTGTTGTTAGCAATTATATGATACGCATTTGTCCCAAGCTAATATCTATTTTTATATTTTAATTAACAACAGCCAATTTTAGCAGACTGCAAACTCTTTAGCAGTGTGAATGGTGATGTAAGATTGCACAAAACTGCAGTTATGCCAAAAAAACAGCTGTAATAGCAGAAAAGTGTCTGCTGATAGGCAGCAGACAATCACGGCTTTTATTAACAGACTTGTTCTCTAAGTGTAGAACTTTTTTTAAATAGTTGCTTGATAGTTGCATACATACATATCGAGGGCTTATATTCATAAGACGCTTGAACAAAAACATAACTTTTCAGGAGAGCGAAAAAACTGATTTTCTCCTTAATTTGAAGAGAAATTATTATTCGTTCTTCTACAGTTTAATCTAAAAATGATTACTAATTGCTACGATTAAAAAGTTTTCGAAATTTCCTATTATTCGCGGTTTCATGGTTCATAGCCACTTTTGTATGTTTAAAATTGAGCACTATGAATGTTGAAATAAGAATAAGATTTATTGTAAACTACATAACTTTTTTCATGAAATCTTGGCAATGTTGTATAGAAAACGCATTTTCTGTGATGTAAACAGCGAATTTAAAGATTCCAGCTTCATCCGTCAGATTGGTCTCTTGTAACATATATGTAGCCAGTAGCGAAAATCGCTGCAATTGATGAAAAATCCTAAATTCGCCGTTGCAATTCCTTATATTTTAACTTTCTTCATTCATAATTCTGAAACTTTTCATACACAAATATTCTCTATGAAGTCAGCAATCACATGCCAAAGAAATATTTGGTTTCTCAATATAATAAAAAGTTACGCCGGTTTTTTTTTTCTAAATATACTTTTCACAATTTTTGACTTTACAGCCACCATTTTTCCTAGTACGATAGTACGATATGCCCTTAATCTAGAAAAATGTTTTAAACAAAAGCGTTGTAGCGAATTATAACCTTCGGTTTTATGCTATTGAACTATTTTATTTCTATTATTTTTATGTTCATAGCCACTTATGCAGTCACAAACTTACGTGCGAGGGATGGCCAAATCAGAAAATTAAAAAAAATGGGTTTAGAAAAAAAATCTCAGTCCAATCGCAAATGTTACATCTTAGCGCTCTACAAGCATCAAGCAAATTATTTGCTTTCACGGTTTTGTTATTAAATTTCCACACTTTTATTGCAGTAGAGAATTAAAAGTTCATAATATATAGCTCTAGTCGAATGTCAAGAAGTGGTATCGATTAATAAAATGAAAATTTTCCGAACAATTTGGTGTCCATTAGCGAAATTAGCACTACACAATCTTGAAATTGGCACAATTCGTTTAGTTTGTTTGTATTTTTCATAACCTTTGTCCAAAATTCAAGAAAGTGTCCAAGATTTTTTATGTAATTTTCATGATTTTACTGCAAAATTACCATTTCAGGCGAGTTATTTTAAAAAGACCTTAAAAATTCTATATTTTATTTTTCTATTTTTCTATTTGTATTTAGAAAGTCTAGAAGGTATTAAAAAGTATATGTTCGAAACCTCTCCGGGGGGGTTGGAACCCCCAAAACCCCCCCCCCCCTGCGCACGGCCCTGCCGATTTCACTTTTTTACCGAATTGAATTGTACTGAGATAGAAAGTCCGTCCGTCTTTAGCCTTTCCTTACTTGTTTGGGAGATGCCCATATGTCCATACTTTGGTATAACCCAAATGGGGCCCATTCTGATCTATTACAGCTCTAGAAACTACATCTTACATCGGATCTTCACTTTTGCAGATCATGATATTTTTCAACTAGGAATACCTACCGTGAATCAGAAATATATAGGCCCATGTTTTGGACCAGGCCCAAAATGTTGTTATAGGCTCCCTTTTGAAATGTCGGTCCGATTCATCCTATTACTACTGTATAATTTGTATTTGTCTGTCGGATAAGTGGATCAATTACCATATTATTAACCATATACGTTAAATATGACTAAAGATGAATTTATAGTAACTGTATAATTTATATGAACTACATAAAATTGCTCCCATGAAACTTTGGTTGAGTAATCAAAGCGAGGTACATACGCAGGGAGTGGTGAAGGGTATAATATAGTCGGCCCCGCCCGACTTTAGCCTTTCCTTACTTGTTTTAATTGTAACAACCGCAACCCAGCCTACTATACATCACCAATGGTTGCTACCATTTTGATCTCAAGCAAAAATTTCGCAAAAAAAAAAAAACAATATTCTCACGCAGTAAGAGTATCTACGATCGAATTTATCTGATTCTCGTTGCCGGATTTTGGTAGGCACTATTTTTTATCCCTTTTTGGTCCTTTCCTCCTCTAAAAAGATGTTTCGAAAAATTCCATTATGACCTGTATCTTACTTCCTCTCGAAAAGTAATAAATAGTTTCTGCCACCTAGAAGAACAAAATCAGCAAATCTCTTTATGGTAAGCGTCTATTAAGCCAGAAGGATGTATAGACTAAATTTCGTGATTCTAGGCGATGTCCTGTTTCCTGTGTCTGTAACAGGACGTTATCCTGTCCAGTTTCCTCTAAAAAAGCAAAGAATAAACAAAATGACTTTTAATTATTATTTTTTATTTTAAATGGAGACCTTTAATTGGTACCATTTTCACCCCTTTTAGTCAATTTTACACCCAGAAAGTACAAATTTCGAAAAATTGCTTTATACCATATGTCTACACCAGTGGTGGTCACATACTGCGCTTGTATGTGAAGCAGAATAAAACGAAATTCAGTATTTTAAAACTAATAGGTTTTTATAGAATAAAGTATAAAATACAAGAGCCTAATGACCAAAAACAAAACCACACGAAGAAGCTTATACTAGGATGGGTTGCGGCCATGCAAATTAAAAAAATTCAGTCACCCCCCATTAATTCGGCCAATTCTAAGACAATAATAACAATTTTAATTTAAAGTGATTTCAAGGGTCTATTAATCAGAAAGAAATTGGACAAAATTGCAACATAAAAAATACAAGGCTTTTCCCTTGAATTTTGCATGTTTATCAGGAGAGTTTAGCTTTTAAATGGCTTGAAGCGAAAATTGAAATATTTTGCAAATCTGGCTGGCGACCTCACCATTTTATTTTCGCCACCCATCCTGTTGTACTTGAGTCGACAGCGTAGGGACAGAATATTGGAAATTCAATTTTAGCCCTCCACTGGTCTACACGCCAGAGGTATGAGTAGAATAAATATAATGATTCTGACTACAACAGTTTGACCAGGACGATGGTATTATATTTAGCCCTTTTTTGACGCCATAAATCATATACGCCCGAAGACATTCCACATTATTAGCAGAATGACAGTAAGTGGAGTTCTAAAGTTGGTCCATTTTCATATATTTTCCACTTTGAAAGTACAAATTTCGTATGTCCCGCCAGAGGTATGTATAGACTAGATTTCATAATTCTCCCTACGACTGTTTGCCAAGGACGATGGTACAATTTTCTATAAAAATGTAAAATTAAAAAAAGAAAAACGTTTCTGGCTGCTGTTATTTTTATCCATTTTCCATATTGAAATTTAAAATTTTGAAAAAATTCTTTATGTCACGCGATTCACTTCTTTATTCTGTTTGGCCAGGTCTATGGCTATTTGTTTCATGTTACGACTAAAAGTAATTTCTTGTACCGCCTGCGCTATAAAATTCGTGATTCAGAATGGTGTTGATCCCCTGAGCCATCCTAGAAGTAAAAGTAAGGTAAGGCTATAGTGGGTAATTAATCCAATTTTCCGCCAGATATTCTGATTAAAGTAAATATAACATGATCTGGAAAAATTGATTAAGATCCAATAACAAATACAGATTATACAACGGTAATAAGATAAATCGGATGGACATTGGCAGGGGGCCTATAACAACTCTTGGGGCCTGAGCCAAAACATGGGCCTATATAGTTCTCATTAAGGGTTGGTATTCCTAGTTGAAAACTACAATGATCTGCAAAATTTGACCAAGATACCATGTAAAATGTAGGTTCTAGAGCGGCAATAGAGTAAAATGGCGGCCCTTTTTTATGCACTCAGAAAAATAGCATTCCTAAATTTGAGTAACATCCATACTCCAATTTAGTTCAACAATTTTACTCCAGTTTAGTAAAAAATTTCCTTGAAAATAGGAAAAATAACTAAGTATGAGTAAAGTTTCCTTATTTCAAAGTCATAGCAAATAGTTCATTTACTAGAAAACATTTCATTGGATCTAATAAAAAATTCTTATAATTGAATAAATACTTGTGTGGAAGAAAATTTCAAGGTTTTAAGTAAGAAAAATAAGAAATTTTTATTAAAAAAATAGTTTTTTTCTTAAAGTTAAGTTTACTGAAATGTATACCGTGTTCTTCATACATTTAATGAACTTATAAAAAATCACTTCAGTTTGTTTAGAAAATTCTTGAATATTAATCTAAGAAGCAACTCTCATTCGTTTGCCAAGACTTATTTCTTAAATACTTCAAGTATTATTCTGAACAACCACTGCGAAATTTTCCTCATTTTAAGTAAATATTTACTTGATTTGAGTAAAATTTTACTTAGATTTAGTAAAAAATTACTTGGGTTTAAGAAAAATTTACTTAGTTTTGAAAAATTTTATTTGAATTTAATAAACAGTTTGAGTAAATATTTACTTGGTTTGAGGAAAATTGAATTAGAATCAAGTCCAAAGCATGTACTTTTTTCAATGAAAAGTTTGAACTTGATATGAGGAAATATTGCTTTAGTGTTATACGAAGTTCAATTGTCCTAAATTTTAGTTCATTTTAACTCGTTATAGGGTTCACTTTTTTTCTGAGTGTGGGGGTTATACAAAAATATGGACCCATATATTTGACTGCAAAACATGATAATCTTCTGATGTCAGCTATGGCTTCTAGAGTGGTAAAAGTAAAAAATGAAGCCCATTTGTAAGGGCGCTACATTAAAAAGTGGACACTTTAAGATCACTTTCAAAGCAGGTAGTCTTATTTGGTGATCAGCAAGATCCAATGTTAATATGTGGGTTCTAGAATTGTAATAATGAAAATTGGAGCCCGCTACATTAAAAAGTGGGCCCTTATAGATCACTTTCGCAGTAGGAATTCTTAGTTGAAATATAACATGATCTGCAAAAATTATCAAGATCCCATGTAAGATGTTCGTTTTAGAGCGATAATAGTGTTAACTGGTGGTCCAGTTATGAGGGCGCTATACCAAAACATGGGCCCAACATAGTTAGCTTCCATTGTTGGTGTTTTTAGTTTAAATATAACATGGTGTTGGAAATTTGATCAATATCCGATGTTAAATATACGTTTTAGAGCAATAATAGTTTAAATCGGAGCTACATTTGTATGGGGGCTATAACAAAACATGGACCCATGTTACCCACTTTCATGTTAGCTGGTTCTAGTTAGGGTCTGCATTTTACCGTACTTTTTATTTCACGGAAAACGAGAATTATTTTTCAATTTCCGGGGATCCCAGGACAGCACGTCAACATACTGTTTACCATGAGTTAAGCTTATTTTTTCCAATGAAACATTCACATTTATTAAAGTAAAATAAATAATATATATATATATATATATAATAAAGCGCAATGTGAGATCAATTCAAACATCTTTTCAACGATCGTTCACATTAATAGTGAGTAGAGCATTAACTGAAATGTTTGTTCTTTGTCCTGTCGCTTTAAATTCTTTATTTTTGGCGTTCGGATACACGCCCAAAATCTATTTTTCCCCGATTTTAATTTTTTTCATATGGAGCTTGACAGGAAAAATCCGAAAAAGTGGATTTTGAGTCTACATCCGAACGCAGCTTAAAAATATTTTGTCATTCAACTGCAATATTTGACATACCTGATTAAAAGTTATGTTATCTAAATTTGTAAATTTGTATACAACATTCTTAATTTTATTGTGGAAATGATGAAAAATATGCGAAGAAATATGTAAAATTTTCTACTGAATTCCCGCGGGATTCCCGTACGAATTTCCCGGGATACGGGAAATGAAAAATGTGCGAATTCTCCGAAATTTTCCCGCGAGAAATCCCGGAATGCAAACCCTAGTTCTAGTTCAAATCTAACATGATCCTGTATTTATCCTATGTAAAATGAGTATTCTACAGCAGTAATAGGGTAAATTGGAGGTATATTTGTATGGAGGCTACATCTAAATCTGAACCAACGGACGGACAGACAGACATCGATAAATCGATTCAGATGGCGATTCTAAGCCGATCGGTATACTTAAAGATGGGTCTAGCTCTAATATTTCTTAGTGTTACAAACATTTGGCGGATAATACCCTATTCTACGAAGCGGTGTAGGGTATAATTATGTGGATCGAATCCATAAGAACGAAGAGATGGAATTATTTGAAAAAAGTCCCTACCGAATTTCCTATTCGGCTGAACCCTGCCACTCTCTCTTACAAACTTATAGTTTTTTCATTCACTTTTCCATTAGTTTTTCTTTCTCCCCCACCCAGTTTTTACGTGCGTCCACAAAGTTTACCATTTAATGACGAGGGGAGCTGTGGTGAGAAAATTCACTGACAGCCACATGATAAATGAATCAGAACGCAACGGTAACATGATCTTTAAAATGTTTACTCCAACAAATATCCAACCACCACCACCACCACCTTTCTGGGCAAAGAAACATCTCCACTGCCCTGCTCTTGGACGAGAATGAATGTGAATTGGTTGGTTGGCTAGCTGGTTGGTTGACTGCTGCCGCTGCTCCTCTTGTTGTGCATCACCTTCTGCTGGCAGCTTATTTTGCATGACTTTGAGTCTGCAGCTCAACAAAACTAGTTTACATGGTTCATTACGAACGCCATGCAGTTGGGAAATGTTTGCCATTTCGTTACAACTTCTAGAGGATGCCTTAGTGTCCTGGCCGAAAAAAAAACAGAAAACCTCGAATAAGTTTAGGGTGAGGTTGACGCATGTTTTTGCATCTTAGCTTAGATGCTACAAATTGGCGAAGCTACCTTGAGTTTTTGAGCAGTCGGAGGGTTAGACACTGAAGCACATGCCATGGAAATTGTCACGTTTTCTATGAGGAACATTTTGAAATGCATTTCGTGCTCTTGGCTTCGCAAAGCTGCAGCAAAAATATAGCATAGGGACGCTTCGGTTCAAATTAAATTGAGGCTGAATGCCACAAATGCTCCGTTAATATTACAAATAATATGAAGAAGGAAAAATAACCCCAACGTATACACACACCGCCCGAATGGGGCACACAGATAGTCATTGTCATTTGTAGTCAAGTACTTTGCATAACTTTCACCACACACACCCACCCACGCACACACACTCAACAATGACTTCCATCGGCCAGGACATCGTCTTCATGTTCACCGAACGGCGTGCACTTCCTTAATAAGGTTCACTTGCTGGCATAATACCTCAACCCGTAAACATGCTGCATCTGTTCCAGTTGATGTTTGCTTTGCGTTGGTTGGCGAGGCATGGCGGCGTGGCAGACGCACCGTGGTTTCGCAGCCACCTTTTTCGGGGGGATATATTTTTGCTGTTTTCACGATTTGAAAGATAAAGCTCTATTTGTATTCGCAGTACACAAATAGGAGTATATGGCCGCGTTTGCGCCTGGAAGCGGAGGTAATCTTGTAAACCAACGAGAGCGGTGATTATTGGAAGAAAGTGGTAATAATTTGTTTGCAAATATTTGTCTATTTTTGCAAAAAAATCAAAATTATTTCGGCATTCTAAGCTCGAAAACTATATCATTTTCTCGAAAATGAGTTTTTGATGTCAAACTATTCTCTGATTTGGTTGTCATCTGGCATATAAATTTGGAGAAGATTTTTTTCGAAAGCCGTTTTTCAAACATTTCTAATTTGGCTAACACTCACACGTTAGTTTGTGACTGCAAAAGTAGCTATGAACATAAAAATTAAATAAATAACATAGTTAAAACCGTGGATTGCATTCCACAGAGGCTGTCGATTTTCGTAGAAGTGCAGTAACATTACAAAATAATTTTATAAATAAATACAATATTATTATTATTTCAAACCTAGCTTATAAGGCAAGGCTACCAATACGTTTATATCGAAATAATACTTCAATTCAATTCAAAAAGTAAAAAAATGTTGGTAGATAATGTGTGCTACAATTAGTTTTATTTCCATCCTGTTTTAATCCCAAAAGTACAAATTTTGAAAATCCATTATTTCAAGTACACAGTACAAGATAACCTAACTTCATGATTCAACCCATTTTTGTCATAAAAGTAAACAAGTAAAAACAGCGTTCTCCATTACAGGAAAGTATATATTTTTTTAATATAGCCAAACCATAGCAAATACAAATATTGAAAAATTAATTTTTTAAATAAACTAGCTATTTGTACCCGGTGTTGCACGGGTTTTCGTCTTCCTATGTATGTAACTTTGCATGCTCGCAATTTTTGTTTTGTATATTTTTACTTCTGTAAATTAGTTTAAATTAATACTTATTTAATTAAATTGATAAGTTACGTTTTTAAAATATAAAAACTTCATGAATATTTAAGTAATTTTTTCAGTGTTTCTTATAAGAATAGAAACAAAATAAAACATTTAAAAGAAACATTTATTAGAGAGTTAATTAATTATGGTAATTATTTCTATGAATGTATTTTGTATCTATTAGTTAAGTTAGTCCGTATTTCATTGGAGTGCTTCGGGATACACGATATTTACAATTTTTCCACCTTGTTCAAGTAAAGTTTTTGGGCTCGAGAGTAAGCTACATACAACTGACCATGTGAAAAACATGGATTTTACAGATTCAATCCACATCGTTGCTTCAATGACGTTGGGCATTAGTCACTTGACAAAAATTCTAGTACAAATGCACAATCGAGGAATAACATTCCTTAGGAGAATTATAGGTGAACCAATTTTAAGAGTTAGCATATGCGGCGGAATTCCTGGAAGGTCCAAAGAATTTAGAAATTCAATTCGATAGTTGACAACTTCATCCGCATTCATGATACTGTCTATCCATTTGTAATGTGTGCAATCACCTAGAAATTTGTTCCAGAATTAAATTAATGATTGCATTAACATCGTTGTTTTTTTGCAGCCAATATAGCACTTACGTCCGTGCTATATTGGCTGGCAACCACTCTCTGTTTCCATAGTTTGTGGTAATTTGTGGGAAGACTTTCTCGATGAATTGATTCCTGAATGACATTTTTTGAAAATGTAATACTCCTTTTAACTGCATCAACTGATACTTTTCCATTACCAACATCCAGTAGATGTTTCGAAAAATTAGCTGCACAGTCAGTGTGATGCAGACGTACACGCATATTGTGGTCAGATTAATTTTTTGTACACATCACCATCGATGCGGGTGCTGATTTTGGAATTACTGGAAGTAATCCGGAAGTCTCCAGCTAGTAAAATAAGAGTTCCACCTAATGGTTGTGTATTTGATATTAAACCTTGAAGTGTCCGGTCCAGTCATCTCACACAATCAGCTTGCATGTTTTGAGCATTTTCGCCATGCCTGAACTTTTGCCAATATTATCGACAAATTGCAATTCCATGGCAATTTCAACGCTGAATGTGCCGTTCGTCCTCCATCCAATAATGTAGCAGCAATACCGGGGGATCAATAGCTAATGATATCCCATTTTGAGAGCGGATGTGCGCTAATACCAAACTGATGAGAAAGGTTTTAATTGTACATCGAGAAAAAGGCCGCCGCTGTCATTTGTTACTGCAGTTATTATTTTGTCAAAGGCCACTTGTTGCTTTGCAATTAATAGAGGATTTTTGTTGCGACAAACAAACGCAAGTCTTCAACATTGAATTGCCGTTCTCTTGGCAAATCTCGATCAGTAATGTCAATGGTAGAACGTTCAGGCACCACCATTCCATGTTGATTAAGAGATTTATTGCTGATGGCTAGGCATATGTCTTAAATTTTTATCAGCGTATCGTTGAAAATGTTAAATGTGCGATAGTGATGCTTAATGTCCTCACTCATGTCCTCTTTGAATTTTTCCCACAGGTCTTTTGGGTTAGATGGCGAGCAAGTTCTTAATATCGTCAGTTTCTGACACGCCTCTCTCAACTGCTCTTAAATTTGAAACTGAACTGGGTCCTCTCACGTTAACTAATAACATTCTGCGTTGTTTGGGTGTACGGTATAAACATGCCCATTTGTCGTGTCTTCCCCTATTACAGCCAGAAAACATACCCTTTCCACAGGCTAGATACAGTAAAATTTTCAAGAGAATCCGCCATTCGTTACGTGTTTTGTGATAATTTTAATATATAGTTGGTGTGGGCAGTCTCACGTCCTTTGGTATCATGACCATTGTATAGTAACCATTCAGAAACTATCCTCTGTTCAGAAGTTAGTCACAATAAAATTATCAAGAGAATCCGCACTTCGGAATGTGTTTAATGATAGTTTTAAAATAATGTTTGTGTGGGCGGTATATCCTGGAACCATCCCTTGCCCAGAAGTTAGCTGCTGTAAAATTATCGAGCGAATCCACCCATCGGTATGCTTGTTGTGATAGTTTTAATATATTTTGTCCTATCATGACCTAAAATATCCAGGAACCATCCTCTGTCCAGAAGATAGATACAGCAAAATTTTCAGGCGAATCGGTCCACCGGTTTCGGCTTAGAATCACCAGCTGAGTCGATTTAACGATGTCTGTCTGTCCGTCTGCTGTCCATCCAAGCTTGTTCGCACTCTACAGGTCGCAATTGTTGTCCGATTGTCATGAAACTTGGCAGAAGTTATTTTTTCTGGCCAGTGACCATCGGTATTGAATTTGGAGGAAATCGGTTCAGATTTAGATATAGCCCCCATACAAATGTCGCTCCCGAATTGACTTTTTCCGCCCTATAAAGCACATATAGTACCCGATTTTCTTTAAATTTGGCACAACATCTTATAATCCAACTAGAAACACGTATGCAAAAATTGGGTAAGATCGGTTCAGATTTAGATATAGCCCCCATACAAATGTCGCTCCCGATTTGACATTTTCCGCTCTAGAAACGACATATTGTACCCGATTTTCTTTAAATTTGGCAGAACATCTTATAATCCAACTAGAAACACGTGTGCAAAAATTGGGTAAGATCGGTTCAGATTTAGATATAGCCCCCATACAAATGTCGCTCCCGATTTGACATTTTCCGCTCTAGAAAAGACATATTGTAACCGATTTTCTTTAAATATTGCAGAACATCTTATAATCCAACTAGAAACACGTATGCAAAAATTGGGTAAGATCGGTTCAGATTTAGATATAGCTCCCATACAAATGTCGCTCCCGATTTGACATTTTCCGCTCTAGAAAAGACATATTGTAACCGATTTTCTTTAAATTTTGCAGAACATCTTATAATCCAACTAGAAATACGTATGCAAAAATTGGGTAAGATCGGTTCAGATTTAGATATAGCCCCCATACAAATGTCGCTCCCGATTTGACATTTTCCGCTCTAGAAAAGACATATTGTAACCGATTTTCTTTAAATTTTGCAGAACATCTTATAATCCAACTAGAAATACGTATGCAAAAATTGGGTAAGATCGGTTCAGATTTAGATATAGCTCCCATACAAATGTCGCTCCCGATTTGACATTTTCCGCTCTAGAAAAGACATATTGTAACCGATTTTCTTTAAATTTTGCAGAACATCTTATAATCCAACTAGAAATACGTATGCAAAAATTGGGTAAGATCGGTTCAGATTTAGATATAGCCCCCATACAAATGTCGCTCCCGATTTCACTTTTTCCGCTCTAAAATCCACACATTGTACATTGTTTTTCTTTAAAATTGGCACAACATCTTATAATCGAACTAGAAACATCTATGGTGAAAGTGGGTAAGATAGGTTCAGATTTAGATATAGCCCTCATACAAATGTTGCTCCCGAATGTTTAACCGATTTTGGCCAAATTTTACATATTATATTTCACCAATAAACAGACATGGTGAAAGCGGGTCACATCGTTCCAGGTTTCAATATACCCCCATACAAATGTCCTTTCCGATTTAACATTTTTTGTCAAACACATACATTTACAGGATGCAAAAATCCTTCCCGATTTCACTTTTTTACCGAATTGAATTGCAATGAGAATTGTTTGGGTGATGTCCATATGTCCATACTTTGAAATGACTTTGGTATACTACTGTATAATTTGTATTTGTCTGTCGGACAATTAGATCAATTACCATATTATTTACCATACTCGTTAAATTTGACTGAAGATGAATTTATAGCATATAAATTATATGAATATAATTTATATAATTTGTATGAACTACATAAAATTGTTCCCATGAAATACCTGCGTTTAGTAATCAAAGCGAGGTACATACGCAGGGAGTGGTGTAGGGTATTATATAGTCGGCCCCGCCCGACTTTAGCCTTTCCTTACTTGTTTTTAATTAGCTTTTTTGCAATTAGCTTTGAAAAATGATATCCTGTAAGCAATGTCCATTTTCTGCTTCGAACATAAGTGCTCTTTTTAGCATATTTTCCATAACAGAGATTGAGACACCACTATCATTTTCAAAAAAATATGGGACAATTATCCTTTCGGAGGATACACCGCACCAAACAGTATACTTAAATGGGTGTGATTGTCGCTGATGAACTGCTCTTGGATTTTCCGTAGCCCAATTCTTACAGTTTTGCTCGTTGACATACCAATTTAATAGGAAATGGGCTTCATCGCTCATTACCAAATCGTGAATATTTTGAATTGTGAATTGTAACTGTTGGTTTGAAAAATAAAATTCATTTTTTTTGTTCATTGTTCGATCGTGTAATGACACAATGACATAATTAATTCCCCAAGTCTCCTTCACAAAATGCTGAAAAAAAACAAAGAAGGAATAATATTTCAAAAAGTTATAAAGAATTCAAACGATATAGTTCATTCTGTATAAGAGTTTAGATGTAAGCATCAAGCATGTAATACTACAGTCAAATGAAATAAAAAGAATAAAGACAACCGAAAACCATTATCGTCACCTCTATTATCTCCAAGTCTACCCTCCTACATATACAAATTTTATGTAACGAACCCAACGACAACGGCGAGCTTATCCCAGCTCAATAAGAGGAAAAATCTTCGTTTCAATGTTTAAAACATTTAGGGTAAATAGTACTATCAAATTCCATCATTTCGCCGTTCATAGTATTTTGCTTCCCAAATTATCAGGCTAAAATAGGTTAAAATTGCAAAAAATATGCTTTTCTTCTTTTTGCTGGAACGAAAAAATCATAACAAGTAGAAATAAGTAAAATCGTCCTTATATACCCTCCACCATGGATTGCATTCCAAGAGGATGTCATGATTATAGTCATTTGTTCGCTAATAGTTTTATTAGGTTAGGTTGAAAAAGAGAAGTCCCTCTAAACCATGTTGGTTGAGGGTGACTCATACCCAAGGGTATACACGTAGGACAAAAAGTCGGCCTGTTGTGCGCTCTCATAAAGAAACCGAAGGGGGAAGTTTGGAAAAAGGTCAACCATTTTCTCTATTTCAGAAATTCCGTGTCGATCATGAAATTCCTTAGTTGCGATCATCCTGTGTTCCTGAGGTGCTTCTGGTTAGGTGATATCGACCCTGAAAGGCATTCATCAGAGTCCGACCGCCCAATGCGTCGTAGATGTGATCTCTGGGGTAAGTGACCAGTGAGAAGCCCCATCGAGCTGCTGAGTTCGATTTTGCTCAGCCTCATCAGTCGTCTGGTTTCGCTCTAATTGGGACCAACCCATAAGACTTTAGTCGTACCGCCTGCCGTTGAAGAGTCCCAGATTAATCTATGGGCCGCGGTTGCCCACTTCCCTAGCTCAATTTTCGTTGCCTGGAAAGGCTTGGTACCTATCAAGTTGACAGATTCGGGGCTAGATCCTCATGTAGCCACTTCGTCGGCCTTTTCATTACCTTCGATCATACATTATCCTGGCACCCATATGATTTCCAGTTGCCCTTTGGTGGAGAATTTTTTATCTCCTCCTTACATTCCAATATTGTTCGCGATTTCACCATGGGTTTTGTGATCGATTTAATCGTAGCTTGGCTATCCATACAGATACTTATATTCCCATCTCTGCCCTGTTCATTTAACCATTTCACACAATCCGTTATCACCCTAACTTCTGCTTGAAATACCGTGTTATGGTCTGGGAGGCGGCATGATTTTTCGAAGGAAGTACGACTTTCGAAAATCTCTTCATTTTAATTACGTACTTATCATTCTAACTGTAGCCGTTTAGTTGGTACCATTTTTATCCCTCTGTTCCCATTGTATCCCTTGGAAGTACGAATTTGGAAAAACCTTTTTATTTTTCGTATCTACGCAGTCAGAGGAATGTATACTCATTTAGTTGGTACAATTTGTATCCCCTTTCCATAGACGTACGGACGGACATGGTTAAATAGTCTTAGAATTTTATGACGATCAATTAAATATATACTTTATAGGGTCTCAGGCCAATATTTCAAGGTGTTACAAAGGGAATGACAAACCTGGAGGTGGAACGTATAAAAATAAAAAAAATATTTTGTAATTGTAATTTAGAATTTATTGTATTTTTTATTTATTAGCACTTATCCGAACGAAATTTCAAAACCACTGTGTCCCTTCTGATTGCATCTGGTATAATTTAAAAAGTCCTCTTACTTTTCACTTTTACCGAGCATACGTAGTCATACCCTTGACTACGTTGTCCTTTCCCTGTTCTGTTACGCTCTGTTGTTGTTATTTGTTGCCGCGTGTGAAGTTGCATAACCTTCGTGTTCTTCAAGAGATCATTAGGAGTCCATTAGTCATTAGAAGTTATGAAAGTTGTAACACGAAATTCACAATGACAGCACTTGTGAGTTCTTTTTAAGGGATGAACTTTAAACTCACTGTCCGTTTGTGCGGACGCAGTGGAGCGGAGCGTAGCGTAGGTTGTTGGACCTAAAGTTATGCACAGAATGTCAAATAACCTGTAGTCATTTCGGTGCACCAGCAGACATTTAACTGGTTAAATGTTAAAAGTTCTTAATTGAAATTCATAACTAAATAAAAGTAAGCCTTTTTCGTCGCTTTTCCCGGCCAGAGGCCAACGTAGTTTAACCACCACCTCAACGCACAAAGTTGTTGGTTTGCCAGTCCAAGCATTTAAAATTGTTGCATTAAGGACATTAAGGGAATTTCTCGTTTTTTGCAGGATACAAGGGAGCAGCACGGAGCTCTCAGAAGTAGTGATTGCTTAGAGTGGCGTTGGGCGGACTAAGAAAAAACAGATATTAAATTGTGAAGGAAAGAGTTTCAGATTATATTTTCATTTTGGGGGATATGAAGTGGAATTTGATGAGAAGTTTTCACGTGCAAATCGCGAATTTATTAAATATAAATTAAAAAAATGTAAATTACACAGTGTTACAAAAAGAATGAAGTAGAAACACCTGGGAAGCGACAACATTTTTCTGGGAATTCATTGTTGTATACAAAAATAGTCTATTTGTGATGTTTCTCTGGACACACCCAAAATATTGATTTAGGGATAAAACCCCAGTTTTACGTACCCGTAACTTAGTTGACTGGCAACCGAGTTTCAGTTTCGCACCGAATTAAAAAAGTAGAAAAAGAATACTTTAGAATTCTGTGTGTATTTGTCCAGCAATCACTTTTGGCAATGTTACACTAGTTTGTAAGGTTTATGAATTTATTTAAAAAGTATGTTTATTAAGTTCTTGAAGTTTTCATTTAAAGCATTTTTGTAAATATATAAGTTTTGGTCATTCCATGTCAAAATTTTTTGAATTTGCATTTATTAAAAAAAAATATTTTTGTCACTACTTTCAAACATAGGTATAAATGAAAATAAAACGAAAATAAAAATTTCGGAAAATCTAATCGATAGATACCGTGACATTCTAAATTTCCTTTATAACAAGGTACAAATACATTAGGAGTTACAGGCAATTGAATGGACACAAAAAAATACTTCGTCTCTAGGTCAAGTAGTCTGTGAACTAAACGCTACTGAAAACACCTCTAAAAATAAAACCTAAATAAATAAAATAAACGGATTTTTCGAAATTCGTTGGGGTTAAAATGAAAAAAGGGATAAAAATAGTACCAACCAAATGACAACTGCTTGAGTCATGAAATTCGGTATATACATTCCTCTGATTGCGTAGACACGAAATTAAAATATTTCTTCCAAATTCGCACTTTTCAATTGTACGACTTACTAGAATGATGAAATTCGGTGTATACATCCCTCTTATTGCGTAGATACGTAAAACAAAGAGATTTTAGAAAGTCGTACTCTCAAGGGGGTAAACTAGGAAAAAGGGGATAAAATGGTACCAACGAAATGGCCGCATCTAGATCATAGATTTCGGTGTATACATTCTTCCAATTTTTTCCAAATTTTTAATTTTTACTTTTACAGCAAAAATTGGTTGAATCGTGAAGTTAAGTTATTTTGCCCTATGTACGCGAGATTTTCAAAATTTGTACTTTTGGAATTAAAATAGAATGGAAATACAACCAACTATTGCACCTCCTGCCTACCAATATTTATGGTATTTAAGCTTTTTTGAAAATATAAATATAAGAATATTTATTTTTTGAATTGACTTGAAGTATTATATATATATATATATATATATATATATATATATATATATAGTGTAAACGTATTGGTAGCCTTATCTTATAAGCATGACTTGAAATAATAAAAATATTATATTTATTTATAAAACTATTTTTCAGTATTTGTATTTGTTCTGGTTTGGCTATATTAAAAAAATTATATTTTCCTCCTTGAAAATCGACAGCCTCTGTGGAATGCAATCCATTGTGGAAGGTATATAAAGTTCGGCCCAGCCGAACTTAACGCCGTTTTTACTTGTTTTATGTTGCAGTTTTGTCCAAAAATTTTGATTTCTTTTATAAGCATATCTCAAAATTTTACTAATTGTGGTCCAAGTGTTGTATTTGCAAATAGTAAAAAAATACTAGAATTCCCAAAGTGGGGCAAATGTGTTCCAAAATATGAGATTATTTACTAAACCAACTATTTGCCGCTTTTAACTGTTTTCATGAATTAAGTAGAATGGAATGGTCAAATCATGATCATGTCTTTTGTAAATAAATTTGCATTCTGTTAAATATATATGCAAAATGGTCTTGAGCCAGGACAATATCCCAGTTCAAATAAAATTAAAAATTATTCTCAAAAAAAAATTAAACAAAACATGTTTGTATATTGAGTTATAAACAACGTATATGTTTATATATCATTTGAATATTTTAAGTTTCTTCTTTTTAGAAAATGAAAATGGGTTGGTATTTTGACTAAGTTATGTCTTTATACGTGCACAAAGGTACGTAAACCCGTTTTTTACCCGTAAGACAATATTTCGGGGGTTTTATAAAAATATCACTTCCCAGAGTTTTCTACTGCATTCTTTTTTGTAGCGCTTTGTTAATAATGGACACAACTGAACAGTGATAACGCCGACCTATTTTGGGGCAACGCCTTAAACTAATCAAAGATTCATTTTAGACGGGAACTTCCAGAACTTTATTGATGCCATCTTAAAAGAAGTATTTTTAATTCGATCACGTTTATAATTGTTTTAGACTAAGTACAACAAACTTTTTCATGCAACTCACAGATACTAATAACTATTCAATTTCAATGTTGACAGAATCGTGACCCACTTCAAAACATAACTTTTCAATATTGTTACACCGATCAATGTCTCTCCGAGTGTAGATCATTTACAAAAGTAGATATTTTAGCAAATGCTCTTACTCCGAAAATAAGTTTTTGAAGCAAACCCTTAACTTCCTCCTTTGATTTGACTTCGCCGTTGAAATTTTCTCATCGTTGGCAATTAGTGACTAGTTTGTCTCCATTTAGTGGATTCTTCGTGTCAGTTAGAATGATAGCGGTTAAGCCAAAAATCCAAAAAATTTAGATATGGCAACTTTTGTTTTACTTTGATCAGATCTCTAATTTAAGAACTTTTATTTTTGACATTTATAAAAAAATGTACCCTTACACCGACATTACTCAGTATATGCACACCAATGATTTTAATGTTAGTTTGAAAGTGGTCTAAATCACACTCTATCCACTAATATTGATGTGTGGTGATGTAAACAAACATTTTTTATTTATAATGTCCATTTTTGTTGATTCAGATAATTTGAATAACATAAAATAAAATTATTTGAAAATTAAAAAAGATGTCAATATAAATTTTCTGGACGAACAACGTGTATATATTTTTTTAATAAACTATTTTGTGTTTTCTTTCATTTTCAGTACGTCCTCTGAAAGTAGTTGTTCCCTTAGAGGTACCCACGTTGTCGATTTTTTTATAAAAGTTCGATATAGTAGTAGGATATACTGTGAATTATACCACTATCATTCTAACTGGCACATATATTATCGCATGAAGTCAGAGCAATGTATACTCAGAATGTTATGACACTACTTGCGGTCATTTGATAGGTACAATTTTTATCCCCGTATTGCACTTTACCTTCCTAAAAATCAGATGAGTGTATACACCGAATTTCATTATTCTAGGTTTATCCCTTAAAAGTACGAAAACTACTTTTATAATATTTATCTACTAAATTGGAGGAATTTACACACCGATTTTCGTGTTTCTAGCTACTATCATTTGATAGATATCATTTTCCATTTCACCCCCTACAAATAAGTACATACCAAATATCAAGCAAATATAAACAGACATATTCAAAAACAAGTAAGGAAAGGCTAAAGTCGGGCGAGGCCGACTCTATGATACGCTCCACTTTCTATCCGAATACAATTTAATTCGGTGAAAAAGTGAAAACGGGAAGGATTTTTGTATCCTGGAAATGTATATGTTTGACAAAAAATGTTAAATCAGAAAGGACATTTGTATGGAGATATATTGAAACCTGGAACGAAATAGGTGAAATGTAATATGTATAGTTTGGCCAAAATCGGTTAAACATTTGGGATCAACATTTGTATTTGGGCTATATCTAAATCTGAACCGATCTTACCTAATTTCAGCATATGTGTTTCTAGTTGGATTATAAGCTGTTGTGCCAAATATAAAGAAAATCGAGTACAATGTGTGGTTTCTAAAGCGGCAAAAGTCGAATTGGGAGCGACATTTGTATGGGGGCTATATCTAAATCTGAACCGATCTTAACCACTTTCTGCATAGGTGTTTCTAGTTGGATTATAAGATGTTGTGCCAAATTTAAAGAAAATCGGGTACAACATGTCTTTTCAACAGGGGAAAATGTCAAATCGGGAGCGACATTTGCATGGGGGCTATATCTAATTCTGAACAGATCTTACCTATTTGCTGCATATGTGTTTCTAGTTTGGTTATAAGATGTTGTGCCACATGTAAAGAAAATCGAGTACAATATGTGGTTTCTAAAGCGGCAAAAGTCAAGTCGGGAGCGACATTTGTATGAGGGCTATATCTAAATCTGCACTGATCTTACTGAATTTCTGCAGAGGTGTTTCTAGTTTGATTATAAGATGTTGTGTCAAATTTAAAGAAAATCGGGTATAATATGTCGTTTTTAGAGCGGAAAATGTCAAATCGGGAGCGACATTTGTATGGGGGCTATATCTAAATCTCAACCGAATTGCCTCAAATTAAATAGCGTTCGTCCTTGATCCACAAAACTTTTTTGTGCCAATTTTTGTTATGATCGTACTATAATTGCGACCTGTAATTTGATTACAACAATAGATGGACAGACGGACAGACGGACAGACAGACAGACGGACATTGCTAAATCGACTCAGAAAGTGATTCTAAGTCGATCGGTATACTTAACAATGGGTCTATCTCGCTTCCTTTTGGGTGTTACAAACAAATGCACAAAGACATAATACTCTCGTGGAGTGTATAAACATGCTTAAATACTCGAAATATTAGGGCTATTTTCAATCCTTGTGAGGGAAAATTTTTTCACTCTGGACCGATTTCGTACCAGCTCATTTCATTTAGCGCATGCTAGCGTGCTTTCAACAGTCGGACGGACGGACGGACATGGCTAGATTTTATCACGATCAAGAATATATACTTTATAGGGTCCCAGGTCGATATTTCAAGGTCCCAGGTCGATATTTCAAGGTGTTACAAACGGAATGACAAAGTTAGTATACCCCCATCCTGGAAGTGGAGGGTATAAAAAACATTAAAATTACATAAATGAATCATGGGAAATGGTAAAAATTTTCAATTGTATAACTGGCAGTAGTTTTGTTTTTTGTACCAAATAACCCAAGTGTTCTGTATGAGTTGCCAAAGAACTTTTAAAGTTGTATTTCACCTAAGAAGCTGAGGTAAATTGTACGCTTTTCTTGTACAGGGTTTTCCAACAAGAGGTGATATTTTGAATCACCCTGTATTTCTGTAGCTGTCACTTTTGAAGCTTTTATTATTTGACATTTGACAAGTAGAAGCTACGCCATTACTAACAACTAAGGAAAGGCTATAGTCGGGCGGAGCCAACTATATGATGCACTCCACTTTCTATCCTATTACAATTCATTTGGGTAAAAAAGTGAAATCGGGATGGATTTTTGTATCCTGTAAATGTATGTGTTTGACAAAAAATGTTAAATCGGAAATAAAATCTGTATGGGGGTCTATTGAAACATGGAACGCTGTGACCCACTTGTATGTTTATAGGTGAAATATAATATGCAAAGTTTGGCCAAAATCGGTTAAACATTTTGGGAGCAACACTTGTATATATATAAATAAATGTATATCTAAATCTGAACCGATCTTACCCACTTTCACCATAGATGTTTTAGTTAGATTATTAGATATTGTGGCAATTTTAAAGAAAACCGGGTACAATATGTGGTTTTTAGAGCGGAAAATGTCAAATCGGGAGCGACATTTGAATGGGGGCTATATCTAAATCTGAACCGATCTTACCCACTTTCTGCATAGGTGTATCTAGTTGTATTATAAGATGTTGTGCCAAATTTAAAGAATATCGGGTACAATATGTGGTTTTTAGAGCGGAAAATGTCAAATCGGGAGCGAGATTTGTATGGGGGCTATATCCAAATCTGAACCGATTTGCCTCAAATTAAATAGCGTTCGTCCTTGATCCACAAAACTTACTTGTACCAATTTTTGTTAGGATCGGACTATAATTGCGAGCAGTAATTTGATTACAACAATAGATGGACAGACGGACATTGCTAAATCGACTCAGAAAGTGATTCTAAGCCGATCTGTATAACAAACGATGGATCTAACTCGTTTCCTTTTGGGTGTTACAAACAAATGCACAAAGACATAAATAATACTCTCGTGGAGTGTATAAAAATGGAACGATACACGCTTCAACAACGCATTGAAATTATTAAAATTCAAATGTGATTCAACACCTTGCGACTTCTTCCTTTAGGGCCACGTGAAAGATAAGTTCTACGCCAACAGCCCAGCGTCGATTCAAGACCTCAAAGATAGAATGCGTGAGGCTATTTAGGACATAGGGCAGTCACTTTGCGATTTGGTTATGGAAAATTTCATGAAAAGGATATGGTCCAGTAAGCGTGGTCGTGGTGGCCATTTGGCTGATGTTGTTTTTCATTGTTAACAGCATACCTTCCTCTTTATTATGAAATAAATATCCGATCATTTATCTCTAAAAAATAACAAAAATGAACTTTTAAGGGGCGGAAGGGACAAAAATGGAACATTTGTCAGAAACTAAAGCCAGGACCATAAATAAGGAACTTTTATTGGGACTAAACGGCAGAAGCTGGGTATGCAGACAAGCGAAATTTGTGATATTTTAGGGAATTTGGACAAAAAGGAATACACTAGTTTACACTAACTAAGTTGAAGCACGTCACACCCTTTTTCCGAAATGTGTACTATTTAGAGGACAGCTGGATAGAAAAGGATACAGATGATACCCACAAAAATTCGTAAAATTTACTATGTTCATCGGTTTTATAACGCAACATAAATCATTTTTTAGAATTTTACCTTTTGGGGCTTTAGTGGGACAAAAAGGGATAAAAATGGTACCAACCACGGATTGCAATAAGAATAGTGAAAATCAGTGTGTACATTCTGCTGAATACGCAGACGAGCAACATAAATACTTTTTTTGTTTTTTAAATTTTAACTTTTGGGCTGAAGTGGGATAGAAAGGGATAACAATAGTACCAACTTATTGCATCTAAAATCGTTAAATTCTGTTTTTCCATCCCGAAACTACACAAAAAAGCAGCATAAATAATTTTTCAAACTGGGATATTGTCCTGGCTCAAAATATATTTAATAGAATGCAAATTTATTTACAAATGGCATAGCCAGATCAAATCAAATATTGATTACAGGCCAAAAAAAAAAAAAAAATTTTTCGAAATTTTAGCTTTTAGGCGGGATTGGGACAAAAAGGGATACAAATGGTACTGACCAAAGGTTTGTAGCTTGAATAGTGAAATTTGGTGTGTGCATTTCTTCGATTACATAGAAACGCAACATCAACGATTTGTTCAAAATTTTTCTTGAATACCACAATAACACCTCTTGTTGGAAAACCCTGCCATCGCTATAGCCGGCATATATTACCAAGAAGGAAATATATTACCAGTTAGAAAGAAATAAAATTGTTTATAGACCACGTATGTTCGATAAAGTATTAATTAAATGAAATGTTTTTTTATTTTTCAAAATATTTTGGAAATCTTAAAATCCTATGCACGCACTTCTGCCACAGGCATAACAAACTAAAGACTGACTAGAAGAGTCTGTAATTATTAGCTTGAAAAAAGAAACAAGATATAATTATTTTATTTTTAAATTAACGTTCACCAACGAAAAAGTGCGCGATTATTTCATCAAGCGAAGCGGAAAATGTCATTTCAGCACAACACCACACACTTCGTAGCCACATCGGTACAAGACTCAAAGGCAACGCACTCAACCCACCAACGCAACAATTTGTGTTTGGTGCTGCTTTCAGCTCAAATGAGTGAGTGCTTTAGTTTACACGAACCGCCATTGACATGTGCTCGGCACCAAAACATCACATCACACATGGTTTGGCGGGCGGTGAAAATATAAACACAACATGTTGTGGTTGCAAGTGCATGCTGGAGGAAGCCGGTTTGACGCCGCCGTAAAGAAACTGGTATTTACTGTGACAAAAGAGTATGCTGCACTTACTCTCTTTGCACAGTTTCTCTCTCTCTCTGGGTTTGATGGGGAATGATAGGAAATTGAAACCAGAGTAACTGTTCCTTTTCACAAGGAATGGTGGCACCGACACTTGTGTTTTGATTTTTGACTGTTTCTCCGCGGATTTGTTTTGACAATTTCTTGATTGATTTTTCATTTGTGTCAAACAAAAACTTATGAAACTCTTCTAACGTAGATAAGTAAGTTTCTTTCTAAACTGGTCAGTGACCTGTCAGTATAGAACATGACGACTTTCCTTAATGATAGTCTTATAATTCCATCAGGTATTTAATCCAGAATATTTACATGGTACTACGGACATTTTAATGTTACGAAAACAAGTTAGTTGCTTTAGTTCTTTGTAAATGTGAGAGTGAACGGTTCGATTTTGCTATAATCAATCCTGCGGCACATTTTCTGTCCCATATTTAAATATAGTCAAACCGTAAAATTGATTATAGAGGAGAATTTTTAATACAAGTTTTTAAATCTGAACACTCAATATTTGTAGGGGGAGTATGATATCCGAGGCCCCAATATCTGACCACATATTTCGATAGAACACCAAAAAATAAGAACAAATTGGTTGGCATGTTATAGCGTTATTGGACGCTTTATTATGGCGTCAGACTCAAAATCGAAAATTGGAAGCAAAATAATCAAAAAAATATATCGGCAATTATTTTAGTTTCCGATAACTGCTTTAGTAATCAATTATCGAATGTGGAAATTCTATAAAAATTAAGAACTTTTTTATTTGAAGTAAAATTTTACAATATAGGGTGGGTCATTTCAAATTTCTGGTTTCATTGGAAAGACTGAACTTTGCCATTTAATAATGGAACACAATAGCATTCATATAACTTCCACTGCACTGGCTCGGCCTCTTCCGATTACCTTAATTTGTCCGCATAGCCCAAAATCCACACCAAACGAGTCGCTCGTTCTGGATACATTGGCTTATCAATAGTCTCATGTGGTTTCACTGAGCCCCATATGTGGCAATTTTGCTTATTGACATAGCCACGAGATGAAAATAAGCTTCATGAAGGCTAAATTGAAGGCCGATCTCTTCTCGAGCTATACGTCCCATTGTGCAAATGTCAAACATAAACCTGAAAATAAAAACAAGTAAAAAGGCGTTAAGTTCGGACGGGCCGAATCTTATATACCCTCCACCACGGAGTGTATTCCATAGTATTACCGGTAGATTAGAGGCTGTCGACTTTATAAAGAAGTGAAGTAACTACTAATATATATATAATACTGCAATTGTAATCAAAAAGTGAACATGAGGGAGCAATCTTCAAAAATGTTCTCTAAATAATAGGTGTATTGTCAGTCGTCATTAGAGAGAAAAAATTTCCCTCGGGGCATTTGCAATTTCTAGATTCAGCTACAAACAGAGTGACTGTATCATTTTGATAAGAAAAGTACAAATTTCAACACATCTAATTTCATGATTCTAGGTACTTCCGTTTGCTTGGTACCACTTTTATCATTTTTTAAAA
This sequence comes from Polietes domitor, assembly GCA_947397865.1. Lineage (NCBI taxonomy): Eukaryota > Metazoa > Arthropoda > Insecta > Diptera > Muscidae > Polietes > Polietes domitor. Next base: position 44,254,334 of record OX377618.1, on the reverse strand, counting down.
TGTTGACGCTAAAAGTACGATTTTGGAGAAATACTCATATTGTGCGTGTCTACGAAGACAGACGAGTACAACCACTGAATTTCATGATTCTAGCTACAGCCGTTTGCGTGAAACCATTTTAATCCCGTTTTGATCATAAAGGCACGAATATTGAAAAATATCTTTATTTTTCGTGTCTACGCAGTCACAGCAATGTACACACCGAATTTCATTATTATAACTGCAACCGTTTGATTGGTACCATTTTTATCCCTTTCGCCCCATTTTCAGCCTAAAAATTTTCGAAAAAAAAACTTTGTTTCACGTCTACACAGTCAGATAAATGCATACACCAAATTTCATGATTTTGTCTTAAGCGGTTTCGTTGGTACCATTTGTATCCCTCTTTTCCAATTGCATCCCTTAAAAGTACAAATTTCGAAAAATCTCTTTATTTTACGTGTCTACGTAATTATAGCGACGTACACACCGTATTTCATGTTTCTAGCTGTTGTCGTATCAAAGGTACTATTTTTATCCCTTTTGTCCAATTTCATCCCCTAAATATTTTTTGTACTTTTTTGTGATTACACGTTACTGGAGGAAGGTACGAAACAAATTTCAAGTGTATAAAAATCGGAAATTAAAAAAAATGCTTAAATAGTCTAAATATTAGGGGTATTTTCAGTCCTTGTTAGTGAAAAATGCTCCCTCTGGGCCGATTTCGCCCACTTTCAATCCCAAGCGATCTGCAACCATAAGACGCATTTCGTTCGGAAGTTAGCGTGCTTTCAGCAGACAGACGGACATGGCTAAATCGTCTTAGAATTTTACCAGGATACAGAATATATATATACTTTATGGGGTCTCCATTGAATATTTCAAGGTGTTACAAACGGAATGACAAAGTGAATATTCCCCCATCATGGAGGTGGAGGGTTTGTTATTCTACCTTTCAAAGTCAAAGTAATCTGTAGTTCAATTTTAAAAATTTAATGAATGAAAAAGTTAATGTCTGAGAGAATTCTTATTGTAAGAACTATATTGTGGAATTTTATGAAGGCGAATTTTGTGAATGATCTTAACCCTCTAGCTCCTTTTGACCCTTTTTCGAGAAAATCAAAAAAGTCCTTTGAAAAGGGACATTTAAGGATTAAGAACATTTTGCAGGAACATTTTCAATGGGGTCATCAAAGACACTAAAGTTGAAAATAAAACTCTTCACGCTTAAATAGCAAAAATTCAAGCCATTTCGGGGAGTCCATAAAGTATGTATATATATTCTGGGTCGCGGTAAAATTCTAAGACGATCTAGCCATGTCTGTCTGTCTATTGAAAGTTCAGTAACTTGGAAAATTGGAATGTAAATCCCTCTAATTGCATAGATTCTTAAAATAGAGAGATTTTTAAAATTCGTACTTTTAACCAAACCGCTGTTGAAATCATGAAATTCGGTGTATAAATTCATCTGACTGTGAAGATGCAAATAAAAAGGACTTTTTCGAAATTTTTACTTCTAGGCGGAAAATGGGGATACAAATGGTACCAAGCAAACGGCTGCAGCTAAAGGGTGGTTAAATTTTAACTGCCGATGTTGATTTTGAATAACACAAATTATTTATTTATTATTTTTATTATGATAATATTGGTATGGTTCAATTATGTATGGAACAAAATATCGCCGCGACCTCGGCGGCACACCTCCATCCGATGATGCATATTTTCGATGACGCTGAGGCATAATTGAGGTTCTATGCCGTTAATGTGCCGAATTATCTCATCCTTTAGCTCTTGAATCGTTGCTGGCTTATCGACGTACTCCTTTTCTTTTAAATAACCCCAAAGAATGAAATTCAACAGTGTCAAATCACATGACCTTGGCGGCCAATTGACATCGCCACCACGTGAGATAACACGGCCATTGAATTTATCGCGCAAAAGAGCCATTGTTTCGTTAGCTGTGTGGCAAGTGGCGCCGTACTGTAGAAACCACATATCGTCCACATCCATATCATTTTGGAAAAATTACGGTCCAATAATGCCGCCAGCCCATAAACCGCACCAAACAGTCACTCTTTGTGGGTGCATTGGTTTTTCGATTATCATTCGCCCAAGTGCAATTCTGCTTATTGACGAATCCACTGAGGTGAAAATGTGCCTCATCACTGAAGATGATTTTGAACGCCCATTTTCATAATAAGCCTGAATAACTTTAACGCATAATCAAGAAATTGCAAATGGGGCTTGAGGGAAATTTTTCGTACCTAATAATAGGGCACATTTTTGAAGATTGTTGCCTAATGTTCTCTTTTTTGATTCCACTTGAAGTTTTATATTTATATATAGTAGAGGACGATTATGTTATAATAATGAAAAATCATAATTATACACTCCACGAGAGTATTATGTCTTTGTGCATTTGTTTGTAACACCCAAAAGGAAGCGAAATAGACCCATTGTTAATTATACCGATCGACTTAGAATCACTTTAGCAATGTCCGTATGTCTGTCCAAATATTCTTGTAATCAAATTACAGGTGGGAATTGTAGCCAGAACCAAATGCAACTTTGCACAACGAAGATTTTCGGGATAAGGACGAACGATATAGCTCCCACACGAATTTCACTCCCGATTTGACTCTTTTCACTCTAGATACCACATATTTCAACAGATTTTCTTCAAAATTGGCAAAACATCTTATAATTCAACTAGAAACACCTGTGGTGAAAATGTATTAGATGGGTTCAGATTTATTATAGCTCCCATACAAATTTCGCTCTCAATTCTCTCAGATTGTCTTCTTATATTTAGACTAGGAAAAACTATGGTGAAACTAGGTCAGATCGGTTCAGATTTAGATATAGCTCCCATATAAATTTCGCTCCCGGCATTAATTTTCCGCCCCAGAAACCACGGATTTCACCGAATTTCTTTAAATTGAGCATAACACGTTATACTTGTTTTCCTAATATCGTAGAAGCACTTCTATGTAAATTTGACAGTCTCTAATCTGCTGGTAATACTGTGGAATGCACTCCGTGGTGGAAGGTATATAAGATTCGGCTCGGCCGGTAATTTAAAAATTTACGTTATACACATAATTTTTATAGAATCGATAACTATGGAAATTATCGATTACCAGAAAAATTAAACTCAGAATTGCAATCAATAAAAAATACACGAATAGATCAATAAAACTGAACAATATTTTTATTAAGAATTCATGGATTCGGCTCGGCCGGTAATTTAAAAATTTCCGTTTAATAAAAATACACATAATTTTTATAGAATCGATAACTATGGAAATTATCGATTACCAGAAAAATTAAACTCAGAATTGCAATCAATAAAAAATACACGAATAGATCAATAAAACTGAACAATATTTTTATTAAGAATTCATGGATTCGGCTCGGCCGGTAATTTAAAAATTTCCGTTTAATAAAAATACACATAAATACATTAATATCGATTACCAGAAAAATTAATCGTACACCCTATACTCAGAATTGCAATCAATAAAAAATACACGAATAGATCAATAAAACTGAACAATATTTTTATTAAGAATTCATGAAGGGGTATATTTTAATATTATTAATTTATAAAACGCTTATTATAATCAATTATTGTTTTCAGGTAAAATATATAGAATTATGTAATTAATAACTTGTTGGATATTCCCTACGTTTAAGGACCTCTGAAAGCCGCTTTGGTATTGATTTTACTAATCTAGATGTTTCTTCTTTGTTTATTTTATCCCATTCTTCCAAAATAACGTATCCTTGGAAGTTATCGTATGTTTGTGTATCTTGCGCTCCAGTAAATCCCACAAATGCTCTATGGGGTTTAGATCTGGTGACTGAGGAGGTGATTTATGTTTGTGTTTGGTGTTATAAAGTAGCCACAACTTCACATTTTGCGCTGTGTGCTTCGGGTCGTTATCCTGCTGGAACCAAAAGTCTTCTCCTAGGTTCAGCTGTTACACACTTTGCTTCAAATTTCCTTCTAAAATGTTCATATAGCCTTACTAACCCATTGTAGACTCTATAAATGTCAATTTTCCGACCCCTTTGGCAGATATGCAACCATATTACCGCCTCCACCGTGTTTAATCGTTGGAACAATGTTTTCTTTATTTAGCGCAGTTCAACTTTTTCGCCAAACTAACTGCTTTCCTTTTATGCCGAAGTTGCAAAATTTGCTTTCGTCTGAAAATGTATTCATTAGCAAAATCCTTTCTTTTATGGTTTATCTCTAATATGTATGGTTTTCTGCGGGCTATACGGCCATGATAATCGGCTTTTTTAATATTTTTCTTACCGTATCTTCATGAATGTCTTTGCCAAAGGATTCTTTTATTTGAATGTCTTTGTCTAAGGATTCTTTTATATTTTCACTTAATTTGGAAGCAGTTATTCTGGGATTTTGCTTTACAAATGCCAAAATACTACCCTTTCAGCCAACTTTGAATGTCGCCCATTTCGAGGCTTGGACAGAATGGAACCAGTGGCTTCAAAGTCTTTTATGACATACTGGACGGAGGAGTGGCTTCTCTCAATAGTCTTAGCAATTTCACGCAATGTCTTTCCTTCGTCACGCAATTTTACGATAATTCCTCTTTCATCAGCACGAACTTCCTTTATTTTGGGACTATCAGTATGTTCCTTTCAGAATAGCCTGTTGTTTACTCAAACCAAACTTATTCAAAGCAATTTCCTAAAATTTCGTTTTTTAAAGCCACTTTACACACTTTTATGTCGTAAAATACACGTGGGATTCCCCAAAATGCAATTGTATGAATACATTTTCTGGTAGCATAGCGTGGTAATGCCGAATTTCTGTGCTGTAAAAAAGAGTAGTAAGAGAAACCGGTTTTGGTAACATATCTGAAATAAAGTAAATTGTACGACAAATCGATGGCAGAGAAAGGAGCCGAGCTAAAATCGTCGGCGGCGCAGTATTTTGACGGCTATCGGCGGCGGCTCGACGGCTGAGCCGACCCAATTTTGACTCGGCGGCGGTGTAATAAAATTAAATTTCAACAATTAAACATTTGCCTATGTGTTGGTATGGGCTTAATATATTCGTTCTAGAGTTTAAATGATTGCGATATGCCACAGAACTTATTTTTTTCATAATTGGATCCCTAAAATCGTCCCAATGAATTCTGCATTGTGTATTTAATATTGTGTGAGGTATTATACATGCAGACCAGGCCGACTTTAGCCTTTTCTTAGCCCTTTACTGTATGACATGTATGTATGAAAATATTATTATTACTAGCTTACAATTAAGGGACTTGATAAGGAGGCAACATTTTTATCCATTGGTTTTATTTAAAACAAGTAAGGAAAGGCTAAAGTCGGGCGGGGTCGACTCTATGATACACTCCACTTTCTATCCCATTGCAATTCAATTCGATAAAAAAGTGAAATCGGACAGGATTTTTGTATCCTGTAAACGTAAGTGTTTGACAAAAAATGTTAACCTGGAACGATGCGAGCCGCATTCACACGCTTTTATTATGGACATTTCTAGTTAGATTATAAGATGTTAGCGATTAGTTAGCGTTCGTCCCTGATCCACAAAATTTACTTGTGCCAATTTTTGTAAGATTGGACTATAATTGCGACCTGTAACTTGATTACACCAATAGATGGACAGACAGACGGACATTGCTAGATCGACTCAGAAAGTGCTTCTAAGCCGATCTGCATAATAAACGCTGGGTCTAACTCGTTTCCTTTTGTGTGTCACAAACAAATGCACAAAGACATAATACCCTAGTGAAGGGTATAACAAGTAAAGAAAGGGGCCGACCATATGATACACTCCACTTTCTCTCCGAATACAATTCAATTCGGTAAAAAAAGTGAAAACCGGAAGGATTTTTGTATGTTTCCTAATCATATGTTAATATGAACTGACCAAAATATGTGGTTTCTAGTAAACTTGGGAGCGAAATTTGTATGGGAGCTATATATAAATTTGAACCGATCTGACCCATTTTCACTATGGGTGTTCCTAGTTAAAATATAAAATGTTTTGCTATGTATTTTGATTACAACAATAGATGGACATTGCTAAATCGATTCAAAACAATGGATCTATCTCCCTTTCTTTTGGGTGTTACAAACAAATGCACAAAGACATAATACTCTCGTGGAGTGTATAAAAATCACGGATAAACACATGGCACCACCTTACTTGGTAACTAAGAGAGTAGTAAGCTACTTTCTTGTTAAGTGAGTAAATTCCATACAAATATTAAGCTAGTAAGACCAATCGAACAGACCTGTTATTTAAAGTTATCTCACCCTTACACAAGCCTATTCTCAGTTTGCAAGTATATATTGGAAAATTTGGTCTTCCCCAAAATGGCCAACATTCAGCGCCAGGTCCGGATGATATTACGATTTTTGCACATTCCACATTTTTCAATTCTTCGTCTTAAACTTAGTAATAGATGGTTCGTGTGTCATATTTAGATTTATTTTATTATTTTTGATGTGGCTTTTGAGCGTTTAGTTTAGTTTAGTTTTTGCTGCACCGTTTTCAGCCGTATTCATCGGCGGCGGCGTGGCTGATAGGAAAAATGTCGGCGGTGGCGCGCCGCTGACTTGCGCCACCTCGGCTCCTTTCTCTGATCGATGGTATAAAATTGGTAAACCACAATAATTTATTTATTTAGTTATAGGCTACACAAAATTTAATCTACGAATATTTATTCCGGAGGAATACATATGGTAATTGGATTTAATGTATGTACATTTATGAATATGATATTTTTACACAAAAAATGATAATTATAGGTCGTCAGCTTGAAATAGAAATAGAAAAAGAGAGATGTTCTAGTTTGAGAATGTTTTGTTACGTGAAGTTATAAACAAAGTTGCTGAAAATAAAATCTCTTTTTAAATTGTTTCCTTATTACATTTCCTATTTGTTGTTTTCTTCTTCTGTGACTTACTTTCTTTCAATTATTTATTAATGCATTTTTGTGTAACAGAAACAAACATGCACCGCCATATGTGGCGAAATTAGTCGCCCCGGTAATATTTAGCATTTTTCATCACTAAGCCAAAAAATGTCACTCTCTCACACATTCCTTTACACGGCCATTTGTGTTTAGTCAAGCACTCTCACTACTCTCCCACTGTTTGAGTTCTCAGGGCATTCCGTACGTCTCTCACTCTCACTCCCACTCCCACTTTGGTGCTCACTCGAATGTGTGCTGCTTATGGGAGGCTTGTTGCCGAAAGTCCAACTTGAATTGAAACACTCGTGGTGAAAGAGACTAAACATATTTGCTCTCGCAAGCTCTCCTCTCTGTCTCTCTTTCTCGCTCTTCCTGTCATTCCCCGTGATATTTTTGTAATTGTTTCACATGTATCCCAAAAAATGCGAGGGTGTTTTCATCACTTCGTTCCCATTCACGTGTGTTTACAAGTGAGGACGTTGCTGTTCTCTGTGCCGTGGCACCGTTGTTGTGATGGTTCGTTGGTTGTCGTTTTGCTTGTTGTTGTTGTTGCTATAAAACACACTCACACAGAAAAATTCGCCCTGCATGCCACAACATTCGAAACGAAAGTTTCAGTTCATATCGGGTTTTCATACGGTTTGGTGGTTTATGGAAATTCAAGCGCGCGCGTGCCGTTACAACCGAATTGTATATCAATTTTTAATTAAAAGTTCAACCGAAAGCAAAAAAAGGAGAAAAAATAAGAATGATGATGATGATGAAAGTAGATGTGAGAAAAGTGGCAAATGATTGAAAATTGAATAAATAATTGCGTTAAAATATGCAATGAATGGAAACATTCCATGGTGATAAGCTGTGCAAAAAGAGATGAGATAAAGAAAAATTGTGAAGAGATGATACAAAAAGTGAAGTTCATTACAAAGAAAAGTGAATTTAAGAAGTTTACAAAAGCTGTGTGAAACCTTTAAAATAAAAATTTTCTGTTTTAACTCCGATTTGGACTGTGGCGCAGCAAAAGGTAATAGCCGTAAACCATAAAGTATGCCACCCACCCGCACACACGTGTTAAAGCCTAAAAACAAACTTTGGAAATAAAAAAATCAGTGAATTATTAAAGAACACGCCAAAAGGCTGTGCAGCAATCCTTTAAGAGAATTTATTGGAAACCTCTTGGTACTTTTTTTAGCCAAGTGTAAACAAATCCCTTATTTATTCTTGTTTTTCGTTTTTTAATTTGGCTAAAAAGAAAAACTTTGGTGTCCTTTGCACATTCTTCGTTCGTCGTTTTCTTCGTGTCATTGGTTACTTCTGGTGGTCCCCCCTTTAAATTGTTTGACATAGTTTTCAACTACAGTTACAAACAAACAAACAACAACAAAGAGGGTGGCAAAGAAAGATCATTTTTCGAAAATTTCTTTCGTTCGGTTGTGTTGTGCTGTTTGCTCCGTGTATTTCCTTTCCGTGGCAATAAGTGTGGTCGTAAGCTAGGAATGAAAACAAAAACTAAAACTAAAGGAGTTGAGAACAAACAACAAAAACAATAACAATTGAACAGTGTGACCGAATGGGCAAAAGTGTGATCAATGATGCCAGTGATGATGGGTGTTGGTTATGTGGACACAAAATTTTAAGATAAATTGTGAAATTTTTGATGGCAGAACAACAACAACAACAACTGAATCAATCGCCCCTTTGGAGTACAAAAATATAAAGCTTTGCCGTTTCCTGGATTGTTTAGGGATTCAATGAGCTTTGCTATAGGCTAGTATTGCGACAATTTGCCATTTATTTCATTGGACCTGATCATAGGACTTAGACCATATTTACATTAGGCTGGGTCGCGGTCCATACAAATGGAAACAAAAACTTTCCAGTCACCCCACGAAAATTAAGTTTGGATTGTTTAATAATGATTTGCGCTCCTGAAAATACACCTAAAAATCATGTTTTTCCCGTGTAATTTTTGTGTGTTGCATCTTTTTAAATAATAGACCCCTGAAAGCATTTTAAATATAAATTTTGTTGTTTGTCTTAGAGTAACTTATTGGTCGATTTCAATTTATTTCCGATGTTCATCATTTAGGCATCATTCGAAAAATATTGTCTGCGACTATTTATTATACCCGACTATTTATTATAGTCCACGAAGTGGTGTAGTTAGTTTTCCGCCAAATTTAACACCAATAAATAATCGAGCTAGACCCACCTTTAAGTATACGGATCGGCTTAGAATCACCAGCTGAATCGATTTACCGATGTCTGTCTGTCCGTCCGTCTGCTGTCCATCTAAGCTTGTTCGCACTCTACAGGTCGCAATTGCTGTCCGATTATCATGTAATTTTGCAGAAGTTACTTTATTTGCCCAAGGACGATCGGTATTGAATTTGAGATTTAGATATAGCCCCCATACAAATGTCGATTTGACTTTTTCCGCCCTATAAAGCACATATAGTACCCGATTTTCTTCAAACTGTGCCTAACACCTTATAATCTGAATAGAAATACCTGTGACGAAAGCGGGTTAGATCGGTTCAGATTTAGATACAGTCCCCATACAAATGTCGCTCCCGATGTGACTTTTCAGATCTTCATCAATTTTTGCAGATCATTATATGTTTCAACTAGGAATACCTACCGTGAATGAGAAATATATAGGCCCATGTTTTGGCACAGGCCCTAAGTGTTGTTATAGGCCCACTTCAAATGTCCGTCCGATTCATCCTATTACCACTGTATAATCTGTATGTGTCATTGGATCTTGATCAATTTTTCCAGATCATGTTATAAAGGGTCCGCCAAATAACTTTTTTTGAAAATACTATAAAAAAACTACTGAATATTTTCTCAAATTTCTTTTTTTATTTGAAAGTACAATCCTTCCGGTTAATAATGGAAAATAATTTCATTCAAATGGCTGCCTCGGCTGGCCATGCAGTAGCCTACACGATCGGTCCAATTTTTAAGCACATTATCGATTGTGTGCAGCTGTATTTCACCAATGGCTTCACGAATATTGTCCTCTAAAGCGTCAATTGTCTCTGGCTTGTCGGCGTAACACTTATCTTTGAGGGCACCCCACAAATAATAGTCCAACGGTTGAATAGTTGAAAAAAAAAACGTTAGATGGCGGACCCTTTATTTACTTTACTCGGAATATCAGCTGGAAAATTGGATCAATTACTTTATTATTTGCCATATTCATTAAATTTGACTAAAGATGAATTTACTGTATAATTTATATGAACTACATAAAATTGCTCCGCTGAAATAACCTGTAATCAAAGCGAGGTATCTACGCAGGGAGTGGTGTGGTATATTATATAGTCGGCCCGCCCGACTTTAGCCTTTCCTTACTTGTTTTTATATTTAAACGTCCAATAGTTTATAGTATTTTTTGTGGATTTTCACAGTGACAACCGAAAACTTTTTCGTAATTGGTGGTATTATTTTATTAAAAATAAATAGCTGCAGTCAATACCTATCGAATGATGCCTAAATGATGAACAAAGCAAAGCTCATTTTAGTAAAAAGAGTTTGAGCCAAAATTGCTCTGAAAACCTTCGTCTGCATTTAATTATTTTCAAAAATGGAGTCAGTGACTTCATTTTTCGTCCGATATTTATCATTTAGACATCATTCGAAGGATATTGACTCCTTCTCTTCATTTCTCATTACACATCTTACAAAATGTTTAGAAGAAATATGAGTTTTAAGCTGTCATGTTGAAAAACCACAAAAAATTAATATAAAAGTCCAATAATAATCGAACAATGAGTTATTCTAAGACAAGAATAACAAGTAAGGAAAGGCTAAAGTCGGGCGGGCCGACTATATAATACCCTACACCACTCCCTGCGTATGTACCTCGCTTTGATTACTAAATGCAGGTATTTCATGGGAACAATTTAATGTAGTTCATACAAATTATATAAATTATATTCATATAATTTATATGCTATAAATTCATCTTCAGTCAAATTTAACGAGTATGGTAAATAATATGGTAATTGATCTAATTGTCCGACAGACAAATACAAATTATACAGTAGTATACCAAAGTCAGTTCAAAGTATGGACATATGGGCATCACCCAAACAATTCTCATTGCAATTCAATTCGGTAAAAAAATGAAATCGGGAAGGATTTTTGCATCCTGTAAATGTATGTGTTGGACAAAAAATGTTAAATCGGAAAGGACATTTGTATGGGGGTATATTGAAACCTGGAACGATGTGACCCGCTTTCACCATGTCTGTTTATTGGTGAAATATAATATGTAAAATTTGGCCAAAATCGGTTAAACATTCGGGAGCAAAATTTGTATGAGGGCTATATCTAAATCTGAACCTATCTTACCCACTTTCACCATAGATGTTTCTAGTTCGATTATAAGATGTTGTGCCAATTTTAAAGAAAAACGGGTACAATGTGTGGATTTTAGAGCGGAAAATGTCAAATCGGGAGCGACATTTGTATGGGGGCTATATCTAAATCTGAACCGATCTTACCCAATTTTTGCATACGTGTTTCTAGTTGGATTATAAGATGTTGTGCCAAATTTAAAGAAAATCGGGTACTATATGTGTTTTATAGGGCGGAAAAAGTCAAATCGGGAGCGACATTTGTATGGGGGCTATATCTAAATCTGAACCGATTTCCTCCAAATTCAATACCGATGGTCACTGGCCAGAAAAAATAACTTCTGCCAAGTTTCATGACAATCGGACAACAATTGCGACCTGTAGAGTGCGAACAAGCTTAGATGGACAGCAGACGGACAGACGGACAGACAGACATCGTTAAATCGACTCAGCTGGTGATTCTAAGCTGATCGGTATACTTAAAGGTGTTCAGAAAAAACAAATTGGACAAAAATGCAACATAAAAAAATACACGGGAAAACATGATTTTAGATATGAAGACATAAAATTGGTTATATCGGTCTATTAAATTGTTTTATAAGTAAAATCATTTGTGTGAAGACGGCATTCAATTATAACCATCCGTTCAAAATACGATTTTGCATAAAAATCCGCTGTCTACTAGTTACTGTCCATGCCTGTTGCAATAATCGAATAGTTGCGATAGCCAAACCCCAAATTGATCTTTGAGTAATTGTCTCAGACTAAACGCAATAGATTTATTGAACTGTTTACAACCTTTCGTTTGGATTTTTTCTGATTTATTAACAACATATTGCAACGGTATGCAAAATTTGGAAGTAGGCCAATTGTTTCTGGATAATTGAACCCTAATTATCCAGAAGCAATGAGCTCTTTGAAATTCTAAAAATATATTTTTCAACATTTCTTTCGACATTTTGTGACTGGATTTTGACAAATTGGATACCTGACAACTATTAATGTGTTATAGTTACCATATATATATATATATATAGTTCAATCTGCGGACCACAATTTTCCAAATAAGTTATTTAACGGATCACCGACAACAAAGTTAGTAGTTATATACTAGTAGTATGTATACACAACACAAAACAATCTACAATAATGTAACAGGAAATAAACTAAGCTAAAAACTATATTAAATGAGAATGACTATTTTTGGTGGAAGTTTACACCCTTTACTAATCTCTACTTAAAATACATGATATTAAGTTCCGTATCTCGATGATTTCAATTGAATTGATATTCATTTCTATGGCATCAATTCTAATAAATATCGCTGTAAATTTCCACACATCAGAGTCTGCTGGGACGATTATATGGCTTCATACTAATGTGCGGTCCTTCCAATTCAGCTTCGTCCTTGGTTAAATTCAAAGTATTTTCTTCTATCCAGAAAATAGAAAACGAACATTATAACTTTTGTATGAAGTTGCGATAATCGATGCCATAAGTTGTGCTTATAAAGACTCCAATGCTAATATTTGGTTCTTTGCAATCAACGAGCAGTTGCGATAATAGGTATTTGCGTTCATCGAGCTCGCACTGTACTTTGGAAATTAAAAGTCCTGTAAAAAAGAGAAAAGATCGCCAAGTGAAAAACTGAGTACACAGTTTTTTTACATGGTAGGCCTTTTCGATTGGGCTTACTAGCTTAGTATTTGTATGGCATTTACTCGTTTAACAAGAAAGTAGCTTGCTATTCCCTTAGTTACCGAGTAAGGTGGTGCTAGATTTTTATCACTGTCATATTTAAATAAAATCAATGGATACCAAATCAATGTGTGTGTGAAAACAAATTTTGAAAAAATAATTTTATGTTAAAAAATTGGGACTTAGCCTGGATAATTATCCAGTGTAAGACATATTTGTGGTTATCGAGGCTAAGTCAAAAAAAGTCAACTCAAAATAGTTGCTTTGAAAATTTATTTTGATACAAATATTTATATTGTAGTTGGCGACAATGTGAACAAATCTTTTTCTAATTTAGAGCAAAAAATTAAATTTTAATTAACGCTTTTGTCATCACAGCTTGTTATTCCGGCCTGAAGAAAACAGCCCTATTATCTCTAGTTTCATGTGTATATGTTCTTTTTTAGGTCAAAAAAGTACTGTCGTACGATGCAATGAAACGGATAATAAGTTATTCCCACATAAAAGGTATAGGGAAGATTTTTGGTCGCGAAATTGTCATCGCCTCTTTAATGAACAATACATTGCCAACACCGGCTGATGACTAGTTGTCCAATAACACTTGCTTTCAGCCCTACCAATACAAGTCCATCAGATCTAAAAATGTTAAACTTTGATTTGTTCGAGAAAATTCCCAAAACTCATTTGTTTTACTTTTATATTCCGTTTTCTGCTTTTTTGAAAACTTTCAACTTTTTACGAACAGTTCGAACATTACACCCGGCACTCTTGATGTTACCACGTACAGTGGCGACATCTTTCCCATGGTGCCGTAAATTCTTAATTTGTCTCTATTATTAAGCTTTGGAGGACGACCTCGTCATTTTTTATGGTTAATTTCAATTATTTTTCTTCTTTAAGCCGAATTATAATTCTTGCACTGTTGATTTCCCCTTATCTATACATTTAGCAGTTTCTAAGTAAGGTTTCCCATTTCGTGACAATTTATTATCATTTTTCCTTCTTCTCTTGACCACTCCATCGAAAAATATCTTTATTTCACTTCTTGCAATGATTCTTTTGCTGATTGGAAGTTTGGAGTGTAACGTTATATTCTTCAAAAGGGTTGTAAACAATGTCTAAGCTTTCCAAAAAGATTTTATCTGATAAATTATATGTAATTCAATTTTTATAAATTTTAGAAACCAGGAATTTTATTGAGTTAAAATATTTTTATATTTTTTAGTCTGTTTCGTTTATGTTTTTTGGTCTGTAACCAATATTTGATTTGAACTTTAATATTGTCCTGGCTCAAGACCAGGTAACTATACCTGCATATACACATACTTACATATGCAACTCAATGAGATGCTTGTAAGGTGGCATGTGTGCTACTACTTGGTGCGATTTTTTAAAAACGGATATTCGGCAAGTGAGTTGTGCTTCTCGATCGTTTGTGAGAATCATTTACTTAAAGAGGCCAGGTATGTTGTTGAAAAGTCGCTGCGAAGCCACCTGTGGAATCCTTTGACAGGGTGGAAATCATGATAGTGGTAGTCTGCAGCCATGTAATAAATGTCATCATGCCATTTGTAAATAAATTTATATTTTTTATTAGTAGTACTTTACACGTGAATATTCAAAATAAAAAACTATACATCACATTTATTGGTACGTAATTTTTGAGAAATTTGGGGAGATTCTTAATGACTTTTGCCGTTCACTGTAAATATATATAAATATATGTGTATTCGAATGATAACGCTCTCTAGAGAAGATCATCGATGATTATGTCAAATACGTATATGGCGAAAGTGTGTAGTTTAGCGTGGTTGTGGAAGAAGAAAAAACTTGATCGAATTTTGAATGAAAATTTAATTCATTTGAATAATGTATTTGCTATAGATTGCAAACTAAAATTTTAGATATATTTTCGATAAGTAATTTGTCGGTCAAGGACAAGAATAAACTGGTATTGCTATTATTAGCTCTCTCAAAAATTGATTCAACGAGAATCGGTCAACAATTTATAAAGCAAGTCTTCTATAAGTGGCCAATCAGTGGTGTAAAAAGCCTAAGAAAGGGCTGTAAATTCCACCAAAATCGACTCGAATTGATTTTCTGGTTCGTTTTTTCGATTCACAACTATTTTGGAATTTTTACATTAGATTTTGACCTTATAAAAAGGCTTTGAGACCTACTGAACTTGCAAAATAAACTAAACGTTGTTGAAGCTCTGCAAAACTCTGAAGTAATATTGACATACACAGACTAAAAATTCGTCTATAGTTGGATCTCAGCATTTTTTGATTGTAATAAAGGAATTAAAATAAAAACAGCTTCAATGTGCTTTTAAAGGTCAATCTAATTGGGCCTTTAAAATTAAGTCAAACTATTTCTTCACGAGTGCAAGTATGCGGACGGAAGGCTAAAAGCTTGTGTATAATAGTTTATATACCCAGCAATTCGGAGAAGTGAAATTACCGTGAAATTGCTCTCTTAACCACTGAATTCCTTTAGTTTGAAAGACTTAAAACTTAATTTTAAGCAGATAAATCTATATTTGCATTATTTCCATTGCTACTACCATCTCAACCAACCATCTCAGCTATCCTCTGTTGTGAGAGATGAATTAAATAATACTATTTATTGTTATTATTGAATTATTGATATTATGAAGTCCTAATAATTAGTAAATAATAATTATTTGAAGTTTTGATTTGTTTAAATAAATAAAATGATTACATAATTAAGCATTGTTGTGTTTTAATAAATAATAAAAAAAACAAAAAAAAATATTTTTCCCAAGCCACGATTCGAACCCGAGACCTTCTGGGTGCAAAGAGGACACCTTACCTCTGTGACTCAAACGAAGGAGTTGTTCCCACTCACTTGTGAAAATGATATTCCTAAAATGTTGCGTTTTTGAAAATTGCTCAAAATAACTTCCTCAAATGCGAATATGCGAATTGAGATTTTGGGATTGTTTTTTTTATAGGAGCGTATTGTGCAATACACGCCGATAAGATATATTCGAAGAGCATTATATACGGTTTGGGATTGGATCATAATATGATCATTATGAACATTTCATGTTATGATTACCCACCATCGTAATTTTCAACCATAATATGATGGCCTTCAATTATTTGCCTTAACAGTAATCATAGTATGCTAGCAGCAATCATATGTTTTCTCTGCGTGCAGCCTGCTTGTGGCTCCAGTAGCAACTATTCGGCTAAAAGACTTATCATGAGGCCATTCTAAGACCACTTTTTTGCTTGCCATTCTTTTATTTTGTTTTTCTATTTGATTTCACGCTTGAGTACTCATTTGTATGGAGTAATGACCCTTCGTAATCCCTCTAGCAAATCTAACTAATTCAATGTAATATTTATCGCGTTTAGCCTATTTTGTCCCACTGCCACTAATGGTGAGTGTTGGTGTACGAGTGACTATGTTTCACATAAAGTTCAAGGAACAATTTAAGTTTTTCCTTCATAGTTTTGTTTCGTTCGTTCTGTTGTTGTTGTTGCTGTTTGGTCTTTGTTTGGCCAAGCGAGGAGCTTCATGGCTACTCTCGATATACGCCAAGCATAATGTTTTCCACTAAATTGTAACGTCTGCTACGGCTCCTTCCGCTCCTTGTACGCTCCTCCTTTTTTTGGCCAACCAACATGCGACATTTAGGATTTAATGCTTGGTTGCCTCGGTTTGCAGCTGGAAAAAAGTAGAAAGTTGGTGTTTTTCTTTGCCTATACCGGCTTGTTGGTAAATACTGTTTTCGAACAGCAACAGCAGTTCGAAGTTTACGGTCTGTAGAAGTTGCTGGCGATATTTTGCTGCTGCTGTTCTGGCTGTGGCTGCTGCCTCCTTCCTCGCTGTTATTGCAGAGTTCATTCATTTTCGAGAGGATGACGGAACTGCTCTGGTTTTGACTTTTTCTATTTTCAGTTTATAAATAATATTAGGGTTGCATAGAGTTGCTGCTGCCGCTGCCACTCTCCCCGACATGATAACTTTCATGGCTATTTTGGTGTTGGAATATTCACATACTTCTACACATGAAATATTTAAAAACAAAATAATACAACGTCGGTCGCTATGCTGGATTAAAGCCGGATTGTGGGTTGAAGTGACCACAAGGTGGCGTTGACCTACATTGGAATGAGGAGCAGAGTGAGAGTGAATGTAAAACGGGGAAAAGTGCCAGTGCAGAATGAGTTGAGGTATTCGTTAACTTAAACTCCTCGGAAATCCTTTTTAATTGATGTTCAGTGCTGAGTTTAGAGCCTTAGAGCATACAAAGAGCCTTGTAGTTTAAAGGAGTAAATAAAATTCAAATTGAGTAATTTCTTCGTGTTGCTGTCTAGAAGACCTGGGAGTTACTAGGGAATTTGAAGAAATTTCTTATCCACGAAAACAAAAAATATTTAAAAACAAAATTAAATTAAATAAATTCTAAAATTTGCTGGAAAAATTAAAGAACAAATTTTTGGTCCATTTAACTAACTATAATTTATCAAAATATCTAAAAATTATAAGAAATGGTTGATTTGCATTTTTGGACAAAAAATTCGAATTCCCAAATTGAGGACAATATGTTACAAAGTTTGGGATTTTTACTAAAATGGTATTTTATTTATAGTTTCTATCTGTTTTCATGACTACTTTTAATCAGAATGACAAGAACTTGTATTTTTGCAAAATAAAAATAAAAATAAAAATAAAAATAAAAATAAAAATAAAAATAAAAATAAAAATAAAAATAAAAATAAAAATAAAAATAAAAATAAAAATAAAAATAAAAATAAAAATAAAAATAAAAATAAAAATAAAAATAAAAATAAAAATAAAAATAAAAATAAAAATAAAAATAAAAATAAAAATAAAAATAAAAATAAAAATAAAAATAAAAATAAAAATAAAAATAAAAATAAAAATAAAAATAAAAATAAAAATAAAAATAAAAATAAAAATAAAAATAAAAATAAAAATAAAAATAAAAATAAAAATAAAAATAAAAATAAAAATAAAAATAAAAATAAAAATAAAAATAAAAATAAAAATAAAAATAAAAATAAAAATAAAAATAAAAATAAAAATAAAAATAAAAATAAAAATAAAAATAAAAATAAAAATAAAAATAAAAATAAAAATAAAAATAAAAATAAAAATAAAAATAAAAATAAAAATAAAAATAAAAATAAAAATAAAAATAAAAATAAAAATAAAAATAAAAATAAAAATAAAAATAAAAATAAAAATAAAAATAAAAATAAAAATAAAAATAAAAATAAAAATAAAAATAAAAATAAAAATAAAAATAAAAATAAAAATAAAAATAAAAATAAAAATAAAAATAAAAATAAAAATAAAAATAAAAATAAAAATAAAAATAAAAATAAAAATAAAAATAAAAATAAAAATAAAAATAAAAATAAAAATAAAAATAAAAATAAAAATAAAAATAAAAATAAAAATAAAAATAAAAATAAAAATAAAAATAAAAATAAAAATAAAAATAAAAATAAAAATAAAAATAAAAATAAAAATAAAAATAAAAATAAAAATAAAAATAAAAATAAAAATAAAAATAAAAATAAAAATAAAAATAAAAATAAAAATAAAAATAAAAATAAAAATAAAAATAAAAATAAAAATAAAAATAAAAATAAAAATAAAAATAAAAATAAAAATAAAAATAAAAATAAAAATAAAAATAAAAATAAAAATAAAAATAAAAATAAAAATAAAAATAAAAATAAAAATAAAAATAAAAATAAAAATAAAAATAAAAATAAAAATAAAAATAAAAATAAAAATAAAAATAAAAATAAAAATAAAAATAAAAATAAAAATAAAAATAAAAATAAAAATAAAAATAAAAATAAAAATAAAAATAAAAATAAAAATAAAAATAAAAATAAAAATAAAAATAAAAATAAAAATAAAAATAAAAATAAAAATAAAAATAAAAATAAAAATAAAAATAAAAATAAAAATAAAAATAAAAATAAAAATAAAAATAAAAATAAAAATAAAAATAAAAATAAAAATAAAAATAAAAATAAAAATAAAAATAAAAATAAAAATAAAAATAAAAATAAAAATAAAAATAAAAATAAAAATAAAAATAAAAATAAAAATAAAAATAAAAATAAAAATAAAAATAAAAATAAAAATAAAAATAAAAATAAAAATAAAAATAAAAATAAAAATAAAAATAAAAATAAAAATAAAAATAAAAGTAAAGTAAAAATAAAGTAAATAAAAATGTCTACTGAAGTTTCCGATATAAACAAAAAATTAAGAAAGGTCTTATTCGTTTTAGTTGCAGGTATTTGGTGGACTGGCCAGTCGATACACCTGATGAGACCCTCTACTGATGAGAATATATCTTTGACCTAAATTAGAGTATATATGTACTTGTGACAGAGTTAACATATGACAAATGAGTATTACTAGCAGTGCCGGTTTTAAGCAAATAAAGTCGATACACTAAAAATCGATTTGTAACTTAAGAACCCTTTCATAAAAACAATGAAATCCTTCATTTTTATAAAATATCTTCAGAAATATTAATAAGAAAAATTCTTTCAGTGTACCTTTCAATGCCGATTTTGTACTTTATCTGCACATGAGGACAATATTGATTTTTTCTCTCAATGTAGTCCTGCTTTCATGAGCGAAATGTCATGCGGACTTGAATATCATTTCAAAAGAAACCGCCTGTAGTTTGTGTGGTCACCCACACACACCCCTTTGACTTATCATGGCCTAGTCCTCAAAGTTAGGTACAGTAACATTTTGAAGCGAATCGGCCAATCGGTTTGGCGTCCTATGCGTAACATACAGGCAAACAGACCCACATTGATTTATATATATAAATCTATTATGTGCAAATTATTTGTTGTTAGATTTTCTCAAGTGTTTCAGATTACCCACACACCCCCTAAAGATTAAAGAATCTATTATTTGAAACAATTTAATTTAACCACTGTTTGCTTTGAAACTTTATCTCAGATGCTCCTGACCGCCAGTACAGAACATCGTTGAGCACTGCCTTTTTACTCAAATTTAAATTCAATTTAGTTTTGTTTATTTTTTCTCATTGTCGCAAAAAGTCCAACAATTCTCATTTAAAACAATTTGGCATCATCCGAAAAAGTTTCAACTTTCAGTTGTGAACGCGAATGTCATTAGCTCACCCTCCCTCCTCTCTCTCTCTCGAGCACATCCGGAATGCTGGCCAGCCTATTACTTTTCTAATTGTTCTCAAATTACATTTAAATTAAACGTTAATAACAATTACGTACATATTTGGGTGAAAGTAATTTGAATTTGAATGGCGAAAACAAAGTTTGCGTCTGGGTTTCGCTTTCATTCGCTGCCAATTATAATGAGCAGAAGACTTGACGCTATAGATGTCAACGTCATTATGAACCTGGGTGGTGGGTGAATGGTGGTTTTTCCAGGGTATTGGTAAATGATTACCTTTCCACAACGCCACCGCCACCGCCACCGCCACCGTCTACCTTTGATGTTTTTCCATGTCGCGTTCTCTGCTCTGCTTCTCCTTCTGCTGGGATATACATAAAAATGTCAACTTGCTGCGAATTTGTTGTAAGTGCTCGTAAAAACATTTTTGTAATATTTCAATGTATAGCCAGCCACAGCCAACCATCCATTGAAATATGAACATTTCAAGTGTATTTTAAGATGGAATAGTAGTAGCAGGTTTGGCATTCGTGGGGGTGTTGTTAAGCCTTGGGTACTCTCTATGACACATTATATGCCACAAATATAATGTGTCATAGAATGCCGGAATTTTAATTAAAGATTATCCTTGATGAGGCGTTTCCAGGTGGATGTTTACAAACATTCTGTCGAGAAATATAAAAAAAATATTTTTTAAGCAATTTTTTATTTTTGGATTTTTTGAGTTTAAAAATAAACTAGATAAATGTGACGTACTATTTGATATGACACACATTTCTGAATATTTGCTCAATCCGAATGTTCATTTTATTAAAACCAAAAATTTATTTTTTAGATTGATATTACAAATTTGGACCCTTCGGAAATTACTTTGGCGGGGACATAGTTTCAATGGCTTGAAAACTCAAGAGAAGAATGATTTAGGGTGAAGGATTAAAAAAGGTCATTCTTTACTAGAAACATTGGAAATTGGCTCTTTTGGTAACTTCCACATGAATGGTGATGATCTTGGGTCAAAATGAAGCCAAAATATTTTGTAGACATTTAATGAAGTTTTTATAAACCCATTGAGCGCATGAAATAGAAATGGATTTGTCACGCCCCACAGTAATAATAATCAGCGGCAAAAACTCCCAAGTGTCATGCGCCCAAATCTCGACTTCACTGATTGAATTTCGCAAAGACACATTCCTATAAAACATATTCTAAAAGATTTGGCCAATATCGCGGCTAACTTAAGTGTTCATAAAAGCTAAAATAGTTCATCATAATAAAGGTTATTTTTTTTTACTGACACTTTTTTATTTACTGACACTACTAACTATTAATAATATTAAGTTTGCAAAAATCAATGGTATATTTTTTGATGAAATAAATAAAAAAATATTTTTTTAAGACTTGACAATTCTGGGTAAAACTCGAAGAAACTTGCTTGAAATTGGAAAAATATATATTTGTATATCATACCACAAACAAGTTAATTTTTGTTTTTAAATTATCTTATGACAAAAATTAAGAATTTTCGACCCAACCTAGTGTCCGCGGCGGCGAATTTTTTTAAAACAGAAATGTAAACTAGTGAAAAAGTAGTTACTTTGCAAAACTTTAAAATAATTAGTAAGTCTTTCAAAATAAAAAACATGCCTAATACATGTTAAAGTATATATATATATATATAATCTATAAAACAAACACTATGCAACGAAATATACAAATTTTGCGTCCGAGCGCTTTTTTGTGCATTCATTAACATCAATTCTAATGCAGATCGATAGTGAAGAGGTAGTCTCTGTAATGATTTGTATTAGTGGATCCATTTGAGGAGTTTTTTTCGCTCAAACACTTCTCAGTCGCTCCACGTAGATCTATGCATATTTATTTAAAACATAGTTGAGCTCTCTAATGCAACATTTCTGTCTGAGGTGCCATTATGGAAACATAAAAACCCCACACACACACACTTGCAGGTTGTGTTGAAACATAGACGTATATATAAATGCTTACGTACGAGTACACACATGTGTACAAAAATACATAAATATAAATTTTTCATATTTGTGCAATATATTCATTTTTATGTTCGCATTTTATTGCATATTTCAAGTCATAAATAACATACACACACACACGCACACTAGCTCACACATCAATACAGACATACATTCTAAATACAGATGAATAGCTCACAACCACAAACCACCTACACAGGATGTTTAAGTAAATATGTAGTACTAAATGCACTAATGCCTGCCGAGGAGCGATATCATTTTAATAGCAAAATGTAGCTAAAAAGGTGGCGAAAAAAGAGAATGCTAGTAATCATTGAAAATATTTGAAAAAAGGTATACATTTTAATTTAATTAATGAGGCAAAGTAATGCAAATTGCTAGATTGCTGGTGGCTGTGATTATGTTGAATTTCAAAGAAATATTTAAGTGCATAAAAATAAAAGCCTAGAATATATTTTTGCGTGAATTGAGGCATACTCATTCATAAAATCAACACAATATTCTGTGGATATTTTTTGTAGTAAAAACGAAAAATAAGTACGTACCGTATTCACGTAGAATGTGAACAAAGGAAAAATATACAAGCCTACTTCTACAAGGAGATTTTGAGCTCTGATTTAGTTTAATTCATAGATTGGAAAACTCAAATTCCAATTTGTTGTTTTTTATTAGTCCATTTACTCTAAAGAGGACTTGAGTTCTTTTTGCAGCACACCGGCAATATGTACATTTCATACTATTGGATTTCATCATATTTTGTCATCGATTCGATTTAGAATATTTCAAACAAAAAATGTTTGATGAACAAAAATAATCATAAATTGAAAGAGCACATATTTAGCATATTTACATAAATTATGCATATCGATATGCAACACATGCTAACAAAAAGTTGGCAATATCTAGATTTAAAAAAAGGAAGAAGTAAATGTACCCAGCAAAAAGAGAACACCCGAAGAAGTGAAAAATATGTTCATCTTGAGATTCGGAAGAAGTGAAAATTGGGATATTCACCAATGAATTTAACATGGTGTTGTCATAGGAGGCATTTTAAAGTGTTGTAAAGGAACCACTTTTTTACTAGTTTCCACTTCAGTTTTAAAAAATCCGCCGCTACCGGGGGGTTTGATTGCTACGACGCACAGTGTATTATCAGCGGCAAAAACTCCCAAATTTCACGTACCCAAATCTCCACTTTATTGATTGAATTTTGCCAAGAACATTCCTATTAAGCATTTTCTAAAATTTAATTTTAGTTATGGATGCATTTAAAGATCATACAGTGTAATATTTCATCGTAATAGAAGTTATTTTATTGGGATGTATCTCAGAAACCATGTATCGTATTGGAATTTCGTTTAGTTTGTAGAAAACAGGAGCTGCTGAAGTGTTCTTGTACATTCAAAAAGGTACAATTATTTTTTCGATTCCCTTTTCAGGCTGTGTTTTACCTGAAGTTTAAATTTATTTAGTATTGTTACTTTTGTACAGTAAAAAGTATATTCGCGAGGACGACCGATATTTTAAAAATAATATTCTGCTTATGGCAAAATCTTCCGAGCCGTGAATAAATCAATATCCACTTTTAGTGTATTTTGGAAAATGTATTTAAAGCATACATTAGGGATGTAAGGTTTTATGGCAATCGACCGCACGTAAATATTAAGCCGATATAGTCATCTTAAGTTGTTCGCTAAGGTATAATAGCCGTTTGCCATCGATTAAAAAATCAAATAATTTTTATCAAAAATTTCGAACATTTTTTTTATTTTAGTTTTTTCGTTTGCATTTTTTTGGTCTGTAATCAATATTTGATTTGAAGTGGGATATTGTCCTGGCTCAAGACAATTTTGCTTCTGTATTTAATAGAATGCAAATTTATTTACAAATGGACTTGAAAAGACTTTTGACATGGTCGAAATCATGATCGTGGTAGTCTGCAGCCAAGTAATAAATGTCACCATGCCATTTGTAAATAAATTTGCATTCTATTAAATATAGATGCAAAATGGTCTTGAGCCAGTACAATATCCCAGTTAACATTTCGAAAATCGTTGTTTGTATGTATAGTTAGTCTGTTATGTTGTATGTCTTGTCATCTATTTTGGTTCAAGACCATAGGTTGTGCCGAAGTCTTCAGCAGAACCCAAAATTAGCAAAGAAGGCTAAAAAACATATATGAGTCATTCCATGTCCAGCGGTACGGTTTTGACACCGACAGCTGCTGTGTTCATTCAATCGCCTGTAACTCATGAAATATTTCACCGATTTTAATGTGTTATATCTTGTTTTGAAAGTAATTTCAATTACTTTTAAAATATTGATGTGAAGTGTTATAGCAGGGTTAGAGTTTTGAAAGTTTTTGCAATTTTAATTCTTTTATTTTGATTTTCGAAATGATTACACCAATCCATTTTGTTGAAATTTCAGGCAAAGAGGCAGCCATTTGAATGCAATTATTTTCCATTATTAACCGGGAGGATTGTACTTTCAAATAAAAAAAGAAATTTGAGAAAATATTCAGTAGTTTTTTTATAGCATTTTCAAAAAAAAGTTATTTGGCGGACCCTTATATTAAAATAGTAAATTTATGACCGTTTTTCATTTTACGTTACATGGGAGGTAGGCGTGTTTGTGGACGGATTTAAACAAAAACCAATTTTTAATCTAATTTGACAATGTAAGGGATGTGGGCAAAATTTCAATGTCGTAGCTCTATTTCTTCTAATTTTTGTCGCAGCTTGTATGAAAATATTCCACTGTGCGACGGCACTCTAACCATCTCAGCTATCCTCTGTTGTGAGAGGTGAATAACTGAAGCAAACAATTTTGTTCGTTAGAACTAACAATAGGAAACTTAATAAAATATTTATTTAATATGAACTAATATATAAAGCAAATAAATGTAATAAATATTAATTTAATTTAGTATTAAATAAATGTACACTATTTTACTGAGTTATTAATAATTAACATTTAATATTTGAAGTGTATTAGTGAAACACAAAATTTTATTTAAGCAAAAATTTTTAAATTGTTAAAATTATACAAAATTAAACATTGTTTGCTTATAAACGTAAAACGAAAAAAGGCTGTTTTTCTTTAAGACTGGATAACTAAGCTGCGATAAGAAAAACCTAAATAAAAAGCTAAAATTTCCCTAAAAAAATTATTTAAGTTTTTTCTTTTGTATTTTTTGGTCTTTAATCAATATTTGATTTGAACTGGGATATTGTCCTGGCTCAAGTCCATTTTGCAACTATAGTTAATAGAATGCAAATTTATTTACAAATGGCATGGTGACATTTATTACTTGGCTGCAGACTACCACTATCATGATTTCCACCCTGTCTAAAGGTTTCGTTCAGGTGGCTTCGCAGCGACTTTTCAACATCAAACCCGGCCTCTATAAGGAGATCTCACAAACGAACGAGAATCACAACTCACTTGCCGAATTTGCGTTAAAAAAATCACACAAACTAATAAAGGCAATAATGTGAAAACATATTTTTTTAGTTTGATCAAAAATATAAATTTTTATTAACGTTTTAGTTATCGCAGCTTGTTATCCCGGCTTAAAGAAAAACAGCCTTACTATCTACCAATATTTATGGTATTTAAGCTTTTTTTGAAGATTGGTGTCGTATAATAACTTTTTGAACTGACTTGAAGTATTATATATAAATAATATTTCGATAAATATAAATTTTAAGGACCGATGTTGATTTTGAATAAAACACAAATTATTATTTATTATAATAATATTGGTATGGTGCAATTATGTATGGAACAAAATATCGGCCAAATGGCCGACGCGAAATTTTCGATGACGCTGAGGCATAATTGAGATTCTATGCCTTTAATGTACCGAATTTTCTCATCCTTTGGCTCTTGAATTGTTGCTGGCCTTTCGACGAACTCATTTTCTTTCAAATAACCCCGAAGAAAGAAGTCCAAGGTGTCAAATCACATGATTTTGACGGCCAATTGACATCGCCACCACGTGAGATAACAAGGCCATTGAATTTGTCGCGCAAAAGAGCCACTGTTTCGTTAGCTGTGTGGCAAGTGGCACCATCATGTTGAAACCACATATCGTCCACATCCATACCTTCCAATTCGGGCCATAACAAGTTCGTTATCAGGATAGCGAAGACCAATCACAGTAACTGGCTGATCGGCCTCGTTTTGGAAAAAATACGGCCCGATGATGTCGCCAGCCCATAAACCGCACCAAACAGTCAGTCACTCTTTGTGGGTGCATTGGTTTTTCAACAATCACTCTTGTATTATCATTCGCCCAAATGCGGCAATTCTGTTTATTGACGAATCCACTGAGGTGAAAATGTGCCTCATCACTGAAGATGATTTTCTGCGAAAATTGATCATCTACTGTTGCCATTTCTTGCCACCATTCTGACCATTGACGACGTTTGGAATGGTCAAGAGGCTTTAGTTCTTGAGTCAATTGCAGCTTGCAAGCATGTAAATGCAAGTCTTTATGCATAATGTTCATCAACGACGAGCGTGAGAGATGCAATTGTTGGGCTCGACGACGAGATGAGATGGACGGCTCTTCAGCCACACTATCCCGATGAGCAGCAATATTTCTGCAGTACGAGCATACACTGGTGTATTCACCTATTCATCTTCTACAGACCCGGTTTGCTCAAATTTGTGCACGATTTTTCCGTTTGGACGCACATTTGGACGATTGAATTGAACGAAAAAATCACGAAGTCCACGATATGCATTGCGATTTGAATGCCCATTTTCATAATAAGCCTGAATAACGTTAATGCGTTTCCATGGTTCAAATTGAGTTAGTCTCAAATTAAGAAATGTCAAATGAAATGCAGAAAAAAACTTGACGTTTAGGTGTGGTTCACATTCAACATCGGCCCTTACAATTTAACCTCTCTTTATAAACGTTTGAGTAGACTTGCCATATAAGCGGGGTTTGAAATAATAAAAATTTTCCAATATTTTTATTTTTTTGGTTCGGCTATATTAAAAAAACTGGCATTTTCCTGTAATCTTACGGCACTTCTACGAAAGTCGACAGCATCTGTGGAATGCAATCCATGCTGGAGGGTATATAAAGTTGTATATTCCATTTGTGGACGTATCTCAGGTTTTATTACAATTCTGATTTTTTCAATTTTTGGATCATTTCCTTTGGATCTGGCATCTGAATAGATTGAAAAGACCTTTTTTAGATTTTTAGAATAGACCTCGATTTGATTTTTTTTTGTTTCGTTTAAAGACTTTTCTCGATAATTGCCCGACTCTGTGATATGGTTCTTGTTAATTTGCTTTAATATTGTGTATTTACTCTGTGGTTTCCCCCTTCCCCACCCCTTGGGACCGTTGCGTATATCTCAGTTAATTTCCTTCATTCAGCCGCCCCCTGTCCCCTCTGCTACGGTTTGTGCAAATACTGTGAAGTATCTGTCTTAGTGTGTTAGTGTGTGTTTATTAACGGAAACGGAATACGGTGAATTGTTGCCAGCCAGCCTGCGTTCGTTCGCTCTGTGTTACTTGTGTTGCGGCGGCTGCTGCTGCTGCTTCTACTGTTGTGGTTGTTTGTTTATTTGTTTCAATGTTTTTTTTTATCATCCATTTCTTCATTCATTCGTTTCTTTATTTTGATATTATTATGTTAATTCGATAAGGGAGTTTTGGGCTTTTGCCCCGCAAATATAAGTATTTCGTTGGCATTACTGTGACAATTTATGTTTTTCAATTTTTTTTTGCTGCTGCTGCTGCTCGTTCTTGTTCTCGTCTCTCCACCACTCCTTGGCCACTGTTCTGTTCTGTTTGCTTTCGAATATACTTTTCAAACGTTGGGTTTCGCAATTCAAGAGGGTGAGATGCGGGAACACTTTGTGCGGACGTAGTAGTGGAGGGCGCTTAAAAGCAAATGTACCCCCAGAATGGTAATGGGAAATTGGGAATGGAAACGGAAAATGATTTTGGCCGTACTTGAGAGTTAATTTGGAAAATGTTTTCATTCATTTGTTGATGCTGCGGTGGTCCTACACAAAGAATAATAATGTCATTAAAGTACTACTAGTGCTGCTGCTGCTGTTGTTGTCTCGAATGGATGGATGGATGGATGGTTGGAAGTAACGAAGGAAACATTTCAATTTTTCATTTTGTTGGCTACATCAACTTAATTGGGGATTATCATAAACCAATTAAATTGAAATAATGCTGAGAACACTCACTTAGACACAGAGGAGCAATTTCCTGCGAATGTCTCAGCAAAAAAAATCTTAAAGCTGCCTGAAATCCAATAAAACCGAAATGAGTACGATTTAAAAAAAAAACGCCTAAATTTAAACACTGGCTTGCTTGCGGTTCGCCAAATTTCCTTTTTTTGTCTAACTTTCCTTTGTCTTATCACAAATTTCTGACAAATACTTACCAAGATTTTGCCATTTTCCACTGGAGATTGATTATGTGCTTTTTTGGCCCCCGGCCAGAGATTTGATGCAATGCTTGACGCAAAACCGCAATACTGTCCATATTAATTTTGCCTTTCTGTTCTGTGGCACGAGACAAGACAGATCTTCAAGCGGCAGCATAAATTTTGTCCAGTAACCAAGAAAAACAAAGCAGAACATACTGCTCTGGAAAATGTTGGCAACATGTTTGTGTGTTTTTATGGCAAAAAGTGCAGAACAAAAGTAACAAAAATGAAATATAAATATTTTACTTTATTTATTTTTCGATAAGAAATTATAATAACAAATGAACAAGAGTATACACTGTTCGTACAATGTCAGAAGTGCAGCATCAGGATCATAGATGCATGTGAATGTATAAAGTAAAAAAGAAAAATCTTACAAATAAACAAGTAAAAAGGGCGTTAACATTTGGCATTTAATTGTGAAATTATGTCTGTTCCATAGAAATACATAAAGCTCAGAAAAGGCTCACACAGCAATTTTGCGCCCTCAGATATGCAACATTTTATGATATTTTTAACAGCCCCTTAATATGTAATATTCCTAAAACAATTCTTTCTTTTCTTAATTTTAGTTCCCTTAAACAATTGTGGAAATTACAGAAATTTAATGCAGGTAAGTCATGTTTACTTTAATATAAATAAATAAAAATACTTCCTAGCTACGTACAAATAACGGCATGATCTATAAACATTTGCGCATATTCGACAAAAAATCCTAAATTCAATTCCAGATAAGTTCTGAACATTTGAAAATTTGGTAAACACACAAACAGCTCAACTCTGCGAACATAGAACGTCAGGCAGATGGATTTTAAAAACTATTGGCTCACCTTAGAGATATTTGCCTGTAGTATTGAAAAACAAATGAGAATATTAGTATTTTGGCAATAGTTGTTTCGACTTTCAATTTAATTTGCCTAAAATTCTCACCAGCCTTGTCAGATATGGGAATTTGTCCTCATTATTTGGTAATTTCGTGGGAATTTCATAAAATATTTCTGGGATTTCTTCAATATTTTAAAATATAGTCAATACGCATAGACCAACGTTTATCTCAAAGAAACATTCAACAAGTAAGAAACCGACAGTCGGCTAAACCGACATATATATATCCTCACTCTCAGAGAACATGTGTATGGAAGGACTTACATTTTGCTTAGCGCCGGAGTACGTTGGTGGGAGGTACTACAAGTTTGCGCCAATTGGACCCAGCTTCCACATTTGTTAATAACTGTAGAAACATGATCAAATATAAAGTCATAATGGATTTCAAACACCAGTATAACTCTTTCACCGGTGCATTTAATATAATTAAAGAGAGACATTTGTGTGGGAGGTACAAGAAGGGGCTAAAACGTAAATATTTTTATGTTTAAAGTGATTTTAAAAAAATTTCAAATAACAAATTGCAAATGATTCTGACACCCGTAAGGGTATTATGTCGGTTTTATTGTAACCAAAGTTTATGTCACTTTGTGTGGGAGGTACCAGAAAGGGTGTGGCGATATCGCTCATATTCCATGAGAATATAGTTTCTATAAAAACATTGTCAAATATCAAATTTCGCAGTATTCCGATCATCTGTACAGAAGTTATAACAGCTTTAATTTTGCGTAGTTTTGGGTGATTAGTGTGGGAGGTACTGGAAGGGGCGTGAAAAATCCCGACATATTAAGTACACTTAAAGTGATGATCAAATACCAAAATAGAGATGAGTCCGAAGATCTGTGTGGAAGTTACATTAGATTTAATTTGACATAGGAATATCGGTCATTTGTGTGGCAGGTATCTGAAGGGGCGTGACAATTTCGCCTATCTTCGAACTAAAACTAAGTTTGCGAATAATATTACCATGTGCAAAGTTTGAATCCATTCCTTAACTCTTAAAAAATGGAAAAATATCTTCTACATTTAGCCACATAGAAAATATTTTTCAAATTCGTACTATTAAGGGCTAAAATGGGAATAGAGGGATAAAAATGGTACCAACCAAACGGCAGCACCTATAATGATGAAATCTGGTATATACATTTCTCTGCTTGTTTAGAGACGTAAAAGAAAATAATTTTTCGAAGGTCGTACTTTTAGGTGTAAAATGGAAAAAGGGACAGAAATTGTACCAACCAAAAGGCCGCAGCTAGAGTTATGAAATTCGGAGTATACATTCCTCTGTCGGCGTCGACATGATACCATGAGATACCATGGGACAAAGAGATAAAAATGGTACCAACTAAACGGCTACAGCTAGAATGATGAAATTCGGTGTTTACATCCCTCTAATTGAATAGACACGTAAAATGAAAAGATTTTCTAAAGCCGTACTTTTTAGGAGGTAAAATGGGGATAAAAATGGTACCAACCACATAGCCGCAGCTAGAGTCATGGAATTCGGTATATACATTCCTCTGACTGTATAGACTCGCAAAATAAAACGATGTACCAAATTCGAACTTTTTTACTTTTACTCAAAAATGGGTAGAACAATGATGTTCTCTGGCACTATGTACGTAAGAAATAACGGATTTTAAAATTTTGTATTTCTGGAATTAAAATAGGATGGGAATACAATCCATAAATCGGCTGTCACTGAATATGTTTTTTAATTGCTGCCTTATACTTCCTTTTCGAATTGACTTGAAGTATTATTTCGATATATAGTATATACATGTTGGTTGATTTAAAATAATAAAAATTATATTTATTAAATTATTTTTTCAATATTTTTATACCCTCACTCTACAGAGTAGGATTTCATTTGGGACAGAAAAAATGTGTAACGCATTGAAGATGAGACTTAACATCCCAAGTATGTTTGGACCAAATCCGTTTCACGACTTTTTAAGGTATTTGAGTCATGTCCGTCTGGCTGGTGTACACGATAACTCTCGAAAGGAGTTAAGGAATCGATTTGCACATCGTAATATTTTTCACAAGCTTAGTTTAAGTTCGAAGATGGGCGGAATTGCCAACCCCCTTTTGCACACAAATAACTCATATTCCTGTATTAAATTTAAACCCATATAACTTCCACGCGGATAATCGGAATCATCTATGTTTTGGAATTTGATAATTTTTTTATAATCGCTTTAAGTGGAATAAATGTGCAATTTGATATTTAAAAATATTTTGATAATCACTTTAAACTTAAAAAATATTTACGCTTTAGCCACGCCCCTTCTTGTACCTCCCACACAATTGTCTCTATCCTAGGCAATATTAAGTCCTTCATAACTTCTATACTAGTGCATGGAATCCACTATCACTTGATATTTGATCATGTTTTTACAATTGTTTTATAAAATAAATTATCCTGTGAGGGTAGATATATATAAGACTGAAGCTTACTTACTTGTTATTTGTTTAGGTTTGGCTATATTAACACAATTTAATATTTTCCTGTGGAATGCAATCCATGGATTAAAAATACCTTCGATATAAATTATAATATTAGTAAACATTAAAATAATGGATCAATTAAAAAATGAATATTGTTTTAAGAAAATATTCACAAATTGTACAGCCCCTGGTTAATTAATCTTCTGTAAAATCTCAGCTATTCATGGAATCGGCTGAAGGATTTTCAAACATTTCTGAATGGAATCTGAAGGGAATTGTAGACGGAATATATGTCAAATTTATCAAATTCCGAGAAAGTGACTTAAGGCACCATTTTAAATCAAATTCCCAAAATAAACACTCGAGAGAATATATCCACATTTTTTACATAATTTTCGTGCTGAAAAAATAAAGGTATTCCTAAGATAAACTTTAGAGCATTCAAAATGCAGTCTAAGATTTCAGCTAATTTAGAGAATCCACTGAAAAGTTCACACCGTGTACAAAGTAATCGTTCCGACAATATACAAAACGAAATCATGTCACTCATGAGAAAGAGCCGACATTGTCACATGGAACCAAATAAAAAAGTGTTCAGACAATATGTGTGCAGACGATTTCAAATAATTTGCATGTAAATTCGCAGATAATGTGTTAATTTAGATGCAAATTCAGAATGAATGTTCAGACATTCCTGCGAATAATCGTTTGATAGTCTAAATGGAGGTTTAGGGGAATGACAGCCGGCCGACAACTAGATTTCAACTAGTTTGAACAAAATTTAATGTAGCAAAAAAAATCACATGAGAGAACAGAACATAATAAAGAAAACTCCAAGCGAATCTTCAGAGCAGTTAGAATAATTGTCGTGTAAAATTGTAGGTAATGTAGAGAATCGGCTGAATCAGTTCAGACAATGTGCAGAATAATCGTTTAAATATCTGAATTCATTAATTAATTAAATTAATGTTAGACGTAACATAAAAATATTCACTAAAATTGTTTAATATCGTTTTCGAGTTTAGAAAGCAAAATAAATCAAACAAGTAAGGAAAGGCCAAAGTCGGGCGGTGCCGACTATATAATACCCTACACCACTCGCTGCGTATATACCTTGCTTTTATTACTAAACCCAGGTGTTTAATGGGAGCAATTTTATGTAGTTCATATAAATTATACAGTATAATATAAATTCATCCTTAGTCATATTTAACAAATATGGTAAATAATTGATCCAATTTTCCGGCAGACAAATACAAAATATACAGTAGTAATGGGAAGAATCGGACCAACATTTGAAAAGAGGCCTATAACAACATGGGCCTATATATTTCTCATTCACAGTAGTTATTCATAGTTGAAATATATCATGATCCGATGTAAGACGTAGTTTCTAGAGCTGTATTAGAGTATAATGGGGGCCCCATTTGGGTTATTCCAAAGTGTGGACACATGTAATATAATCTGCAAAATTTATAATCAAAAAATCCGATGTAAAATTTGCGTTCTTGAGGGGTAAAAATTAAAATGGGACCATTTGTAAGGGCTCTACATTAAAAAGTGGTTCCATATAGATCACTTTCAAAGTAGGTATTCTTAGTTGAAATATGACATGATATGCAAAATTATATCGAGATCTAATGCACGATATGGGTTCTAGAGATATAATAGAGTACAATGGGGGCCCGATTTGTATAGGGGTTATACCAAAATATGGACCCATATATTTGACTTTCATAGTATGTATTCTTAGTTGAAATATAATATAATCTGCAAAATTTTAAAAACTTCTGATGTAAAATGTGGGTGCTAGAGAGGTAATAAATAAAATGGGGGCCCATTTGTAAGGGCGCTACATTAAAAAGTGGGCCTTTATAGATCGCTTTCAAAGTAGGTATTCTTTATTGAAATATAACATGATCTGCAAAATTTTATCAAGAATTTAGAATTTTAGCACTTACAAAGCAGTTATTCTTTATTTACATATAACATTATCTGCAAAATGTTATCAAGATCCAATGCAAGATGTGTGTTCTAGAGCGATAATAGTGTGAACTGTGGGCCCATTTGTTTGGGGACTATACCAAAACATTGACCTATATAGCTGGTTTTCAAAATAGGTGTTTCTAGTCTAAATGTAAAATTGTGTGGAAAATTTGATCAAGACCCGATGTAAAATGTGCATTTTAGAGCAGTAATATTGTAAATCGGATGTACATTTGTATGGGGGCTATATCAAAACATAGACCCATGTGGTCCACTTTTCCGTGAGCTGTTTATAGTTCAAATATCACACGATCCTGAAAATTTGGTCATGATCCCATGTAAAATGTGTATTCTAGAGAATGAATAGTGTACATTATAGGGATATTTATATTTAGGCTATATTTACATCTGAACCGATTTTCTCCAAATTCAATACCAATTGTCCTTGGCCAAAAAAGTAACTCCTGCCAAAATTCATGACAAGCGGACCGCAATTGCGACCTGTAGAGTGTGAACAAGCTTAGATGGACAGCAGACGGACGGACAGACAGACATCGTTAAATCGATTCAGCTGGTGATTCTAAGCCGATCCGTATACTTAAAAGTCTAGCTCAATTATTTCTGGGTGTTACTAACATTTGGCGCGAAACTAACTTATAATACCCTAGTCCACGAAGTGGTGTATGAGTCTCTAACTAACGCCTATGGCTCATCATATATAATATGCGTTCTATATATATAGGTATTTATAATACTAATATTTTCTACATGCAATCAATTCAACATGGTTTGGGTTATTTTCTATTTTTCTGGCGTACTGTTTTTCAATGTTATCTGAAAAATAGGCGATTGTTTTCCAGAAACTTCCACAAAAATGTAAATGACAGCCTCTAAAAACAAACATAAATAGATTGAACATAAATACCTATAAAAATATTTACTTTATTCTGAACTTTGTGTTGTTTAAATCATTTGTTTTTCCCCTTTTCTCTTTCATTTATTCACCGAACTTTTGTTATGTGATAACTGTTTGGCAACTATAGCATAACAATGCGATTTAAATTCAATTTCGAAAAGTGAAAATTCAACTTGTGTTGAGTCCCCTCTCCACTACCCACCACCACCGCCACCCAACTTTAGAATACCGCCAACAACAGCAACATCAACCATACCTTACATTATTCATCATTATACATTTTCGTTGGGTTATTATCTGTTTTTCCAGTATAATTTCGAATAGCAAAACTCTAGAGAAGGGTCGTCTCGTTGCTCGTTGGCTCATATCAATGTTGAAAGCACGCAACACTAACCTGAAACACCAAAACAACACAACAACACAGAAATGCTTAAAAAAACTTTGTGGGCTGTAAACAGAGAATCTAAACCACCGAATGCATTGCGAATATGAAATTTCAACCTATTGGAATACTAAGTACTGCGGATGATGGGTACGTTCCATCAACATCAGCACACACACACGCACGCACACGTTAGCTGTGGAACAGCCCATATGGCTGGCTAGCAACATTAGTGCCGTTCTGCTTGGTGGCCACTCATCAGGCAATAAAGGCGAAATAACCTCCCCCCACGACAGACAAACATGAATTAAAGACTAAAACATACCTACTTTACTTTTGAATGTGGCACAGGTATTGGTGAAAACGCTGTGTATGGGTGTATGTGTGTATTTGTATTTGTTTTGTTTTAAAACTGAATTGAAAATCTACAACAACAGTAATTACACTAACAAATTATCATCAGTTTAACGAACTTGTGTAGACGATAAAAAGCAAAACATGAAACAAACAAACACAAAAATGAGCAACAACTTTTATTAACCCATTAAGGTCCCGCAGAACAAAGATTTCCTATAACTAATTTCTATTTGAATGAGTGTGCTATTGTGAATGATATCAGATATTTAAACGATTTATCTACATATTGTCATTTATCTGAAAATGTATATCAGAATTATTCCAGATGGTCTAAACACTCACCTGAAGGCCATTTTTATTTTCTTTAATACGAAAATCAGGCGACAATGTCGGCTCATTCTGTTCATTTTCATATCGAAATTTCATTTTAGCCAACAACACTTTCTGTCTGACGTATATAATTTCTATTAAACCGCTTCAGACAATCGAGATACCGAGATATCGAGAATGACTTCAGATATTTAAACGATTATTCTGCACATTGTCTGCATTTTTTAAAGAAAATTCTGCACATTATCGGAAATCTTTCGCGAGAACTATTCAAAAAGAACATTTTCAGAAGATTTTTTTATTTTCTTCATTACGAAAATTGTACGACAATTTCGTCGGAATTGAGTTATAGCGAAAAAAGTTCTTTAATGAAAAAATCGATTTTTTCGTTCCAGTGGAAACGAAAATTAGAAGAAAAATGTCGACAACTTCTTTAGTTGCCGATAACAGCGTTAGTAATCGATACCTTCCATACTTATCGATTGTGGATTTTCTATAAAAATTATGCGTATTTTTATTTGAAACAATATTTTTAATTATAAAGAAATTAAATAACAAATTTAAAGACATTTAAAGACAACTAAAAAGGAAACTCGCGGCACCGGCATAGAGTGGTTCTGAATCAAAATCCAACGACCAATATATTTTGTTCTAGTGGACATTTTTGAGTTCTGTAAAAAATTAAAATTAGACAAGGACCCGAGGATTATTTTGAGATATTAACATTATTATTAAATCGGTAAATCACATATATTTCAGAATTCGGCCCAAACTTTTCGAATTTTTCGATTTTAAAGAAAATTAAAAATTGTATTTTTATACCCTACGCCACTTCGTGGGCTAGGGTATTATAAGTTAGTTTCGCGCCAAATGTTTGTAACACCAAGAAATAATCGAGCTAGACCCACCTTTAAGTATAACGATGTCTGTCTGTCCGTCTGCTGTCCATCTAAGCTTGTTCGCACTCTACAGGTCGCAATTGTCATGAAACTTGGCAGAAGTTATTTTTCTGGACAAGGACCATCGGTATTGAATTTGGAGGAAATCGGTTCAGATTTAGATATAGCCACCATACAAATGTCGCTCCCGATTTGACTTTTTCCGCTTTAGAAACCACATATTGTACCTGATTTTCTTTAAAATTGACACAACATCTTATAATCGAACTAAAAACACCTATGCTGAAAGTGGGTAAGATCGGTTCAGATTTAGATATAGCCCCCATACAAATGTCGCTCCAGATTTCACTTTTTCCGCTTTAGAAACCACATATTGTACCCGATTTTCTTTAAAATTGGCACAACATTTTATAATCGAACTAGAAACACCTATGCTGAAAGTGGGTAAGATCGGTTCAGATTTAGATATAGCCCCATACAAATGTCGCTCCAGATTTGACTTTTTCCTCTTTAGAAAGCACATGTTGTATCCGATTTTCTTTAAAATTGGCACAACATTTTATAATGGAACTAGAAATACGTATGCTGAAAGTGGGTATGATCGGTTCAGATTTAGATATAGCCACCATACAAATGTCGCTCCCGATTTCACTTTTTCCGCTTTAGAGACCACATATTGTAGCTGATTTTCTTTAAAATTGGCACAACATCTAAAAATCCAACTAAAAAAACCTATGGATCTTGATCAATTTTTCCATATCATGTTATATTTACTTTACTCGGAATATCTGCTGGAAAATTGGATCAATTACTTTATTATTTACCATATTCATTAAATTTGACTAAAGGTGAATTGATAGTAATTGTATAATTTATATGAACTACATAAAATTGCTCCCATGGAATACCTGGGTTTAGTAATCAAAGCGATGTATATATGCAGGGAGTGGTGTAGGGTATTATATAGTCGGCCCCGTCCGACTTTCGCCTTTCCTTACTTGTTATACCCTACACCACTTCGTGGGCTAGGGTATTATAAGTTAGTTTCGCGCCAAATGTTTGTAACACCAAGAAATAATCGAGCTAGACCCACCTTTAAGTATACCGATCGGCTTAGAATCACCAGCTGAGTCGATTTAACGATGTCTGTCTGTCCGTCTGTCCGTCTGTCCGTCTGCTGTCCATCTAAGCTTGTTCGCACTATACAGGTCGCAATTGTTGTCCGATTGTCATGAAACTTGGCAGAAGTTATTTTTTCTGGCCAGTGACCATCGGTATTGAATTTGGAGGAAATCGGTTCAGATTTAGATATAGCCCCCATACAAATGTCGCTCCCGATTTGACTTTTTCCGCCCTATAAAACACATATAGTACAAGATTTTCTTTAAATTTGGCAGAACATCTTATAATCCAACTAGAAACACCTATGCAAAAATTGGGTAAGATCGGTTCAGATTTAGATATAGCCCCCATACAAATGTCGCTCCCGATTTCACTTTTTCCGCTTTAGAAACCACATATTGTACCCGATTTTCTTTAAAATTGGCACAGCATATTATAATCCAACTAGAAACACCTGTGGAAAAATTGGGTAAGATCGGTTCAGATTTAGATATAGCCCCCATACAAATGTCGCTCCCGATTTGACATTTTCCGCTCTAAAATCCACACATTGTACCCGTTTTTCTTTAAAATTGGCACAACATCTTGTAAAAGAACTAGAAACATCTATGGTGAAAGTGGGTAAGATAGGTTCAGATTTAGATAGAGCCCTCATACAAATTTTGCTCCCGAATGTTTAACCGATTTTGGCCAAATTTTACATATTATATTTCACCAATAAACAGACATGGTGAAAGCGGGTCACATCGTTCCAGGTTTCAATATACCCCCATACAAATGTCCTTTCCGATTTAACATTTTTTGTCCAACACATACATTTACAGGATGCAAAAATCCTTCCCGATTTCACTTTTTTACCGAATTTAATTGCAATGAGAATTGTTTGGGTGATGTCCATATGTCCATACTTTGAAATGACTTTGGTATACTACTGTATAATTTGTATTTGTCTGTCGGACAATTAGATCAATTACCATATTATTTACCATACTCGTTAAATTTGACTGAAGATGAATTTATAGCATATAAATTATATGAATATAATTTATATAATTTGTATTATATAGTCGGCCCGCCCGACTTTAGCCTTTCCTTACTTGTTTTTTTTGTTTTTATGCTTTTAACATAAATACGTAATATTTATTCACAATGCGAAGAACAAATATTATTTTTTTTGTATTACAGATTTTCATGTTTTTCAGATTTTGAATTGAAATTGAAAAAAAATAATTTCTTTTTTTGACTTTGTCGAACTGTTTCTTACACACGTTAAGAGATTTTGCACAATTTTTTTATTAGAAAGTGTAATTCCAAAGCCAAATATAGTTTGTTTGTAATAAATATTTTAAAATATACCCTTTTTGAACAAATGTCTGAATTTGTACCAACACAACTTTTTTCCTTCAAAAACCTTTAACGAAATATAGACATATTTGGAAAGGTTGTAGGGTAACTTTTGCCTGCACGAAATTTGCACCTTTGGAAGATAGGATACATTTAGTGCAAAAAGCCAGATTTTTTAGTTCCAAAACGCAATTTAGTCATTTTCTTCTCATCAACTTCTGAAAAGTAGGTACGCAGATAAAAAGATGAGTAAATTTCCTTTATCCTCATGCTAAACTTTATAATAATCGGAATTCATTTGCCGGAACAAAATAATAATGCTAAATCAAGTTTAATTTCGAAAACTAAGAAAGTTATCGAATTTTTTATTTTATTTGGTATAGAAAAAATCCGATATTTTTGGTATCGATAACTCAAAAGTTATCGATAATTTTTACGTGATTTTTTCGCATGAGCAAATGATAATTAATGAAATAATAATATTAAAAAATTAAAAATAATAAAAAATCGATTTTTTAATTTACAATTTTAATATTTCGATAACTATTATAGTTATCGAAAAATTTTATTTTATTTTTTCAGCTATTTTCCATTTTGACCGCATTTTTTCTATAAATATCAGCTTTTGCCGATATTTTCGGTTTCAATTTCTCGAAAGTTATCGAGAATTTTTACCTGATTTGTTCGCATGAGCTAATGATAATTGAAGAAAAATAATATTAAATAAATTAAAAATAATAACAAGTAAATAAGCTTCAGTCGGCTAAACCGATTTATATATACCCTCACTCTCAAAGAACATATATACGGAAGTTATAAGGAATGCATTTTTATGTAGGGCAGGATAACTTGTGTGGAAGGTGCTAGCAGGTTCGTGTCACATGATCCCAGCTTCTACATTTATAAAACAATTGTAAAAACATAATCAAATATCAAGTCATAGTGTATTCCATGCACTAGTATAGAAGTTATGAAGAATTTAATATTACCTAGGATAGAGGCAATTGTGTGAGAGGTACAAGAAAGGGTGTGGCTAAAGCGTAAATATTTTTTAGGTTTGAAGTGATTATAAAAACATTTTTAAATGTCAAATTACAAATGATTTTGACTACCCGTATGGATATTATGTCGGTTTTATTGTAACCAAAGTTTATGTCACTTTGTGTGGGAGGTACCAGAAGAGGTGTGGCAATTTCTCCCATATTCTATACGAATGTAACCACTAAAAAACATTGCTAAATATCAAATTTCGCAGTATTCCCATCATCAGTATAGAAGTTATAACAGCTTTAATTTTACATAGCTTTGCGTGATTTGTGTGGGAGGTACTGAAAGGGGCGTGGCAAACGTTAGTACAATTAAAAAGATTATAAAAACATTATAAAATTCCAAAATATAGCTGATTCCGATTATCCTTGTGGAAGTCATATGTTTTTTTAACATTGGAATATGGACTATTTGTGTGGGAGGTACGTGAAGGGGCGTGGCAAGTGTGCCCATCTTCGAACTTAAACTAAGTTTGGGAAAAATACTACGATGTGCAAAGTTGAATCGATTCCTTAACTGTTTTCCAGAGTTATCGTGTACACCAGTCAGCCAGACGGACTGACGGACATGGCTCAAACACCTTTAAAAGCCGTGACACGGATTTGGTCCAACCATACTTAGGACCTTAAGTCAATCCTTCAATGTCTTACACTTGCTTCTGTCCCAAATGATATATACCCTCCTACTCTGTAGAGTGAGGGTATAAAAAACGATTTTTTTAATTTACAATTTCAATAACTAAGATAGTTATCGAAATGTTTATTTATTTATTTTTTCGACTTTTTCCATTTTGACCGCATTTAACACATTTTTTATATTTTTCTATAAATGTTAGCTTTTGCCGACATTTTCGAAACTTTTCAAACTTTTATTTCCGATAACTTAATAACTAAGGGAGTTATCGATAACATATAGATCTTTTTTCTTATTTTGAGGTTCTCTTTTCAAAAATACATATATTCACATCTTGGAGCCCTTGGATATCATAGTCTTGCCAAATTTGATCTTGTTCGAATAAATTCTATATTCGGTAATGTGACATGTTCTGTTGCATAGCCTTTTGTAAAATTTGTATTTTGAGAAATAAACCATGGAAATAGTAGCATTTTTCCAGACCATACAAATGTCCATACAATTTCGAGCTTTGACTTAGGGCCTGTTTCTTTAACATATTTTCGTTCTAATTCTATAAAACGTAGATTAGAAATATTTTAGCTACGACCTCTTTGCCTGCTTCTCTATAGACACAACAAATTATAGACTTCTGTGGTTTATACATTTCTCGTAATAATTGAGTGATTTTGGATTGTTGACCTCAGACGAATACAAAAACAGACCCTTAGACTTTGATTTACGAGCAATTTTTATTTCATTGCCGGTATTAGAATTTTGCCCTAGTTTCTGTGAATTTCTTTATGACAATTTAACCATTTCTTCCATTTTCTGGGTTAAAATTGATTTTACTGTCGTTGCCTTTGTCAGTGGCGTTTTGTTTGTTCATTTCAAATCTAAATGATTTCATCGTAATTTCTGTGTTTGCTGATTTGATTTCAAAATGTTTTTCCTCTCTTTCCTCTAGTTCGTTTGTTTGCATTAAGTGCATGCAATTTTTGCTTTCCAAAAGGAACGAACAAAAAGAAAACGAACGTTTGAACATGCAGCAAAAACAAATTATACAAACACAAAAACATATAGAATATTTTTTCTGATGTATAATTACACTGAACAGAGCAACGATTGGAAGGGGTTTATGTTGGTTGGCTGAATATCAGTGTTTTTGCTGTTGGAATTTCATGTATGGCTTCAAATCTGTAGTGTTTGCATTAATTAAATGTAAATATAGAAGAGATTGATGCTTTTAGTTTCCGTACATTTACGTCAGACTAAACTAAGGTAATTGGTGGGGGTGTTGTAGAGCAGGATTGTTTTGGAAATATTGCAGTAGCAAAAATTACCCTACAAAAACGGGGAAAAATGTTGTGCTGGTCCAAAGTCAGACATTTGTTCAAAAAGGGTATTTTTTAGAATATTCATTACAACCAAACTGTATTTTGCGTCATAATAAAGCTAAGAAACCACAATTTCTAATAAAAAAAATTGAGAGCAAAATCTCTTAAAATGTGATTTTTTCGACAAAGTTAAAAAAAGATATTCTTTTCTTCAGTTTTTAAAATCTGCTAAACATGAAGATCTGTAATACAAAAAAATTGTTTTCTTTGTTTTTTCTTTCGCATGAACATCGTAAAAATATTTAAAAAAAAAAAAAACAAAAAATCAAAATCTTAATTTTCTTTAAAAACAAAAAATATAACTTTAAGCCGATTTCTGAAATATATCTGATATATCTGTAATACAAAAAATAATTTTTCTTCGTATTATGAACAAATACGTAAAAGTATTAAAAAAAGTAAAAAAAAAAAACAAAAAAATAAAAATTTTAATTTTCTTTAAAATCAAAAATATAACTTTGGGCCGATTTTGTTTTTTACAGAACTCAAAAATGTCTACTAGAACAAAAGATGGATTGATTCTGAACCACTGTGCGTCGTATATAGGAGTACTGTGTACTCAGTTTTTCATTTGGTAATCCATTCTCTATTTTACAGTACTTTTTATTTCCAAAGGATATAGATGTGTTAATAATTTATTTTCGTATTTTTCCAAGCCAAACAAAGATGATATGGGTATCAAATGAAAGAGAAGAATATCTATTAAAAATACTTCAAATTTCATGCTCCTATCTGAATAAGTTCAGCGTTAACAACTATTTGAAATTACCCCATTAAAAACTAAACTTTATCTTTTTAAGAATTTAAATAATTTTTTATTGCTAATCTAATGCATGAAATTCAAAGTATTTTTAGCAAATTTTCTTCTCTTTCATTTTATATACATATTTAATTTGTATGACTCGCAAAAGTATGAAAATAAATTACAAAACTTCAATATCCTGTTAAAAGGATGAAAGATCGATGTAAAATTGAGTTCGGGAAAAAGGTCAAATCCGGACCCAAATTAATATGGGAGATATATATAAATCTGTTTTGTTTATGGATATTTTTTACTAAACTTCCAATTATGGTACCATTAATATTTCTATACTCATTTTGGAAATGTAGGTCCGATAACACCCGCTTTTATGTTTAACTGAAAGTACTTATAATGGCTGTAAATGTTGCGATTTTTACTAACACATATAGACATAGGTTCAGGAACAGAGTTGAGGAAAAAATTGATATTTCTACTTCTGGCAAGCAAAAAAGTCATTAGAAATGTTAAAAATTGAAACCAAATAATGTAAATTGTAGCAGATGCAAAACATTTTTTTTAATCATGATTTTTAATTCTTGTATAAATAGCTCGAAAACATTCTTTACAAATCAGATAATAGAAGAAGAATACATGCTATAATTGAATAAAATTTATGCACTTTCTGTAAATAAATTTAAGATGGATATTGACAGTGGCCAAATTAATTTTAGGTCCTATCCACCGTGTACGACTAGTTCCAAAGTTTTTTAACTACATCATGCTATTGCTATCAGAGAATCATAGCATCAGGGTATGCTATAAAATATACTGGAATTATACGCCTGAGTGTATGCCATGAAATATTAGAGAACAGACTAGGCAGAAGATAAATTTGTCTCGCTCTCTGTTAATATAATTTACTTACACTGGGAGTGAAGCAATGCAATTAAAACCGATAAAAAAGAGTTAAGTTCGGCCTGGCTAAACCTTATATACCCTCCACCATGGATGACATTCGTTTTACGTAGAATTACAACAACATTACAGGAAAATGTTACATTTTTTTTTAAATATCCCCAAAACAAATAAAAATTAATAAAAATAATTTTATAAATAAACTAATGTTTTGTACCCGGCATTGCACACCCGTGCAATTCCGATTCCCTAATTCGTATGCTTTGGAACATAAAATGAGTATTTTTTATAGTTTTAAAATATTTTTTGTGTGGGAGGTACCACCCCCTTTGTGCTATCATGACCTAGTATTCCAGGAA
Organism: Polietes domitor; assembly: GCA_947397865.1. Taxonomy (NCBI): domain Eukaryota; kingdom Metazoa; phylum Arthropoda; class Insecta; order Diptera; family Muscidae; genus Polietes; species Polietes domitor. The sequence goes on along the minus strand of OX377618.1, from coordinate 44,209,882 downwards.
CCATCCTCTGTCCAAAAGTTAGATACAGTAAAATTTTCAGGCGAATCGGCCCACTGGTTTGGCGTCCTATACGCAACATACAGACATACATTGATTTTTATATATGTAGATATAAAATTTTAATTATTTGAAACCACGCTTATTAGACAAAGCTACTTATATGTTAATATATTATATATAGAAATTATACATCAAATCAATGCAGAAAGTAAGGATAAGGCTGCGATTTTCAAAAAAGCCTAAATACCCTAAATATTGGGTGATAGTGAATACAGCCTTTTGATTGGTTGTATTTAGATCATATCTTAATTCCAAAAGTACAAATTTGGCAAATAGAATATCTCTGACGTACACAGTGCAAGATACCTAACTTCATGATTGTACCCATTTTGCAGTAAAAGTGAAAAGTAGTAATTTGCAATTTGCTTGTTTTAAAGGCACTATGAGAGTTTATGTGTTATCTTTCATTTTGCTTCTGTTATTCCAACAGAATCATGAATTTCTGCAGTTCTATCCGAATTCTCTCTGCATGACTTTAGTGCACCCCAGTCATGCATAGTTTCAGCAATGTTTACTTTATTGTACTCTAAGTATCTCTGCAGCAAGTGCACAGCTATACTGGAACCGAGTTTTTTATTAGTGTGGGATGAAATCTCTTATTTCGTATGTTGTATTATAAACCAAATCGTTGTTAATGTTTAATTGAAGAAAATCAATGAATTCGTCCTGAAGTTAAGAAGAAGATTATATTTGTTTTCTTGAATCAGAACTTTTTCAAATAACAAAAATATAAATTTTTTCACATTCCAATGAAGTCGAAGTAATTCCAATTCAATTTTATCTCTCTTTCTTGCTCGTATTCTTGCTATTATTTCATCTTCATTGTCTATCAACTCCTTATTGTATGCCACAAATTACAGTTCTGTGTAAAAACTGCAGGCAATGTGAAATATAATTCATTTTTATCTAAATTTCAGGAACTGCTTTTATTCGTCATATCATATAAGGATCTACCACTGAATACAGTTAGTAAACCCATCCAAAAGCTTTAATATTATTACTTGCGGGCGCCTGAATGTATGCTACAAAATAGATATATTTCCTGCTAAAGCACTCCACTTCATCCATTTTGATTCTGATTTCGTTTGAAATCTTTCTGGTTAAGCCAAAGAAAATGATGAGGCTATTATATTCCAATTGATATTCCAATTGTTTGCAATTAATTAACAAACAACTAAAATCTATTCTTCAGTGCAATGTGAGGGGGAGGTTTGGATGATATTCAGTTTCGTGATAGTCCAGCCAATAAATGAACAATATCCCTAAATTATTCTGAAGAATATTGAGGCTGAAGTGATTTGTTTTTTCACCATCATCATCATCATCTTCTGCTTCTGGCCAATATCAAAAAATTGATGAGCAAGTAGCACTCAGCTTTTATGGAATACTTGGAATTGATAACTTAAATGAAGCATTTGAAAGCAATGCTCAGTAATTCTTTCAATTATTCATATACATACAATATAATAATAATAATAATAACGATAATGAATGCAAGAACTGGAAAAAAACTGCTGATAACATCATTCGCTCCTGCCCTAACAGAGCAGGGAATTTCTCTGTTCTTTGCAAACAAAAATATGCGAGGGAGGGGGCAGAACAAACAAACCGGAAGATATGAGATAGAAATCCAAGGATCCCAAACAGCCCCTCGCCCTTCTCAACGCATACAATAATGAGTCGATTTAAAGGATAATTGTCGACAAAACAACCGCATAATTATGCAAAAACGAAACTGACAAAAACAGGCAAATCAGCACTACCACCCCCTCCCCCCAACCAAAAACTTACAATTTCCCTCAAAGGAAGCCGAAATAATTGCTAATAAACATCAATAACAATAAAAGCTATGCCTTCCTCAAAGGACATTTCACTTTCCTCCAACAGAACTGCGTGGAAAGTGAAGGGGGAGGAGGGCACAAATTTCAAAAATTCAAAAACAGACAATTATATTTACAATAAACGAAACCGAAAACGAGAACGAGAAACGAAACGAATCATTCGAAATATGACCAGCCTTTGTTGTGTTTATATGGGTATCCTTGTGGCGAATGTTCTGAATAATAACTAAATTAAATTAGACAGTCACAGCGGCAGCCGCCACTACAACAATAACAACTGCAAATACACAACCATCATCATTTTCCACAACAAAGAGAACTCAAACTCAATCTCAAACACACACACTCGCACTCGCACAAAGGACCAATAATAACAGCAATAATTGTTGAAATTGTTATATTAATTTGTTGAAAATGATCCACTCACCCAAAAAAAAAAAAACAAAGCACTTAACCTTCAGCCACTGCGGATTGGAGGCATCGCCCTGCTCCCCGCCTCATCCTTCTTGCAATCCATTCCATTTTATGCAGAGAATATCAATGAACAGAATACTAGGGTTGCTGGCTGAGGAATTATTTGAAAAAAGCCAAGATTCATCAGGTGCTGAGTTAAATAAAACAAGTAAAACGGCGTTAAGACCGGCCGGGCTGAACTTTATGTATCCTCCACCATGGTTTGCATTCCACAGAGGCTGTCGATTTTCATAGAAGCGGTGTAACATTACAGGAAAATGTATTTTTTTGATTATAGCCCCACCAAAACAAATTAAAATATTTAAAAAATCATTTTATAAATAAATATAAAATATTTATTATGGCAAACCACGAAATAATACTTCAAGCCGATTAAAAAAAATAAACATGAGGTAACAATCTTCAAAAAAGTTTAGATACCATAATCGTGGGTGCAACGGTTGATGTATTTTTATACCCTACCCTATCTTTAAATTTGGTACAAAATCTTATAATCCAACTAGAAACACCTATGGTGAAAGTGGGTATGATCGGTTCAGATTTAGATATAGCTCTCATACAAATGTTGCTCCCGAATGTTAAACCGATTTTGGCCAAACTTTATATATTACATTTCGACAATAAACATTCACATCGTTCCAGGTTTCACTATACCCCCATACAAATGTCCTTTCCGATTTAACATTTTTTGTCAACCAAATACATTTACAGGATGCAACAAGTAAGGAAAGGCTAAAGTCGGGCGGGGCCGACTATATAATACCCTACACCACTCCCTGCGTATGTACCTCGCTTTGATTACTAAACCCAGGTATTTCATGGGAGCAATTTTATGTAGTTCATACAAATTATATAAATTATATTCATATAATTTATATGCTATAAATTCATCTTTAGTCAAACTTAACGAAATAATATGGTAATTGATCCAATTGTCCGACAGACAAATACAAATTATACAGTAGTATACCAAAGTCATTTCAAAGTATGGACATATGGACATCACCCAAACAATTCTCATTGCAATTAAATTCGGTAAAAAATTGAAATCGGGAAGGATTTTTGCATCCTGTAAATGTATGTGTTTGACAAAAAATGTTAAATCGGAAAGGACATTTGTACGGGGCATATTGAAACCTGGAACGATGTGACCCGCTTTCACCATGTCTGTTTATGGGTGAAATATAATATGTAAAATTTGGCCAAAATCGGTTAAACATTTGGGAGCAACATTTGTATGAGGGCTATATCTAAATCTGAACCGATCTTACTCACTTTCACCATAGGTTTTTTAGTTGGATTCTAAGACGTTGTATCAATTTTAAAGAAAAACGGGTACACTATGTGGATTTTAGAGCGAAAAACGTCAAATCGGGAGCGACATTTGTATGGGGGGTATATCTAAATCTGAACCGATCTTACCCAATTTTTGCATAGGTGTTTCTAGTTGGATTATAAGATGTTCTGCAAAATTTAAAGAAAATCGGGTACAATATGACGTTTCTAGAGCGGAAAATGTCAAATCGGGAGCGACATTTGTATGGGGGCTATATCTAAATCTGAACCGATCTTACCCAATTTTTGCATAGGTGTTTCTAGTTGGATTATAAGATGTTCTGCCAAATTTAAAGAAAATCGGGTGCAATATGTCGTTTCTAGAGCGGAAAATGTCAAATCGGGAGCGAGTCAATATGGGGGCTATGTCTAAATCTGAACCGATTTCCTCCAAATTCAATACCGATGGTCCTTGGCCAGAAAAAATAAATTCTGCCAAGTTTCATGACAATCGGACAACAATTGCGACCTGTAGAGTGCGAACAAGCTTAGATGGACAGCAGACGGACAGACGGACAGACGGACAGACAGACATAGTTAAATCGACTCAGCTGGTGATTCTAAGCCGATCGGTATACTTAAAGGTGGGTCTAGCTCGATTATTTCTTGGATAACAAACATTTGGCGCGAAACTAACTTATAATACCCTAGACCACGAAGTGGTGTAGGGTATAATAAGAAAAAAATATAATTTCATGGATTTTTATCATGCTAAAAACATGATATGTTAAAAAATTAAAAAAAAACATGATTTTTTTAAATTCTCTTAAAACATGGTCGTAACTTTTACATTTATCCATGGATATATTTCTAATGAACATTGGTTTCTTCTTTAGAATTTTAATTAGGGTATCCAATTATTCGTACTTTTATGTTATTCGATTTACCGTTTATTTGAAAACAAAGAATTTCCAATTAATCGAATAAAAACGTTGAGAGTTATTCGATTAACCGATTAATCGAACAATTGTCCACTTATAGACACGACACGCCAGTTTACGGGTAGTTCAACTATACATTGAACGTTTATTACGTATCTGATATTAATTAAAAATTGTAGTTTCAAATTCGAAATTTAAAATAAGTTGACAAAAAAACTTAATTTATTGTCAAAATAAAGAACCTTCCCTTAATTGAACACAATATCAATTATACATTGCCTTTTTTTGAATATAGATCATGTGATTTATAACAGAACTGACTTTATTGTCACGGTTTTAACCTCAATTTTGTTTGCTATTATCACTTTTCTACGAATTTGCAATTATTTACATTTTAAATAATTCCGAAGCTATTGGTGAGGTTTTGCTATTTTTTAAATGAAGTCGGATAAATCGTTTCCGAGTTATTTTAATATCTGTGGAGCATACATTTCAAAAATCGAAAAAGTAGTGGTTATTGGAATTTGGTATTTCATAGATTTTTATCCAAATGAGGCAAATATCAATATAAATTTATCATACAAGGTTTTCCAACAAGAGGTGTTATTTTGAAACACCCGGTATTTCGGTAGCTGTCACTTTTGAAGCTTTTATTCATTGACATTTGACAAGTAGAAACTACGCCATTGCGAAAAATGGAACGATACACGCTTCAACAACGCATTGAAATTATTAAAATTCATGAATGAAAATGATCCGGAATTCCATCGAAATATCATCTTGACTGATGAGGCCCATTTCCACCTCGGTGGCTACGTCAACAAGCAAAATTGTCGCATCTGGGGCTCGGAAAACCCAAGAGTTATTGTTGAGAAGCCTCTCCATCCTCATCGTGTGACTGTTTGGTGCGGTTTATGGTCCGGCGGGGTCATTGGACCTTACTTTTTCGAAAATGAGGTTGGATCAACAGTTACGGTCAATGGATTGCGCTATCGAGAGATGATTAATGATTTTTTATGGTCGGAGTTGGATGGTATTAATCTGGAAAACATGTACTTTTAACAAGACGGCTCTACGTGCCACACAAGCAACGAAACCATTGCTCGTTTACGGGAAAAGTTTCCCGACCGTGTTATCTCTCGAAGATGTGATCACAATTGGCCACCGAGATCTTGTGATTTAACACCTTGCGACTTCTTCCTTTAGGGCCACGTGAAATATAAGGTCTACGCCAACGCCCAGCGTCGATTCAAGACATCAAAGATAGAAGTCGTGAGGCTATCGAGGACTTTGTGATTTGGTTATTGAAAATTTCATGAAAAGGATATCGTCCTTTAAGCGTGGTCGTTGTGGGCATTTGGCTGATGTTGCCTGTCTGTATTAACGGCATACCTTCCTCTTTATTATGAAATAAACATCCGATAATTTATCTCAAAAAATATAACTTTTCTTTGAATACCAAAATAACACCTCTTGTTGGAAAACCCTGTACAAAGCAGACGACGATTTCATTAGTTTTTTAAGGCAAAACTTATAATATCGATTAATCGATTATTGGGTACAATTTATTCGCAAATCATGATTTTCTCATTATTCGAATAAAAATAAAATTTAATCGGTTGGATACCCTAATATTAACTATTAACAAAATAATTTTTGCGGTTTGTTTTGGGGGGATTGTCAACAATAAATATTAAAAAAATGATTTTTTTATTATCGCAAAGGCTACTACCTTTTGTTTAACGTATAACTGGACATGATTAGACTGACATTGCCAAAATGACAGTATGAATACTAAAGGTAAAATTTTAGTAACAAAAAAGTTGATATATTTTCTGAGATTAGCACGCCTTCGTTAAATTTGTTTGGCATAATGAAATTCTGAAACAACGACATGGGAACATAAACTTTTCAACTATAAAATTGTCTGGTTTTACGGCAAGTTTTATTGGAAATTTGTCTCAGTTTGAGTGGCAAATTCTTCAAATCGATTTGCAACAATACTTTTTTCAAAGCAGATTTGAAGTCTCCCACTGCCTTTTCATTCATATTCTTTCCCAATATTTGCTGCTGTTTCTATGTTTAGCAATGAACGTGGGAATTTCTAGTTAACGCAGATTCTGAGAATATTCCTATAAAATAACAAAAAATAAGCCAATAAATTTTGTAAAAAAATTCCATAGATTTTCGTTTTGTTTTCTCTCCTTAAATGAACGTGAGAATTTTTCTGTATGCCAGCTTTGATGGAGCAGATTTTTGAATATCTTGTAGGGTCACGTTTAAAAACAAATCCAAATACTTTAAACAGGGAACAAGTGGCAGGAAGCCTTGAGACAGCTCGATGTTGTATGTATGCCTATAGAAATGTCAGAGAATTCCTGAGGTGCCTTCACAGCCTGGCACCTTAAATGGTTCAGGCTACAAGAGGCACTTCCCTGTGATGGCCTGACAAAGAAGTGCGTCTGTACTTCATTATCGTGGGCCGGAAAACAGTAGCTCAACTCATTTCAAAGTAATTAAATCCCAAAACACTTAAGATTTTTCGTACTTCATGGCGTCACAAACAACACAATTGTACATTCGTACAAACACAACTCATGAATCTTTTACACAAACACACACTGACACCAATGTGTGTGTGCATGTATCATGACAAGGAAATCTCTGAAGGCAGACCAAAAGTACATTTATTTGTGGCATATGAAGTTATGATAGTCCCTGGGCTAGTAGAGCAACAACCCAGGCAGGGAGGCACTCTGCCACAGTGTTATCGTTCGATGTGCACGTGTGCTGGTGTGTGCGTACATCTTCCATTATAGAAAACAGATTTTTTGCCTTTGTTTGGAATTTGAAATTTAAATTTCTCCAACAGAAATAAAACCTGTCAAAAAACTCAAACCAGAACTAAATCCCAGACAACACAGCTCGTAACAGTTGCTGGAACATTGTAATGGAGTAATGCCAAGGAATTTCAAGTGGTCGAATCATGGTGATGTGGATTATAATGGCCACTGATGACGATGAAGAGCGGAGTAGGAAATTCATACTCTCCGTAATAATCATAATTCCAATGTATTTATAATTGAAAGCACTTATGGGAGCCCGGCATTCCGAAGGTATGACAAGTATTACGTGCCACACACTGCTCAGTCACTTAATTGCTATTCCCTGGAAGTGCCGATGAGAATGATGAATTTGAATATTAAACAGCAGCAAGAAACAAAAAAAAAAACCAAAACAAAACAAACCAAAGAAATGTGTTCGGTTTTGATTACCCACAACGATAGGTTGGAAATATTTGATGTGATCTGTGAAGAGTTTATGATTTCCATTGAAATTTATTGGTGATAAAAAATGTAAAATTGTACAAAAGAACAAATGAAGTTCAAACCTAAATTAAATGAAATAACTGCACTTCTAAGCACGAAATTTAATTTTCCAATATTTTTTTGCATTGTTCAAATCTTAGTTGGATACACTGAAAGAATTTTCCTTATGAAGCGATTTCAAAAAAAGGTTTTTCATAAATTTAACGAATTATTTCTTAATATGTATGAAAAATGCATAAATAAAATGAAATATTTTATACAATTTTTTCATTAACATTTCATATTTCATAAAACAAATTTTTTAAATTAGTGAAACTTAGTCAAATAAAAATATCTTAAATATTGTGAAATATGTCATAGCCAATAAAATTGTATTTGTGTTATGAAATAACTTCATAAATATTATGAAGGATTTCGTAGTTTTTATGAAATGTTTCATAACTTACAACTACATTTTTAGCGTGTCGACTTTATTCGGTTGAATGCTAGCAATTCTCATTTGTCCTCGGTGCGGCCAAAGTCGCAAAGGGATTTAAAACAATCATAACTTATTTAATTTTTAATTTAAATTTATTTTTCTTACAAAATAATAAAATATAATTTAAATTTATATTATGAGTGAAAGATTATGTGTGAAAGATTACGTCACGTAAGTGACCACCATTTTCAGCCGCCCAAAGTTGAGCTCTTTCAACAGCATTTTCCATGACACGAATCAGTGTATATGGCAGCAACGCTCTTATTTCGGCTCGAATATTCTCCTTCAGCTGTTCAGCGGTTCTGGGTTAAATATCCCCAAAGGAAATAGTCAGGTCCTGTTAAATCCGACGAACGGGCCGGGCCGGCCAATTAAATGTTGAATTTTTGCAAATTAAACGTTCACATTGATGTTCAAAATAAAATTCTATGATTTTGGTTCGTTGGCTAACGTTGTAACTTACCATGATTAATCTCCCAGATTTAATTTACATGTCCTAAAAAGAAAAAGGGCAAACAAACTTAATTAGAAGAGTTATAATTTGTCAAGTCCCTTCGCGAATTTTGTCGCACCCGTATGTACCCTAATTTAGGTATACTCATTGCAAAGACTCTAGCAATGAGAGTATTATCGAATGGTTAGTCAACAAGTCAGACCTTTTTATACCCTCCACCTCCAGAATGGGGGTATACTAACATTGTCATTCCGTTTGTAACACCTTGAAATATCGACCTGAGACCCTATAAAGTATATATATTCTTGATCGTCATAAAATTCTAAGACGATCTAGCCATGTCCGTCCGTCAGTCTGTTGAAAGCACGCTAGCATCTAAACGAAAGGAGCTAGGAGGTCCAAATTTTACATAAATGCGTCTTATAGTTGTAGATCGGTTGGGATTGTAACTGGGACAAAAAGGGATAAAAATGGTACCTTTCAAACGACAACAGCTAGAAACACGGTGTGTACATTCCTCTAATTGAGTAGATACATAATATAAAAGTATTTTTTTCCAAATTCGTACTTTTAAGGGGTAAAATGGGAATAGAGGGATAAAAATGGTACAAACCAAACGGCTGCACCTAGAATATTGAAATTAGGAAATTTCTCTGATTGCGTAGACACGTAAAATAGACGGATTTTTTTCTAAATTCGTACTTTTTGGGGTTAAAATTGAAAAAGGGGATAAAAATAGTACCAACCAAATGACCTCGGACTGCGTAGACACGAAAAATAAAAGCTTTTATTCAAATTCGTACTTTCAAGGGATACAATGGGTACAGACGGATAAAAATAGTACCAACTAAACGACTACAGCTAGAATGATGGAATTCGGTGGCTACATCCCTCTAATTTCGTAGACACTTAAAATAAACAGATTTTAGAAAGTCGTACTCTTAAGAGGGTCAAATAGGAAAAAGCAGATAAAAATGGTACCAACCAGATGGCCGCAGCTAGAATCATGGAATTCAGGGTATACATTCCTCAGACTGCATAGTCAAGCAAAATAAAAAGATTTTTCCCAATTCGTACTTTTTAGTTTTAGCGCAAATATTGGTGGAATCGTGAAATTAGGTTATTTTGCACTATGTACGTTAGATAATGGCTTTTCAAAATTTGTACTTTTGGAATTAAAATAGAAAGGAAATACAACCAAATGTACCACCAATATTTATGGTATTTAAGCTTTTTTGGTAATATAAATATATGAATATTTACTTTTGAATTGCCTTGAAGTATTATTTCGATATATAGTTTAAACGTATTGGTAGCCTTGTCTTATATGCGTGGTTTGAAATAATAAAAATATTATATTTATTTTTAAAATTATTTTTTCAATAGTTGTATTTGTTTTGGTTTGGCTTAACATTAAAAACTTGACATTTTCTACAATGTTACTGCAATTCTACGAAAATCGACAGCCTCTGTGGAATGCAACCCATGGTGGAAGATCGGCCCGTCGTTTTTACTTGTTTGTGTTGATTTTATTAATCAAAGGTCTTGCACATTCAAATTTTATTTTTTGTCTATAGTAATCAAACTCATTATTTAACGGAAAAAAATATTTTTTATCCTAAAATTTTGACAATTTTTGCATTTTTTCAAATTTGAAATTTGCTCAAAAAATAACTACCTGGAAATATATGTGAATAATATATTGTAATTTTATGTAACAACCAATTGCAATTCTAGTTATGACAATAAGATTATTTTTAGTTAAAACCCACATTTTCCCATATAAAGTGTGTTTTAATTTTTCAATTAAATTTTTTTGTTGGAGGTTTGTAAGCCAAATGGAAAGATTTTCGGTGTGTGAATCGGTGCGTTTATTGTCTAATGTACACATCGAATTTCACGATTCTATCCTGAACACTTTGGTTGGTATTATTTTGATCTCTTTTTGCCTTTACCCTTTAAACGTACGTATTACAAGCCCTAAACGCCAACACTGAATTGCAGGACTCTGGCTTCTGCCTTGTGATTTTTACTATTTTCATCTGCTGTCAATGACTTTGTTAATTGTCAAAATAGTCGCATTTGGAGCTCAGAGAATCCACAAGCGATTGCTGAAGTCATCATGGGAACATTCTTACGATGACATTCAATAATATTGTAGGGGCATGATAAGACAAGGCCCTAAATCTATCCATTTAAAATTTCGCCTCTGGCTTTTTATTTTTTAATATTCCTCTGGCTTCTTCTCCATCTACATCTTCTTCAAAAGCACGAGGTTCATTACCGCCATAATTTGTCCTAAAATTATCCCATATTTAAAAAATCATATTAACTGCGAAAATGTGAATTTCAGACAGTACATTAGTCAGCTTGCAACATACATACATACATATGTACATATAATTATGACAAGGCAAATGTTTGAGTGTTTATTGACTAAACAAAACATATTGAAATAATAACAAGGAGCAACTCGCAAATACACAAGAAGAAAAAAAACAAGCCATGACTTTATGATCAAGAAATCGCAGGAAATCTCAATTCTAAAGTGGCGGCATACAACAAAAAAGCAAAAAGAAAAAAAAAACGAAAAACCCAGATGAAGAAGATACAAAAAATGTTTTCAAATTGTTTAGCCATTTCAATGGTGAACAGCAACAACAAAAGGAGAGCCTAGAGCGAACAATACAAAGACATTGCCGTCGCCGTCGTCGTCGTTGTTGCAAGAACGTCGCCGTAATGAGTTATGGCATTTAAGCCCTGTTTTGTATGCAACACAGAGGACATGGACACTGTACTTTCCTCCATCCAGTCGTCTGTTCGTCTGTCCGCCCATTCTGCTTTGTTGATTATAAGAATGTTATAAATTATTCGTTTATGCAACAAATCTGCCCTAAAGTGAAAAAGCAACGAACGAACGAATGTACTTCAACGACTCCAAATCTTGGCAACTTAATACAAATTCAAGGCACAGCAGTGTAAAGGCAGCTAACAAATCAAACATTCAGCCAGTCAGTCAGCCAGGCGTTCATTCATTTGCTCATTCATTCATTCCGGCGGCAGTCACTCACACATTCATTTAGTCATTATGGTGAAGTTATTATTAAAAACATTAACAAATAAATTTCTGACTGGCAGATGACCGAAAACGCCATTGAAGCACGTACCGAAATGCAAAAAACATTACACTTGAGTCCATGCGTTGCATGATGGATATGGTGAGTTGCACGGTGGATGGAGTGGATACATCTTGAGCGCTACATTAGGGGACTGTAAAATCTTTAATCGGTGTTTTTACTTTTATTTATGGGCAACTATGGAGGGGGGGTTATGATTCGCTTAATAACCTAAGCATTGGAGTAAAAATTCGATGAAAGTATTCGATTTCCTAGCTCAAAATTGGGCTACATATTGCAAACGATTCTGATTACGATTTAAAGGGTCACAAAAGCATCGGATCTAGCAATGACCATGGCCATTTGTTTTCAATGTGATTTTCCCATTTCATACAACATACATTGTACATATTTGAGAAAATATGAATGTATAATACAAATGTGCCAAGATCTACAACTTGTTTGTGCACTGAATCATCAAATCAAAATAAAAAATATTTTTTATTTTTCACTAAAATTCCAATTTTCGTCGAGGTACATTTATATTTGTACTGTCATTTTGGTAACAATAATCCGTAGTACCCGCTTTTACATGTTTAATTAAAGGTACATATGAGGACTACAACTATTGCGATTCTTACATTCTCATATGTAAAATCAAGGTATTGAGAAATATTAGATTTTTTCCGATAAACATCTTTTTCACGAAAAAGACCTTTTATAGAAAATAATTCGAGAAATTATTTTGTTTTATATTTTAATAGCTAACATTCTAGCCAAGCAACGATGACTATAAGTAAAAGTTCTGCGGATAAATGTAGAAGTATGGCCCTCTTTGTTGAGCAAAAGATTAAAAAACTTGACTTTTTTATTTTTTGTGAAATAGCGCAATTACCTACACCGCTCACTGCTTTGATTACTAAATCCCGGTGTTTCATTAGAGCAATAAATATAAAATTTTAATTATTTTAAAACACACTTTTAGGATATGTTTATACTACAAGAACTACTATTTACAAAAAGTAAATAGAAGACAGCAATTGGAGGATAATGGGTGCATTTTCATCCTATTTTATTTCCAAAAGTTTAAATTTTGAAAATCTTATATCTTTCACGTACACAGTGCAAGATAACCCAACTTCACGACTCTACCCGTTTTTGCCGTATAAGTAAAAAATGGAAGAATCTCACCGAATTTCATCATTCTAGCAATAGTGGTACCATTTCCTCCTTCCCTTATATCCCGTGAAAGTATGAATTTGGAAAAACCTTTTTTCGTGTCTACGCATACTCTCAATTTCATAATTCCAGCTGCGACCTTTGGTTACATCCCCTTTTACGCACTAAAAAGTACGAATTTCTAAAAACTTTTTATTAGAGGGACGTAAACGCCAAATATCATCATTCTAGCTGTAGCCGTTTAAGTGGTACCATTTTTATCCCTCTGTCCCATTGTAAGTAAAGTACGAATTTGGAAAACCTTTTATTTTTCGTGTCTACGCAGTCGAAGGAATGTATGTATTGAATTTCATGACTCTAGTTGCGGTCATTTTGTTGGTACAATATTTATCCCCTTTATCCATTTTAACACCAAAAAATGATGAATTTCGAAAAATCCCTTTATTTTTCGTCTCTATGCAATCAGATGAATGTATACACCGAATTTCATTATTCAGGGTGCAGCTGTTCGGTTTTATTCCCTTATTCCCATTTTACCCCTTAAAAGTACGAATTTGGAAAAAATAATTATATTTATATTATGTCTCTATTCAATTAGAGGAAAGTACCCACCGAATTTCGTGTTTCTAGCTGTTGTCGTTTCTCTTTTTATTATGATAATATTGGTATGTTTCAATTATGTATGGAACTAAATATCGGCAAAATGGGCGCCGCGACATCGGCGGCACACCACCATCCGATTTGTCCAAATTTTCGATGACGCTGAGGCATAATTGAGGTTGTATGCCTTAAATAACCCCAAAGAAAGAAGTCGATCGGTGTCAAATCAATGATCTTGGTGGCCAATGATATCGCCACCACATGAGATAACACGGCCATTGAATTTGTCGCGCAAAGAGCCATTGTTTCGTTAGTTGTGTGGCAAGTGGCACCGTCCTGTTGAAAACACATATCGTCCACATCCAAATCTTGCAATTCGGATCATAAAAAGTTCGTTATAATCTCACGATAGTGAAGACCATTCACAGTAACTGCCTGACCGGCCTCATTTTGGAAAAATTACGGCCGATGATGCCGCCAGCTCATAAACCATACCAAACAGTCACTCTTTGAGGATGCAATGATTTTTCGACAATCACTCATTCGCCCAAATGCGGCAATTCTGCTTATTGACGAATCCACTGAGGTGAAAATGCGCCTCAGCCCTGAAGATGATTTTCTTCGAAAATGCACGATATGCATTTTGATTTGAACGCCCGTTTTCATAATAAGCCTGAGTAACCTTAACGCGTTGCTCGACTGTGTATCTTTCCATGGTTCAAATTGAGATAGTCTGAAATTGAGAAATGTCAAATGAAATGCAGATAAAATCTTGTCGTTTAAGTGTGGTTCACACTCAACATCGGCCCTTACACCGATTTAACCACCCTTTATTAGGCTAAAGATTTGTTCTCAGTGATTTTGAGCTGGCATTAGTTTATGTGAATAATTTGGAAACTTTGGCTCATATTCACATACATACTTATGCGATAAAATTTCGTTGCTAATAATGCCATGTTTTTGTTTAGAAATTGTGACATCTCATTATTTTATTTCAATTTAAAGTTCTACGCACCCAAAACAAGCACCCATTAAAACGAAAAACAAGAATACTAATAACTTTTCATTTCACAAAAGCTATGCATTTCTGGGGCTAATAATATTGTTCTTTAATGTAGCCATTGGTGTGGGGGGGGGTTGATGCTGCCTGCCACGAGTTTAGAATGCAGGGCAGAGCAGAGCTTGTGATGATGCGGACGGATGTTTTGGGGCAACGTCGTACATCGTCTGCCGGTCGTATAACAACATACATTTTGTGCCCAATCATCGACAAGAAAACAATGCAACGCGTTTGTTTTGTTTGTTGCGCTTGTTTCCTTTCCTTTCGTTGTTGTTTTGGCTGTGTTGCTTTTGCTATTGCTGCCGCTTTAATGTCTTTTTTACGATTGTTATGTGCGTTCAAGCAGATCTTCTTAATTTCCTCTATTATCATAATTTAGGTTTCTTTGTGCGCACACAGAACGGCAGGCACAGAGCAGCAGACCACCACACTCGACTCGACTCCATGTCATTCCACTCCACACCAGGCCAAGCCAATCCAATCCAAAATAGCCAAAAGGCAACTTTGCACACTGATACTTATTCTAAGTACACAAAGGCACAGCAACAACAAAAATGAAGACATACGGAAAGAAGCAGTCATGATTAGCTATCATTTATTCTGTACCCTGTCCCTGCCCCAGACCCCACTTCGTCGTCTTCTTGTTGCTTTTTGTTTTGTGCTGCTTCCTGATGGCATGACTTGGTCGCTTTGTTAAAACTCTGGTTTTATGAGCGGCCCTTTTCTTGCTGTTTGCCCTCCAAGCGACTCTAGCCAGTCGAGGCTTGGGTGTTGAATGGTGTTGATTTTGTGTTTTT